>JARFIX010000136.1:0-600000 GCA_036346125.1 Lycocerus yunnanus
TTCAAGATAAGAAAACATGTTATTTAACTAAAACAGATACATACTATAATAAAAGTTTCGAAACTAGTAGAAAATGAAAATAATTAAAATCTTACTTTGGTTGGACAAATAACTAAATCTGTTTGAAAATATTCGACACTTTTTATCTAATCACTAAAGTTTGAACTTCTATCACGGTGTTGTCTGTCTGCAGAGTACAAAATAATAACAAAGCAAAAGAATTCATATAGTAAGACGCCCTCTGCTGTGTAGTACAACAAACTTGACTAGTTGACTTACCAGCGCCAATTATGAAAATCAAGCCTTTTATTTTAATCAAAAACAGATTCACTTTAATTATTATAACTAGCAAATTTAATAAATTTACTTTTAATAGTAGTACATACCTAATAGAAAATTAATGTAGTATACTTCTTAACAAATTTTATAAGAGGTATTTTATTATATCATTTCAAATAATTTAATGTCATTGTGAAAAATATTACACCTGCAATTCATTGGTTATTTTCAGGCAACCATGATTTTTGTGATAATTGCCATTAGCAATATATTAATAGCCATTAGGATATATTATGTCCTTTGTGGGAATTTTGAAACTATTTCTAAATTATAACAATTTTTCAATATTCGTGCATTTATTATTATTTTGAAAAAGTTTACACTGTCCGATAATCCAAACTCGGGTATCGATACCCAGAGATTATTTATCTCCGGAAGTAAATATTATCATAAAAAACGACTTTTTGGCCTCTTTTGAATTCTCTTACAAAAAAATTGAATTGGTAGGTTTTCAATATCTGTAATTTTATAAAAAGATGGAACAATCACATCTCCAAGCACATCCACATCTTATACAATTCTCTAAATCTTTATTTTGCAAGCCAACCGTACCATAAAAATTGAAAAAAACATTTAAAATAGATACTTATCAATCTAAAAATACGTTTTTCTTAATTTAATGAACTATCAATTGTCATCATCATCATCTACTTCATGGATTAGGCCTGTAACTATCAATCGTATAAAGTTTAAAATATTAAATTTATAGGAACTGAATCTGCTTCATCAAATAGAGCCTACATTTTCAGGTAACAAAAAGTTTTACAAAAGAAGAAGTAGAATCTAATTTGTTTATCGGAAAAGCTTTAGTTTTAGTAATGAAAATAGATGATTGAATCAAAATAGGCATCATCTGATTTTGAAGAAACTAAAAATTTTATTCTGAATAGTTTATGAATTAAAACTGTTTCAATTTCTTTAAGATGATTTTGATTTGCTACATTTCTTTTAATAACTTCTTTGCCACCACAAAGTGTCCTTCTTTATATCTGCACCGCATATTGAAAGAATATTCGTACATCCAACCTAGTTCCGATTCACAATTTTTACACTTTACCTTTCTTGTCTAAAAAAAAATAATTACTATAATATTTATTTAATTATGAATTATTGAACATATTACCATGTACTGACCAGATGTCATAGTATTCTTTTCTACTTTTCCTAAGTTCACATTTACAACTTGAGTTAATAAGTATCCTTCACCAAATTGTGTGTTATAATTATTACTTCGGATGTAGTTAAAACTTGTTAGGGTGTTTTGCAACCACAGCAAAAAATACCCGATGATGATCATTTACGAATTCAACATATTTTCTCCCCCTTGTGGAAACCTAAAAATATTTTATATAAATTATCAATTTTTTTAAATCAAGCTGTAATTCAAGTGATGCAAATTGAAATTACTGGTTTTTGAAATTCTATAAAATGCGTTATGGTTTTTCTGCATTTAAAGCAAATTAATAATTATGCAAATAATATAACTACAGCGTGTTCTAAAAATACTGAAAATTCAAAATGATCACACAACTTATATTTTTCATAAAATTAAATAAAAGTTACCTGACGGGCAGTCACAACCATTTTTATTTTAAGAAATTTTAAGTACACACACATTTTTTCAAGTTAATTTTTCTGTGAAATAGGAACTTAAATTCAAAAAATTAAAAATGCGAATAATAATAGATCAATTTAAAAAAATTGAAATATCTTTGTGTAGAAATCATTGAAAATATATATTGGTTCTACGAACGTCAAATGATAAATTTGTGCCATTATTGGCCCCTGAGGGTTTTTTAAACATTTCGAGTAAAAATGGCAACTTTCACACACATATTACCACTATTTAATAATATATTTTCACATAATATCACTCTCAACTTTTAAAATTAATAAAAATTAAGAAGTAAAATTATAAATTTTACCTACCACAACATAAATCTTATAAGGGGTGATTTTTAACAGTATGCCGATCTAGGCAACTGACGTCACCCTTTTAAATGTCGGATATATTCGGATTTCTGTAGCTGAAGTCGTTAAATTATTCCAATCAGGAGCGAATCCAAAAAAAATAATACCGAGTTAGCATTAGTTTCAAATAAATTTTGCCAATCAGAATTTTAAGTTTTACAAGAAGATTTAAGAAATTACATAGGTAATATTTAACATTACTTCTTATTATAAAATAAATTAATTTGTATATAATTGCAATTATAATATTATTATTAAATTCAATTACGAATTTCTTCATTTATGTTATATCCTAGACGAAATGACCTTTGTATTTTGGATAAACAAAAACTTAGTTCTGTTTATCCAAAATACAAAGGTCATTTTCGTCTAGGATATAACAGAATTGGCGACGAGGATTAAATTACATTACAAAGAAGTTACGATTTAGAACAATTAATTACAATGGAAAATATGGAACAAATATTGAGTAAGTTAACTACCGCTTTGCAAGAATTAGGGAAAAATAGTATGGCACAAACACATTTACTGCAATCCAAGGAAAATACTCTTAACAAATCCGATTTACGCGGCATCAGTTTTCAGCAATATGATGAGACAAACGAAACTTTTGATTCTTATTTACAACGATTGGAAAATTACCTGGAGCTGCGGGGACTTACTGGAAATACGAAGGAAAATGATGTAGAATGTGTTCGAATAATACTTAATTGCTTAGGACCAAAGATTTACCATACGTTAACCAGTTTGACAGCACCCGACAAACCAAAAACAAAATCATTCAGCGAAATAATGGATCTACTCAGAACGCACTTTTGTCCAAAGCCAAACGAAATCTCTGAACAGCACAAATTCGCATTACGCATGCAACATGAAGGCGAAAGTGTAGCAAGTTTTCAAGCTGAATTGAAGAAATTAACCACAAATTGTAATTTTTTCCAAACTTTCATTTCCTTGTAGGGTTGTCATAAAATCTGGCTTGAACTCTATCTCCAATGTGAAAACGAGTGGTCATGTTAACTTCTGGACGCTTTTCAATCATTTCTTCCGGAAGATTTCTTTTGACTAAGTCAATTCGGTGAAATTGTCGCTTAAACATAAGTTCGGCTGGACTGGTACCTGTGGTGGAGTTTATAGTTTTCCTATATTGCATTAGAAACGACAAAGCTTAATATTTAAATCTCCTGGTTCGTTCATCATAGCTCAAAGCTTGTTTAAATGTCTGTACGTATCGCTCTGCTTGCCCGATTTGTAGCAGGGTGATATGGAGCTGTACATTTATGTTGAATACCATTTGATTTTAGAAATTCTTGAAACTTGTTGATTTAAATTTGCTTCCGTTGTCGCTGACTAAAGTAATTGGTAATCCAAAACGGGCGAAGGTTTCACGTAATTTTCAATAGTTACTTTTGAGTTTGTAATCTTCGTAGGTATTACTTCAAATATTTTGTATATGCATCTACAATGATCAGAAAATTTGTATTACAAAATGGACCGGCGTAATCTATATGTATTCTTTGCCAGGATATTTAGGTATTCCATGAATGAACTGGTAATTCTTGTTTTGGATTATTCCTTATTTTGCAACAGCTTTTACAACTATTTGCTGTGGCCTCTATATCACGGTCGATTCCTTTCCACCAAACATAACTTCTCGCTAAGGCTTTCATTTTGACGATTCCTGTATGTGCTGTATGTAGTTCGGACAGTATTCTTTCTTGTAGAGATTTTGGAATCATTACTCTAATTCCGTTAAATATACATCCATCTTGAAGACTGTATTTACAATATCTTCTGTTGATAAGGAACTTCCGGATTGAAGAGCCTCGTATTTTCGACATTCAGAATCTTTCAACGTTTCTTTCCGTATTTCTTCTTTTATTACTGGTAATGTATCTATTTGTTTCATGAAATATGGTTTCATCTTCTTTAACTTCTGAATTGATCTGTAACGGAAATCTTGATAGAAAATCGGCATTAGCATCGTGTCATTTTATTCTGAATTTGCTGAAACTTGCTAAGAGTAATCAGTTGCTGACACCTGGAATCTTTGTTGGATGTAAGATTCGGAGGTTTATGTCCGTAATTAACGTAATCTTCACCTAAATTTTGGAAAATTTTTAATCCCCAATATAGTCTTTATCAATCTGACTGAGTTTTTCAATTTTAAAGTGATTAGTGCACATCCTTTCATCTCTGTTCTGTAATATAAACTGCCCCTGAACTTGGATGCATCCAGCTAATATGTTGTAATTTTGATCAATATGGTACGAGGATTTTGCCTGGCATTTTTAGTAGCACTATGTACATTCCCTTCCACGAAATTTATATTTCGAAGATTATAATTGTTTTGTTGCAGTTGGCATAACTTTTATTATTGTTCAACGTCAGGCTCCCATACGAGTAATTTACTTTCATAATGCCAAGTTTTCTTCTTTGAGATGAAGCCAAGCGTTTGTCTAAATTGACCTAGAAAATTGAAGAATTTTTTTGTTTAAAAGTCATAGTCTTTGAAAACCCCTTTCAAATTGTCAGAACAAGGACCCCTTTATTTGACTCAGAAATAAATTGTTTTCTTGAAGGACTTGATCCATAACTTGTATTGGGGGTTTTATCCAAAATAATTTTTTCTTTTTGTGGTGTTATAGCAATAGGTAGGAAAAACGTACAGCTCCCCTATTTCAAAATTCTTTAAATTTCGGGATCATAAATTTGATTGAAAGCGCTAATTTCCATTTTTTTTCCCGGTACGATCGGGCTTCCCTGACAGTATTTACTTTTTCCCAAAAACCCAAATTTTTCCATGATAATTTGAGGGGATGGGAATAGCGTTTGCATCTAGATCACTTTCAAAATCTGAGAAAACTACAGTCAGATTGATAAAGAAGCAACAGCTATAGTTTGGGGATTAAAAATTTTTCAATACTGTTACGGTAGGAAGATTACGTTATTAATTATTGAGATTATTGAGAAAGTAAATTACTCGTCATGGGGAAGCCGATCGTACCGGTTGTAAAGAATAATGGTGAAATTGGGTTATGTGCTGACTACAAAACTACGATAAACAAATTTATAACTGACGACAGTTACCCTATACCCAAAATTGAAGATATTTTTGCAGAAATGAGTGGAGGAAATTTTTCTGTACTCTTGACATAAGTCAAGCTTTACTTACCTATATTACAAGCTATAAGTACACAAAGGCACATATAAAGTTAAAAGATTGATGTTTGGAATCAAGATTGCCCCAAATATTTGGCAACGCTTTATGGATCAAGTCCTTCAAGATATACAAGGGGTTTATTGCTTCTTTGATGATATCATAATAAAAGGGTGTACACACTATGAATTACTGTACAAATTAGGAAAGGTGTTTCAAAGACTACGTTTACATGATTTACATTTAAACAAAAAAAAATGTCAATTTTCTCAAAGTTCAATTAAATACTTAGGTCACATTATAGACAGCTCGGGAATCCGACCGATCTCAGAGAAAGTGGATGCAATTACGAAATGTCCACAACCAAAAGATGCCACCGCCTTACGGGTATTTCTGGGAATGTTGAACTATTACCAAAAGTTCATACCAAATTTAGCAACAAAACTGCACCCATTAAATAATCTTCTTCGAAAATATACCAAATTTCAGTGGACAGAGGAATGTGAACAAGCTTTCAGTGCTTAAAACAAGAAATTGCCAGTGCAGGAGTCCTCACCATATGATCCAAAATTACAACTTATATTAGCTACGGATGCATCACCAACAGGGTTAGGGCAGTTATATCACATATTACAGAACGAGGAGATGAAGGCCAATAGCGTTTGCATCTAGATCACTTTCAAAATCTGAGAAGAACTACAGTCAGAATGATAAAGAAGCAACAGCTATAGTTTGGGGATTAAAAATTTTTCCAATACTGTTACGGTAGGAAGATTACGTTAATTACGGACAATAAACCTCTTACCCGAATCTTACATCCAACAAAGAACCTTCCAGCGTGCTCAGCAACGATTACTCCATTATGCAAGTTTCATGGCAGGATTCAAATATGATATTAAATATAGGAACACGAAAGAACATGCTAATGCCGATTTTCTATCAAGATTTCCGTTACAGATCAATTCAGAAGTTAAAGAAGATGAAACCACGGTATTTTACATGAAACAAATAGATACATTACCAGTAATAAAAGAAGAAATACGGAAAGAAAGGTTCAAAGATTCTGAATGTAGTGAAAATACGAGGCTCTTCAATCCGGAAGTTCCTTATCAACAGAAGATATTGTAAAATACAGTCTTCAAGATGGATGTATATTTAACGGAATTAGAATAATGATTCCAAAATCTCTACAAGAAAGAATACTGTCCGAACTACATACAGCACATACAGGAATCGTCAAAATGAAAGCCTTAGCGAGAGGTTATGTTTGGTGGAAAGAATCGACCGTGATATAGAGGCCACAGCAAATAGTTGTAAAAGCTGTTGCAAAATAAGGAATAATCCAAAACAAGAATTACCAGTTCATTCATGGAATACCCTAAATATCCCTGGCAAAGAATACATATAGATTACGCCGGTCCATTTTGTAATACAAATTTTCTGATCATTGTAATAGATGCATATACAAAATATTTAGAAGTAATACCTACGAAGATTACAAACTCAAAAGTAACTATTGAAAATTACGTGAAACCTTCGCCCGTTTTGGATTACCAATTACTTTAGTCAGCGACAACGGAAGCAAATTTAAATCAACAGAGTTTCAAGAATTTCTAAAATCAAATGGTATTCAACATAAATGTACAGCTCCATATCACCCTGCTACAAATGGGCAAGCAAAGCGATACTTACAGACATTTAAACAAGCTTTGCGAGCTATGATGAACGAACCAGGAGATTTAAATATTAAGCTTTGTCGTTTCCTAATGCAATATAGGAAAACTATAAACTCCACCACAGGTACCAGTCCAGCCGAACTTATGTTTAAGCGACAACTTCGTACCCGAATTGACTTAGTCAAAAGAAATCTTCCGGAAGAAATGATTGAAAAGCGTCCAGAAGTTAACATGACCACTCGTTTTCACATTGGAGATAGAGTTCAAGCCAGATTTTATGACAACCCTACAAGGAAATGGAAGTTTGGAAAAAATTACAATTTGTGGTTAATTTCTTCAATTCAGCTTGAAAACTTGCTACACTTTCGCCTTCATGTTGCATGCGTAATGCGAATTTGTGCTGTTCAGAGATTTCGTTTGGCTTTGGACAAAAGTGTTCTGAGTAGATCCATTATTTCGCTCCAGGTAATTTTCCAATCGTTGTAAATAAGAATCAAAAGTTTCGTTTGTCTCATCATATTGCTGAAAACTGATGCCGTAAATCGGATTTGTTAAGAGTATTTTCCTTGGATTGCAGTAAATGTGTTTGTGCCATACTATTTTTCCCTAATTCTTGCAAAGCGGTAGTTAACTTACTCAATATTTGTTCCATATTTTCCATTGTAATTTATTGTTCTAAATCGTAACTTCTTTGTAATGTAATTTAATCCTCGTCGCCAATTCTGCTATATCCTAGACGAAATGACCTTTGTATTTTGGATAAACAGAACTAAGTTTTTGTAATGAATCCTTTATTAATAATATTGTGTAATGTAATATTTGCTGTACCAGTAATTGGTGTAGCATGTAATGGTTGTAATTCTTCGTAATGTGTAATTGTGATTCGTATTCATGTGTAAGATTTCCATATATACTGATTGTATTCATCACAAAGATGTACCAACTGTAAATATACTGTTAATCCTTATTCCTGATTTACACAGGTAAGCCTTAAGGCTCAGGACATAACATCTTACGTGTTTTTAAATAAATAATACATTATTATAAAAAAAAAATTTACGTTTTCATTGCGATAGAATGAAGCCAACATTACAAAAATCCTTTTTCTTAATCTTGGCATCTTTCGCATTGAAAATTACGTGAAATATTTGGAGCAAATAGGTCCGTTCAAAAGAGCCGTTCTTCTATATCTCAATTTTCTAATTTGATTATAAATTAACTAACTATTGTATAATCTTAAAAATTAAAAATTTATAGGAACGGAATTTGGTTCATAAAATAGAGCCCAAGGAAACCTTTTGCAAGAGTATAAAATTATCTTATGTGTTTCCGCCAAAATTATGGAAGAGCAGAGTCTAATGGTCAGTTCTGTTACTGCTTGGTTTTTCTGTTGTTTCGTTTTTGCAATAGAAATAGGTGATTTAATGAGATTGAGTGCCATCTGATTCGGAGAAACTAAAAATTTTATTCTGAATCGTTATATATTCGTTATATAAATTAAAACTACTTCAATTTCTTTAATTTGATTTATTAAATTTCTTTTAAAAACTTCTTTGCCACCACAAACTGTCCTTCTTTAGATCTGAACCGCATATTGAAAGAATATTCATACATCCAACCCAGTTCTAACTCACACTTTTTACAATTTATCTTTCTTGTCTAAAAAAATTATTACTATAATATTATAATACTACATATATTTTTGAACATATTACCATGTACTGGCCAGATGTCATATTGCTCTTTTCTACTTTTCCTAAGTTCACATTCACAACTTTACTTAATAAATATCCTTCGCCAAATTTCGTATTAAATTTATCACTTCGAATGTAGTTAGGACTCGTTAGGGGTATTTTGCAACCATGGCAAACAAATACCCGATCATCATTCAGGAATTCAAAATATTTCAATCCCATTGTGGAAACCTAAAAACATATTTTTATAATACTAATACTTTCATTTCATATTACATTCTACAGTCAATATTTATATTTTCTAACAGAAAATTGTATTTACCATAAATTTATCTACTCCTACGTAACATTGGGTTCCAAAGAATAACCAATTTTACACTTATCATACTTATCATACAACCCTCGTATATTCGGATTTCTGTAGCTAAAATCGTATTTATTGCAATTAGAAGCGGATTCAAACAATAATACCGGCATAGTTGGCATTACAGTTCCAAATAAATTATTATCAATCAGTATTTTAAGATTTCAAATTATCAGAAATTATATTGACTATTCAATTCACATGTCATCTGTTAAAAGTGGACTAATCAAAAGCAACATTCGCAATTTCAGAGCCAACCGAAATGAATTATAGTGACAATTGCACTAGTGGTTCAAGTGACAATTTTATATATAAATACAAAACTTTGCGAATGACAAAAGTTTGTTTACTGGTTGTAATGGAAATAAAATCATGTGCAGCTCAATTTTTAAATTACAATTTTTGAAAATGAAATTTGTGAATTGAATAGTCTCTCGAATAATTCGTAGTCAAAGTTTATAGATTATTTTTGAGGTGGTATCACTATGTTCATGTTGTAGAATAGCACTCGTGCTAACGCACTCGTGCTATTTGTACACAAGCGCAATAAATATTCGTGTACCACCTCAAAAATAATCGACATAACTTTGACTACTTGTGGTATTATAAATGATAATATTTAGCATTACTTTTTATTATAAAATATATTAATTTGTATGTAATTGTAATTATAACACTACAGATTAAATTTAAAATTTTCAAGTTAAGTAAACTTTTAATTGATTTTATAAATTAGTAATTTCTCTCATTAAGTATTTTTAAATAAATAATATATAAAATTTTATTCAAGTTAATTTTTTAATTCAATTAACGGTTTAGGTTTAACTGACGAGATTCTTTAAATCGAAACACTGTTGATCTAAAATTACGTACTAAGTGAAAAATTTACCAATTTTTAATTTTAAAAGAAAAATTTTAAATTCAATCTTAAAATATATATAATTTCATTAGTTAATATATCAATTAAATATTATATTAAACATTATTAACGCGATAAATATATTTGCTATAAATTCAAGTAAAACTCAATGTAAAGTATAATTTAAATCTGTTTTACTTACTTTCAATTTCAATTACTCTTCAACAGAGAACAGACTAGCTCTTTAATATCAAAAGGTCGCTCTTCTTCATAGATAAGAAACTTTACTTACTTTAAAGCACTTTATTGATCAGTAAATATTACAAAACATAAATTTTGCTGAAAGCTATTACAGTGATGGATGTAGGGTAAACCCTTTCTACCATATTTAATTAAGTAGGTTTGGCATGAAAATGTGTGAAGTGTTATTTGTTACAGGAAAATGTATATAAAAACCTGTATTTAGGTTGTAATAGATAAGAAAGAGATACCTCCTCTTCTTATACCCATTTCTTTACTGTAAGGCTAACTTAAAAATACCAAAATTAAGTAGGTTTTTCATAACATAAGTTAAAGTTTTTAAATGGATCAGAATCGTAATAAGGGGGTGACGTGTATTACTAATGGTCAAATCGGAATAACAGGGTGTGACAAAAAATGTAAGCCAACTTGAGTACTGAGCAATGTTTATGTTAAGTTATCTGTCTAATTGGCATGCCAACGTTAAAATGAAAACTCAAACCACGGGGTGTACGCAACAATTTTTACAATTACTTAACAAAGAATCTGTCGTTCTAAACATTAAAATTACAAGCTTAAAATTTGAGTTTTAAAAAACCGAGGTAATATTTTGGATGCTTACGATAAAACCTTATAGGACCTACAGCTTAACGTGCAACACGAAACACGGTAAGAATAATTTTTTTGAAGCTAACGAGATTCGAATTTAGGAACTTTTACATTTAATGTCCAGAATGTTTACCATCAAACCAGAAACACATACAATATATTGTAGATATATTAGATAGAACGTGATCCGTGTATTAACTTTGGTTATACAAGTCAATTCGCGTTATAACGAAGTTCGATATAACGAAAATCTAGATATAAAGAACAAAACTGCCGGGTCCTTGAAATTCTCGCTTTATAACGAAATTTTGAATGAGTTTTGTTCTCTCAAAATAACGAAATTTTTTGGCCAAAGTCTAATAATAATTTTTGTCATTTGTATGGTTGTCTAAAACTTAATAAGGAGCAATTCACACTACTTTTGTAGCAAATATGGTTGGTTCGGTGAAGTTAAGGTCGTTATTAATAGGCAAATTTGCTAAAACCAGGTATTTTAAGCATGTCAAGTCTTTCCCGATAATACAAATGCAACAAAAAATCGTGGAGCACTACCGAAATGTAAAACGAGACCCTCAAAAATGCTATGCAAAAACCACGTGGAAAAATTATTATGTTTGTTGATTACTGCACCGCTCATAACAAACCCCCACCCCGACTTTTCTAATATGCAAATTAAATTGAGTGTATTACTTTGCCCCCCTCCCCTCAGTTAAAATTTTAGACCAAAAAGCTAGCTCCCGAATCTATACAGCTAGCACCCGAATATTAGAGCTAGCACCATTATAGTTTTGTTACAAATGCATATTGAAACTGGAGGGGGAGGGGTCTAGAGTAACGCTAGCCTCCCCTTGTTAATATCACAAAAGTTGAAGTACCAAAATAACTTGTTAAAAAATGATTTTTAAATGATGAAAATAGAAAATATTTGGAGCTAAAATATTAACTGGGGGAGGAGGCTAGCGTTATTATGATAACCCTCCCCCCTCCAGTTTAAAAATGGATTTGTAGAACAGCTATAATGATACTAACTCTAATATTTGGGTGCTAGCTCTATAGATTGGGGAGCTAGCTTTTTGGCCAAAAATTTTAACTGGGGGAGGGGCAAAGTAACGGATCTAATTGAATTCCTTCGCTTTTTATTAATTATTTTTACATATTTCCGTTAAATTGTTTATTTTATTAAACGACAACGAATTTGTAGTGTATTGATTTACCTTTTTTTTAAATTCTTACAAATATCCAATTTTAACGAATTTTGATATAACGAATTTTTTTCTCAGTCCCATGAAATTTGTTATAACGCGAATTGACTGTAATTTAAAATAATTTAATATTAATCAACAACCATTGCTAAAAGCTTACAAATAATTTCGTTTTACTGTTCAGTTAACCTGTTAATCTTTAAAATTTTATGCCCATATAAAATATTAATTTCAAACTTTTCCAAGTTGGTAACACATCAATTTTAATAAAAGTTATGAAATAACTCAGGATTACTAAAAATTTTAATAATGAAAAGACAGGAAACTTATCCCACGGTGTGTCATTTGTTTGGATTAGAAAACCCAAAGAAGAGAAACGAAGAGAAGAAATTGAAAAAGAAAGAGAAAATTGGTGAAGAGACATCGCTAATCAAATATAAACGAAGATAAAAGAGATAAGACAACAAAACGATAACACAAAAAATGGAATCATCACCGTAAACTTGCTACTGCTCCTACAGCGTGAAATTTTTTTAGTTAGAAGAAAACCTTAGGTGATTGGTGCAACGAATAAACTAAACTCTAGAATGGGAGTTTTGCGAGCAACCGCAGTGATGAGAGAAGATATAATTTCAAACAGAAAATAGATGAAATAAAGAAAGTAAAAAACGAAATGGGGGAAAACAGAAGGAAATCGAGAAGAAGGAAGAAATCTGGAGAAGCAAATCTAAGCAAGGAAGAAAAACAATATATATCCTTGAGATGGGGAAAGACGTAGTAAACGAACAAATAATTGTGCAATTCCAAAACTGGAGAGAAAAATTTACAAGTGATTCAAAACAGGTATGGGCAATGGTAATCTCGTTAATCCATTCATGCGCTCGATGTGATTCTTTCTTGACAAATTTTAGCTTTCTAGATCCCCGTTTTTACAGGAAAAGGTCCGCACAGGATTCTAAAAACTACAACATTTGGTATACCTATAGATTATTTAAAAACTATTTTAATTTATTTATATAGATTAAAAAAATTAACACATTCAAATTTGCTTTACTATATTACATACAATAAAAATACATCCTGGACAAAATCTTTACGCACTCTTAATTTTTGTTATTAATCGTAGTTATATACCCAAAAGTGAGTTGTAGTGGCTAAATTTTTTATTACATATAGTTATTAAACTCTAGTTTCACCCTGTTGGCAATAGGGCCCTATCTAGTTCACTGGAAAGGTGAAAAAAAAAAAAAAACAAAAAAATCAGAAATTTATTAAATATTTAATTGTTGCAAAAAAATTAAAAAAAAAAAGAAAGTATAATATGTTAAATTTAATATTTTGTGTTGCCTCCACGGGCTTTAATGACAGCTTTACAGCGTCGTGGCATACTTTGAATTAAGCTTTTTATGCTTTCTTGTGGAATCCGATCCCATTCTTCTAGCAAAGCGTTTTGTAGCTCTCCTAGTGATTTTGGCTGCACTGGACGGGCTCGAACCTGTCTCCCCATTATGTCCCAGACATGTTCAATAGGATTGATGTCTGGACTACAGGCTGGCCACTTCAAACAATTAATTCCAACATCTGCTAGGTATGATTTTGTTGTCGTCGCCACGTGCGGTCGTGCATTATCTTGCATTAGCACAAATTTCTCTCCTACAAAAGGTGCAAATGGGACCACATATTGTTCTAAAATATCGGTTATATACCTTTCAGCATTTACCGAAGCATTTCCAAAAATGTGAAGCTCGGTACGAGCCTCTAACGATATGCCACCCCAGACCATAACTGATCCTTCAAAGAAATTGGTCCGGAGAGCAAACATTCGTTGAGAATATCGTTCCCCAGTTCGTCTCCATACCCTTTGACGACCATCTGGACCCTGTAATGTGAAACGAGACTCATCTGTAAATAAAACGGAGCCCCAGTCCTCTTCAGTCCAATGTTCATGCTCTCTCGCAAAATTGAGCCTCACTTTCCGATGTGTCTGCGTTAATACAGGTCCAGTTGCTGGACGGCATGAATTAAGTCCACTTTCTATAAGGTGACCAACCGTACTGGTTTTACCAGGACAGTACTGGTTTTGGATCCTGTTTTGGTTTTGTCCTGGTTATGGAAATGTCCTGGTTAATGTACTGGTAAATTAATTTTGGTAAATTTTCCAATATTTTAAGTTCTCTGATTTTTTAATCTTTAACCGGTTTTAAATTTTAATCTCCTTTAAAATTAATTTTAAATTTTAATTTTAAGTAGCCAATCAGACACAAGCAAAACTAAAAATCGGAAATATGATTGGTTCTTTCGTAATTTATCTATTGAATGATTTATTTGTAGTTGGTGCATACGGGTTACCCGTAAAGTTACATTTACGTAATTACATAAATAAGGTACATAATTTATACAAAAGTACAAATTTAAGAAGAAAATTAGAATTCAATTGTTAAATTGTTGATTTTAATAAATTTATTTTACTTATGAGACTATTTCGGTCATTCGGGTGGGAGGTAAAAAAAGTCACATGTCCTGGTTTTACATTTTATAAATATGGTCACCTTAACTTTCTACAAGTCTCCTGCGGACGGTTTTGTTACTAATAGGTTGATTGCGCACTAAATTTACCTGACTGGCTATAGAATTACTCGTTAATTGAGGATTTTGTAGGGCTATTCTCTCAATTACTCGATCCTCTCGCGAAGTGGTTGCTCGAGGACGACCAGAACGGGGCCGATGTTGAACACTACCCGTCTCCAAATAACGCTTTTTAATGTATCTCACCGTTCCTTCACTAACATCAGTACGTCGAGCAACTTCTCGATTACTAAGACCCGTTTCAACCAATGCAATAATTTTCGCTGATCTTTCCACATTTGCTGACATTTTTATAACCAAAATTTACTATACACACAATATCTCGTAATAATTCGTAATAATTTACTCGTAAATAATTTTTTTAAAACAAAATTCACAACAACCGCTTACTTTCAAAAAAATTCAAATAATGCACCTTACTTGCAGGTATATGAAATTACAAAATAAGTACCGTTATAGGGCCATTAAGTAATATAACAATGCAAATATTCTAGAATTTTCTATAAGGGGTTTGCAGGGTGGTAATATTGACTACCCTACATTTTAATCTGTTGTATACAGGATGACACTTGAAATATTATATAAAATATTACTTTATATCTAGTGCGTAAAGACTTTTGTCCAGTATATAGGTAATTTTATGGTTCTACCTAAACAACTTTTCGTTTAAATAACACCTAATGTCTGTAAGAATCGAGTTGGTTCAAAAAATCTGAAAAACAAATGCCTGAGAACGAAATATGCGAAAAGTATCGGAAAAACAAGGGAACAAAGTCGACCGAAATTAAACTAAATTTGTCATTATTACCACTTCTCAGTCCGTAGTAACGTAATTCTTTATAAAGATTAGGATTGTCAGATAAACCAATCGATAACTTATACCAATCACCGTTTAATTCGCTAATTCTTCTTGACAAGAACGAAATGGAAGTATTTTTCAACTCTGCCAACAGGATCATTTCGTACATGGTGATGTAAAATTTGTTATTTATATAAACATCTTGTTCAAATAATTGGATCTTGATAACAAATTTATCTACCGGACGGATTTCTGGGACTGCTTCAGAAATTATGTTTTCACTATTTTGGAACTGAATTTTGGAATTCAATTGAATATTTAAAATAATATTTTGTGGTAAAGGAGGATCTATGATATTATTTTCTATTTCTTGAAATGACGGACACAAGTGTTCACCATCTTTAGAATTTGCAAAATCTCTTTCTGCAAGATTTTGTTTCACTAATTCCTTGTTTACAAAGAGTTGGTTAGGGTAATCAACCATGTGAACTTCCACAATTTCATTTTTTTCATCTTTACGGCAAATTTTGATATTTAAAGTTTTGCCATTAACCATTTGGATGAAGCTATCTCTAGCTTCAATAGACCAAGGTGTTCTCGGAACAACTGGAAGGATATCGTATAACCTAGTTCTAATAGCTTGCATAGGAAAGTTAGCGAAAACTTTCTTTAAAAGTAAATTTTATTTGGTTCCACCGTGTCCATTACTCCGTAGTCCACAAAAAAGATATTAACTTCACGTTTTTCTGGTATAACCTTCTTCACAACTCCACGGTGGTATTCTTCGTTATAAATTGAAACACAGTATATTCCTTCTTTCAATAAGTGTTGCTCATGGAGCTTCAGTCGTTGGTTCTCTCTTAGATACACTTGCTGCATATCATCCATCAAGTCATTTAAAGCTTGGAAATTTTGTTCAAAATTATGTAAAATTTAGAAGGATCATAAACAGCTCCAATTTTGCCTGAGTGTTTCCTTGGTTGCAGGAAATTTCCAAAACCAACAGTGGAGGAAGATTTTATCAAACCGTAACACATTTTGCGGATAGCTAATTTTATATCCAAATTTATTTTTACACATATCGTAAAATCTGAATCAAAAATGTTGTCAGGTGAAGATGCCTTATCAATGATCGTGGAAGCAAAATTATCGCGGTATCAATATAATGTCATTAGAAAAATGGCTCCAGAGAAGTTTCCATGTTATACGGTTGTGCAAAGAGCGAAAAAAGAATGCTATCCAACACCTGAATATATAACAATAAGTCCAACTACTGCAGTAGTTGGTTTACAACTTACTTGATCATACTGTTAAGCGCATACTTGTTGTGCAACAGTGTGTAATCGACTCCGTTGATAATGAAGAACTGGGTGAGCTGTGTTTATACACAAAATGGGGTTTTGACGGTAGCTCCGGTCATAGCTCTTACAAACAGGCTTTTCATGGTGTGGAAGCTAGTGATGCAGCTGTTTTTATAACTTCCATCGTCCCACTTCGTCTAGTTTGTGGTACGAAGATCATTTGGCAAAATCCTCGCCCTAGTTCTACGAGATACTGCAGACCTTTGAAAATAGAGTTTGTAAAAGAATCGATTGAGGTTTCCACGGCAGAGAAGGCTAGGGTAGACAAAGAAATAGAAGAACTGCAAAATAGTAAAACAATTATTCTAGAAAAATCACTTTCAGTAAGGCACGAAATGATTTTTTCAATGGTGGATGGTAAAGTCTGTAACGCACTAACAGACACAAAATCGACGCAAAAAATGTTATATATGCGGAGCAACATCAAAGGATTTTAACGATATCGATAAAGTGATACAAAAAAAAGTAAAGACAGAAAATTTACAATTTGGTTTGTCAATTTTACATGGCTGGATTCGTTTTTTTGAATGTTTACTTCATATGGCATATAAATTACCCATCAAAAAATGGCAAGCTCGCGGTAGTGATAAAGATGTAGTTGCAGAAACGAAGACTCGGATTCAAAGAGAATTTAAAGAACGTTGTGGTTTAATTATCGACAAACCTAAGCCTGGTTTTGGGAATTCCAATGATGGAAATACGGCAAGGCGTTTTTTTGAAAATCCTCAACTGTCTGCTGAAATAACTTTAATTGATGTAGATCTTATTAAAAAAAATGCACGTGATATTAATAGTTGTGGCTTCTGGATACGAAATAAATGTTGAAAGATTTCGAAAATACTGTCACAACACTGCCCGGTACTTTGTTGATAAATACTCGTGGTACTGTATGCCACCTACCATACACAAATTTTTAATTCATGGCCCGGAAATAGTTGAATCTGCCTTGCTGCCTATAGGTCAGTTAAGCGAAGAAGCACAGGAAGCTTGCAATAAGGATTTTAAGAGGTATCGTGAACACAACTCGAGAAAATGCAGCCGAGAAAGTTCAAACAGAGACGTACTTAATGGTTTCTTTTTATCCTCTGACCCGGTTATAACCAGCAAGAGAGACTTTCCCAAAAAGAATTTTCGACACTTACCGAAAGAGGTAGTAGAATTATTGAAACCACCTACTGTGGAAGCCAATGGTGATCATAACGACATTTTCGAGGCCGATGATGTTGATGATGATGACAATGTACATGTAGAGATGTAGATGGTACAAAATTTATATCTGTAATCTCGTTAATCTATTCGTGCGCGCCAATAGTGGCAAGATTTGGCCATTTTCTTAAATAAAAAACTGCGCTACAACCTATCTATGAATTTTTTTAAATATTATTGACAGTCCTAAAAATAGATATCCAACTTAGAAATCCGTATAAATAGTATTTGATTTAATGCCAGCTTTTGAGGTCAAATACCCCACTGTGCGTCGGAACTACTTTCATGGTTTCCATAAAACTTACAGTATTTGGTGTTGATATTATTTCTTGTTGTAGTTAAGGGACGAGATATACGATCAGGGGTGTAAATTGGCCGAGTACGTCTTTTCAAGGGTTCATCATTACCTTTTACGGATACTTTTTGCTTTTGAATAATTTATCAAGGTGAGCAACCTTTTCGCTCACCGCGACTCTCAAAATTGCGCTATCGTCAGATCCATCGACACGAACAACTTCTGGCAAACTTTTCAAAAATTCCAATAGTGATGAGAAACCAAAATCAGAATATGGAATTTGTTCACCACTTTCTTCTAAATAATCTTTATAAAAAGCTTTAATCGTAGTTTCCAACGGATTCGCTATTAATACTCGAAATTAAAAGTTTAATCTCTTTTAATGATGCCATTTCGTAATATTTGTTTGTATACCAAATTTAAATTACGGTTTTGCTTATATAGTTTATGGTGCGTTACCAACTGACTCACATAATCTGTAATAATTAATCTTGTGGTATAATCCTATTTATACTAACAAGGGGAGACCGGCAAGTTCCCCTCACTGAATTGATTCATTTTCATTGTGTATGTAGGTCTTGTATTGGACTTCAACAGGTGCAAGTATAAGGGCACGCTTCTTTGCCAATTTTGAGAAAATTGAATTTGAATAATTATATATTACTGATAAACTGCATAAAAATTAACATAAATTTGGTAAGTTGTTAATGGAATTGCGTAAGATTGCAAAAAATAAAAACATATGCGAAGGGTACTGGGATCGCATCCAGCTCCTGCCAATTTGTTTTTATTTATTTGATTATTAATTCTCCCAGTATAATTTATATCATCGTTCTCAAGAAAACCAAAGCGCTATAATAAACCCTACTCATAATCTGTAAACATTGAATGTTTTACCTTTCAGCAGTGAGGCACTGGAGGGTGAGACCCCCGGTTACTACAACTTTGCCTTATTGGGATATAAGTTACTCGAGTGTGACATGTTCAAGTTAAGATTAATTAGTGTTTCTAAAGATTTCTTCTAGATCGGTTATGCTGTCTTCAATTTATTACTAATAAAAATAAACTGCAGAAACCGGGGTCTGGAGGTGTGGAACACCTCCAGTGCCTCACTGCTAAAAGGTAAAACATTAAATGTTTACAGATTATGAGTGGGGTTTATTATAGCGCTTTGGTTTTCTTGAGAACGATGACAAATTATACTGGTGGGAATTTATAATCCCCCGATTCTTGGTCACTGCTTTATGCTTTTGTGCTAAAACTTTCACCATTATGGCCTAATACTGATAACCATAAGTTTGCAAATTTATCTATCACAGTTTGAGTGCACCTGGGGTGCTCCACACCCCAGACCCCGGTCTCTGCAACTTTGGTTTATAATTTGGGCTAATTGGAATATTAGTACTTGAGTGTGACTTGTTAAAGTTAGGATTAATTAGTTTTCTAGAGATGTTTTCTAGATTGGTTACGCTGATATCTTCAATTAATTACTAATAAAAATAAACTGCACAAGCCGGGGGTCTGGGGGTGTGGAACACCCTCCAGTGCCTCACTGCAAAAACATTCAATGTTTACAGATTATGAGTAGGATTTATTACAGCGCTTTGGTTTTCTTGAGAACGATGTCATATTATACTGGGGAATTCATAATTTCGCCCTCCCCGATTCTTGGTCACTGCTTTATGTTTTTGTGCTAAAACTTTCACCATTATCGCTTAATACTGATAACCATAAGTTTCCAAATTTATCTATCACAGTTTGAGTGTATCTGGGGTGCTCCACACCCCAGACCCCGGTCTCTGCAACTTTGGTTTATAATTTGGGCTAATTGGAATATTAGTTACTTGAGTGTGACTTGTTAAAGTTAGGATTAATTAGTTGTTCTAGAGATTTTTCTAGATCGGTTATACTGATAACTTCAATTTATTACTAATAAAAATAAACTGACAAACCGGGGGTCTGGGGGGGTGGAACACCTCCAGTGCCTCACTGCAAAGGTAAAACATTCAATGTTTACAGATTATGAGTAGAGTTTATTATAGCGCTTTGGTTTTCTTGAGAACGATGACATATTATACTGGGGAATTCATAATCCCCCCCGATTCTTGGTCACTGCTTTATGTTTTTGTGCTAAAAACTTTCACCATTACCGCTTAATACTGATAACCATAAGTTTCAAATTTATCTATCACAGTTTGAGGTATCTGGGGTGCTCCACACCCCCGGTCTCTGCAACTTTGGTTTATAATTTGGGCTAATTGGAATATTAGTTACTTGAGTGTGACTTGTTAAAGTTAGGATTAATTAGTTCTTCTAGAGATTTTTTCTAGATCGGTTATACTGATAACTTCAATTTATTACTAATAAAAAATAAGCTGCACAAACCGGGGGTCTGGGGTGTGGAACACCCTCCAGTGCCTCACTGCTGAAAGGTAAAACATTCAATGTTTACAGATTATGAGTAGGGTTTATTATAGCGCTTTGGTTTTCTTGAGAACGATGTCATATTATACTGGGGGGAATTCATAATTCCCCCTCCCCCGATTCTTGGTCACTGCTTTATGTTTTTGTGCTAAAAACTTTCACCATTATCGCTTAATACTGATAACCATAAGTTTGCAAATTTATCTATCACAGTTTGAGTGTACCTGGGGGGTGCTCCACACCCCCCAGACCCCCGGTCTCTGCAACTTTGGTTTATAATTTGGGCTAATTGGAATATTAGTTACTTGAGTGTGACTTGTTAAAGTTAGGATTAATTAGTTTTTCTAGAGATTTTTTCTAGATCGGTTATACTGATATCTTCAATTTATTACTAATAAAAAATAAACTGGACAAACCGGGAGTCTGGGGTGTGGAACACCTCCAGTGCCTCACTGCTGAAAGGAAAAACATTCAATGTTTACAGATTATGAGTAGGATTTATTATAGCGCTTTGGTTTTCTTCAGAACGATGACATATATTATACTGGGGAATTCATAATTCCGCCCTCCCAGATTCTTGGTCACTGCTTTATGTTTTTGTGCTAAAACTTTCACCATTATCGCTTAATACTGATAACCATAAGTTTCCAAATTTATCTATCACAGTTTGAGTGTGTCTGGGGTGCTCCACACCCCGGTCTCTGCAACTTTGGTTTATAATTTGGGCTAATTGGAATATTAGTTACTTGAGTGTGACTTGTTAAAGTTAGGATTAATTAGTTTTTAGAGATTTTTCTAGATTGGTTATGCTGATATCTTCAATTTATCACTATTAAATAATAAACTGCACAGACCGGGGGTCTGGGGGGTGTGGAACACCCTCCAGTGCCTCACTGCTGAAAGGTAAAACATTCAATGTTTACAGATTATGAGTAGGAATTATTATAGCGCTTTAGTTTTCTTCAGAACGATGACATAAATTATACTGGGGAATTCATAATTAAAAATTTTTAATAACTCAGTATTAGATAGCACAGTATTTAATTGGCAAAATTTTTACAATTTCTACTTTGCTTTATTTTTGAAAAATATTTAGAATTTTATTATTTTTTAATTACGAACAAATGCGTATTAACATAAACATTCTAAAGAGTATTTCGGTGTTCCATTACTAATGATGATAATCAGGTTCTTTCAAAATGTACAAAAAAAATTTCATTAATCCGTTCATGTGCATCGTCGATAAACAAACATTCCAATTTTTTTAAGTAAAGAAATATGAACCCAAAACCCCTAAGAGGCATTGTGAACCAAAAATGTTTATTCTGTAAGTTATCCAATACTCACACCAAGACGATGTTATGTAAATCCATAGCGTCATGTCGATGTTTAGATGGAGCTAAAAAACCCCATTATTCGGATTGTTAAACTGTTAAGTAGGACCGCAACTGTTAATTGAGCAATTTTATCTAAATTTTCACTCTTGTGATGACGTTTATTATAAAAAATGTTTAATTTACGTATTTTGGGGCCCCTTACGGTTGCGGAACATTCGGTAGTTCCGCCACTGTAGATACTAATTTCCTTTCAACACTGTTATCATAAACTACTATTAAAACAAATATGTGAAACAAATTTCTTTTATTTTTAGTCATCAATTTGCATTACAATAAGTTAGGTACATGCAAATATTACCAACAAAATATAATAAATGCAAATTACTGAAGTGCAATATTGTTTTTCAAATAAAACCTTATATTTTATATTAATATGATACAAACTATGACCAAAAAACCTGACTACAAACAAACAAAAATAATTACGAACTGGTAAAATACAAAAATCAAACACCTATTTGGGTTGAAACAATGATATTTGCCTTCACTTATATTGGGAACGACTAATTATTTTAAAAATCAGTTCTTATAATATTATGTATTTTAATGTATAATTTCTCATATTAAATGTTGTTATAACATATATTTCAGGACAGTCTGTTGTAGCTAGTAATAATTTCAGGATGTGTCTATCAGTTAAAAAAATTATTCAAAAATAAATTTTGAATTACCTTTTTTGTAAGTAAATTTGTTTAGATGTAAAGTAAAATTCAAGTTGGATCACAAAAAAAGAGACGAATGATACTGTTAGTATATTAACAATAGGGAAATTCCCATCGCACTTTATGCTTTGTTTTAATATTTTGCTAAAAATTACCTTTAGTAATTAAATTTCTAGGTAGTACCTATTGGCAAAGACAGTCCTGGCTAAATCTATTTTTTTACAAAATATTTACAATATTTACATATAAAAATCTTTTACTTTGTCAGTCATTTTAAATTGAAATAAGCAATTTTCCTTTTACATTTTATAATTCTGCAACGGGAGAATAAATTTATTCTTCAACTTATTTGTTAATTGATTAAAATTGAAACTTTTCTAAACCCTGCTACGTTTCTAAGTGACTACTTAAAATTCCCAAGTCTACAATGAAAGAAATACTAAACTAAACAATACATTGTAAAGTCAGCGTCATATTATTAATTCTACAGTTCCAATAATTATAAAAATAAAATGCTTATTACTTGATGACTTCCTAATTTAACGAATACAAAAAATATATAAAACTATCAACCAATTCAAAAACTAACCTTAGGTAAACAAAAATACAACAAGAACTAAAAATTTTACTTATATTTATCATCAATTTCAGTTATAAGTGCTCTTTCCAGAATAACTCTCCCTTCTTTGTATTGTTGGTTCTCTTCGGTGGCAAATTCGTACATCCAACCAAGTTTTAATTTGCATCTTTTACACGAGACATCTCTAACCTTAAATGGAACCCATTAGAAAGAAAGAATGAGCATGCATCGATGACTTACCATGTGACGTCCGGTGATCATAATCCTTTCATGTACCTTACTATAAAGCAAATTGGTGACTCTATTGAACAAAAAAGCCCTACCAGTAGCTCCAGTAAACCTTGTACTCAACAATTCCGCATGATTTGTCAGATAAGACTTACAGCCGCTACAAATAAAAACGGTTCCGCCGCCACCCAGATGTTCCAAAAATACAACACCCATGATTGATCACGATGAATTTAAAATAATCACTGGAAATTTCCGTCTAAACCTGGCATTCGTCGTGTACGAAGAGATTAATTGCAAAAACTCACCAAATATTTAAGTATTTATTCGACTACAAATAAAACAGCTGATATTAAAAACACGACTGTCATCTACACATGTAGGGAGGTCAACGATTTTTAGACAACCTTGATACCTTCATGAACAACGTAAACAAAGAAATGTCAAAATGGTCGCGTTCAACTGAACTGTCATTACCATACCGTGCAATGAATGCACCCATCTTAATCGACAGTGGCAGCTCACGAATTTTTTTCAATGCAAGGACAATTACAAAAAAAAATTGTATAAATGTATCAAATTATTTTTTTTTAATTTAATTTTTATTAATAAAAACCAATTCTTAATATTATCTCAATTAATATTAAGTTAATAAATGACTTTCATTCATTTTATTTAAATTTAAAGTTGATAATGTTGTTAATTATTTAATCAGTTTGTATTGAAAAATCATTGTGTTGGTTCTATTGTTTTAAAAGTAAAAGTGGTAAGGGTGCGTTCAAGTACTACGTAAAGAGACTTACGGGGACGGCGAGATTTAATTTTTTCTTACTTTTGCTAATAAAGAGAGTAGGAAAATATTATAAATCTTACGTAAGATAAATAAAATTGCAAAATATTTATATTAAATTATAATTTATATTAAAATATTTTTATTATGGTTATCTTTTTTAGTTTTAAATTGATATTTAATATTGGGGTTTTGAGAAGGTTCGAAATGTTTTTAATTTTTGCTTATACGGGAAGGGTGTAAAATCATTAAAAGTTTGCTTATGTAATACTTAAATACCACCTTAAAGGTGATATCGTAAGATTATTTTCAACTTTGTGTAGATTGAAATTAGCTAAAATTCATATTTTATCCTCTGTCTATAATCATTTCGATTCAACCTATAAAGGAAAATATCGCATGTTAGGAAAAATTGCTTTAATTTTATTATTAGGTACATTTTTTTAAATTAACAACATGCGTCCCAGACGTCGTATTTTAATTTTTAGGAAACTCTGTTGCAAATTTTCTCGTTTTTTTTACAAAATTTTTATGAATTCGTTAAATCGTTAATTTTTAAACAATTTTAATTTAATATTAATTTCACAAGTTAACATTAATTAACTTTATTTTAATTTATTATTTATGTTATTTAATATAATTTAAATAACTTTTTCCTTTAAACTTTTTCCTTTTCTGTAACAGGAAGTCGTACTTTGCTGCAATTTTATTAATGGAGGTTTATTCCGAGCAACATGCGTATCACGCGTCGTTTTTTAATTTTTAGGAAACTAGCAATCTTTCGCACCAAATATTAACTAAAAATTTCATTTGAACTACAAATTTTCACGTGTTTCTTTTACAAAATTTTTATAAATTAAATTAAATCGTTAATTTCACAAGTTAATATTAATATAATTTAAACAACAATTTTACTTTGACCTTTTCTGTAATAGGAAATCGTATTTTAAGAAAAATTGCTGTAATTTTAGTAAGTTTTACTCCGAGCAACATGCGCCCCACCCGTCGTATTTTAAGTTTTAGGAAACTGTTGCAAATTTTCGTACCAATAGCAATACAAATTTTAACTAAAAATTTGCTTTTCTAACTACAAATTTTCTCGTGTTATTTTACAAAATTTTTATGAATTAGGTTAAATTGTTAATTTAAAAAATTGTAATTTAATATAAATTTCGCAGGTTAATAATTCACTTTTAAATAACATTTTACTTTATCTTTTCTTTCAAATTAATTTTTAATAGGAAATTGTGTTTTAGGAAAAATTGCTTTTAATTTTTGCTCCGGCAACATACGTTTCCACCGACTTAGTTTAGTTCTTATGACGGTAATTTTAATATTTATATATTTTAAACTTTTTAAATTATTTTCTTCTACAATAGAAATACAAATAAACCTTGGTATACGATTTTATAATTTTCTAATTATATTTTTACTTATTTAAATACCAATTTTTCAGAAGAGTGATTTGAAAGTTGAAAAATTCTAAAAGTATTATTTTAAGCGCGAAAAAATATTTTACATGGGTAGAAGCATCTTTTAAATTGATGTTGTCTTTATTTTTCTATTTTACCCATTTGCCTTTTTCCTGATACAGAAATGCTCATAACTAAAATTGTTGGGGGTGTCGATATAATAATCAATGGTTTATGCGTTGATATAGTGGAAATTTTTCATATTGTTTAAAAAATTTTATATACACCAAAAATTCAGCAAATAATTATTCCACGAAAAAACAGTTGAAGAATAACAAAACAACAACAATGCTGCTATTTGTGGAGAAATTATTTGCTGCATATCCAATTTTTTGAAGAATATTTCAAATATATTTCATTTTCCATTTCTTCCATCTCGTGCTCTCTGCCACTGCACCTTAAATTTGAAATAGAATTTTTTTTATTATTTCATTCCGCCATATCAATCGACATAAACTACTGCTTTTATAATTTTCAAATTTAAATAATTTTAATATATTTCATTTTTGATTTCCTCTATCGCATGCTCTGGTACATTGTAAATACAGGCAATTTTAACTAAATTTGTTTGCACTTGTTTTATTTTAACTTTTGGGAAACATTTTTTCATCATTATTTGTTCATTTTTGGTTTAAGACGTTCTTCATCGAACTGGTATTTGCAATATGGAGCGGTTAGTACCTACAGTTTCACGTAAAAACCAACCGCCAGCTGCCTGGCGAGAAAATTTTTCCTAACTTATGAAATATTTTCCGTTATTCACCGATTCTCACCCAAGGGCGACTAAAAATATCACGTCACCATAGCAACGGCTAAGCAAATAAATTTTCAATTCACTTTTGATAAAAATAAACTGCATAGATCAGGGGTATGGAACTAAAATAAGTGTTCATCTGTAAACATGAAACCTATCACCACAATCTTCTAGGAAAAAAATGAATTATAATTTTCTACTTTTCACAAAACCTACGTGAATTAAACGCACGATGAAATAGAAAGAAGGTTCCACTATCTCATATTTTTAATACATTTTTATTTCCAAGTCGTTTAACCACCAGATTAGTGCTGTAAGCAATAATTGCACCAATTGCTTAAATTTATATATATTTCAATAGAAAACAACTCCCATAGGAGATGTATTTATATAAAATTGTGCATATTAAATACATTAACTGTGTACAATACTGTGATAAATAAAATTTGTATTAAAAAGGATACAATAATAAATAATATTTTCAAATCAAGCTTTTATTGTAATTCAATAATTTACAACAAAGTTTTCCCATAGGAATGGTAATAATATTAAAAATTGTGCAATTGATATTTAAATGTGTAGATACTGCAGATCCTATAAAATTTTTTGTATTTAAAATGAAAATTTTAAAAATTTTTTCATTTAAAATTTAAAAAACAATTCCACAAAGCACGAGCTAGAAACATTCGTGAGCATAACACTAGGCTAATTTATGGAATGCGAATAAGCTCAGTGAGACAATACACCATGTAAACAATTCATATTTGGTATATTTTTTTAATACATCACATAATACATTATGAGAGCCATATCACCTTATTTTATATATTTTTAAACATGCATCTAAATATAAACAACATAAAGGCTATATAATTTAAATCTTAAAATTTAAAAATGATTCCACCTACTGAAATGTACATTAAAACTAAACAATCTTTTTACTTTTATAAAGCTGACACTTGTATAATCTACCAATTTAAAGCTACAATTTTTTTTATTATATTTACCATTGTAATAATCTAAAAAAAGTTGTATAAAAAGAATATGCGAGCACATTTTATCAATTAAAAAAAATAATGATATTTCGTGAATCACGAATGCAAAACATTACAGTAGTTTCAGTAACCGATAAAAAATCTTAGAAATGAAATTGTAGTACCTGTTTTACTCCTGAATGTATTATGTCATATTTGTGAAAATTATTGTTCTTCCTCACCAAGTTCATGTTTAATCTTAGTAAAATCAAATTCTTCGCCCGTTCCTCGTTTAAAAATATCCAATACATCCAAACAAGTTGTTTCAAAATGCGTGGTAGCATCGAAAGTCTCGGAGATGAAAAGTTGAGATTCGATACCATTATCTAATGGTTCAAAATAATCAGAAACCGAAACGAATTTTTGTTTAATTGGGCCTAACAACTCTAAACCTGGTCTAATTTCAAATTCAGGATTATCAGTTTCGACGGTTGTAGAAACCATAGCCACAAACCAGCCCTTAGCTGCTACTTGATGTGTGTAGCTAACTAAAGATACGTAAATATCAGAATTACGATTCACTTGTTTTTGAGGAATAATAATTTGAGTTGATAACGCATCTTTTGTATTTGGTATGGGATGATCCATTAGACAAATACAACGCACTACACGTCCCTTCTTGCGTACCCTATCAGGAACGTAGCTTGGATCGCAATAAACTTGTTTGCATTTTGCTACTTCGTTGCCTGAACGAACTCCCACAACACGACCACCTTCTCCAACCACAATTTCGTCTATTGGTTTGTCCAACATATACGTTCCTCCGTAAATTGCAGAAAGTCGAGCAAAACCTACAATTAAATCAATTAATCAATAAAATTATCAGACAGATTATTTTAAAATTTACAAACAAATAAAATTTCAAAATTAAACGATGAACGAGATGTTGAGAGACCGCGTAACTCTCTTTGCCAAATTGTTTAGTGTCGAAACAGTTCTAAATAATTTATAAATTTGCAGGAAAAAATTAAAAACCTGCTTGTTTATAATTTTTTCGAATTTGGAATTAAAAAAAATTTACATACTAAATGGTTACGACACTGCCGTACTGGGGCGTTGCAATATTATGTATTGTAATCGCAGTCAAATTATAAATTTGGATAAGGTAATTTGTGTTCAAGGCGAAACGGTGCGTTATCTTGTCGTATATTTGTTAAATATTTCGTTAATTTTCTTTTTGAAATTTGGGTTTTCTAAATTTTTGTTGCAAGTCGGTTTACGTGGTCTTGAAAGTATTCCATGTTAGTCAGTTCGTGTAATGTCAAAATTCGTGCGCAGCACTAAGTCGTAGGTTCTTGTTCTGAAAGACCTGCAGTGACTTGATGACAGTTTTGGAAACATTACACCAAGCTGCTGAGGCGTATGATAGTAGGTAAGTAGTGTTGTGTATAGTAGCAGTTTGTTGTTATTGGTCATCGTTGGTCCTTTCATCAGTGAGTAAATTTTTGCATTTATCTGTATACAAGTTGTTTTCTGTTTTGTAAGTGTTGTCGAAAATTTAGTCGCATGTCCATGGTCATTCCCAGACTTAACATGATTGTGTCTTTGGTTTAATTTTGGGTCCATCAACAGTAAGATGTTGAGAAATTTTGTGGTTAGTCCGTTTACGTGTAAAAATTAAGGTAGTAAAAATAATAAATTTAAAATTAACAAGCTAAGCATGTACTCATTTGCTGATGACCTTCTCCGTGCTTCTGAAAGCACGTAATGTCGTAGGTCCCCTGAATTAATAAATGAAATTAACGAAGAACCAGAAATAAGGTGCACGTAAAATTTAAATAAACAAATTCATGAAAATAATTATATAAAATAGTTTAAATTTAAATTCTAGGAAGCAGCATATTTTGGATATTATAATAATTACTAGTTGGATACCGGCTTCGCCGGGTCTCATTAAAAGGTGGAACTCTGCCTTTGTCTGAAGTACTTTACTTTAGGCTCTTGGACTTAAAAAGAATTTAAATGGGTAGACTGAATAATTATTCAGCAAACTTCGTACCGCCTTAGAATTAATAATAATGTTGTGTTAAGTTATTAGGTGATTCTTAATCTTATAAATTTTATTTTAATATAAAAAAGTTAATAAAAGTTCAAAATGGAACTAATTCACGTACAGCAAAGCAACCATGTGCTGAATGGGTTGCACTCGCGTCAATTATCTTCATTGAAGGACCTTGCGATACACTATATTTTTGGTTTTATTGTTAGGGGCGAGAATGAATAAAGCGGATGGTTTGCCTACACGTGAACATGCTACGTACAATTGACCATGAGAAAATCAACTACTTTCTATATTCAGTCCACAAACATTCAAGGATTGGCCTTGCGATTTGTTTATCGTCATGGCGAATGCAAGACGAATCGGATATTGAATTCGTTTAAATTCGAATGGCATATCGGTTGGTATCATCGGAATTCTCGGAATGAGAACTTCATCACCCTTAAGTATCGTTGCGTGAATTATATTGCCCATGAGTTTTTTTCACCACCAAACGCGTTCCGTTACATAGCTTTGGTTGGTTCAGATTTCTAAGCATGATGACAACCGAGCCAACTTTTAGTAGTAAATTGTGCGGTGGTAAGCCAGGCACATCCAGTGAGTTTAGAAATTCAGTGGGATAGTTAGTTGCTTCGTCTTCGTTTGTTACACTGTCAATAGATTTGAAGGAATGCAGTGGACCAACAATTTGATTTTGAATTATTATGTTTAAGTCATCTACATCCTTGTTCTTTGCTGCTAAAATTGCTCGTTCACTCAACCAATTGTAATTTTGTGGTTAGCAATGATATCCGGGAACACTTTACTAATTAGCTCGTTCTTCGTTGAGACAAAATTGCAAAAATTCGGCGGAAACGAAATCAATCCGCTCGATTCGTCGACAGGAATACGGCCATTACCGATATCCAGCAATTGTTTAGAGAACTTTTCGGCAGAAGGATCATTTAGCAATGCAACTCGCATGTTTGTCGTCAGCTCAAGTTTTTACATAGCGCCACAGAGTTGATGATTTGAGGCAAGCGTTTATTTCATCCGCAGCGGTCGATCTTGGACAAAGGCAGAGTTTCACCTTTTTAATGAGACCCCGGGCGAAGCGGGGATTCGATCTTCTTGCTCGCGGCATTGTAGAGATTAGATTACATTAATTTCCATGTCCATGACTGACTGACTGACTCTTTAATATCTGCCGGTTGTGTCATGTACCAACCTTTAGATATTAAATATTCACCAATCACCGTTCACCATACCTAATCCGTTATGCTTTATTTACATATACACTGTATAAAACATTATTACACTAAATTAATACAGGACCGTATTTACATATAATCATGAAAATCGGTTCAGCCGTTCTCGAGTTATAAATGGTGTAACTAAACACAATTTTGCGACTTCGGACATCTTTTCTTTTTTAGTTTATAGATATGATGATATATATAATTATTTATATATATAATAAATTGTAGTTGGTACATAGGGGATTATCGGTTTAACGAAATCCATAACGTGATAATACAGCCTCTTGTTGAGAAAGCTTAAACAACCTCATTTTTTAAAGAAATTAATGCTTATAAAATTTTTCTTCTTTGATAAAAATCCCTCTTAATACCTTTGAATAGCAAGCTTGTGTTTGAAGTTGGAAGAATATCTCGATTCGACTATTTCATTGGTCGAAAAATTTTTTCTTTTGGGTTGGTATAATAAATGAACGAACCAATCAGAAGCGCAAAGGACACGAACACACACACACTGAGAAATATATATTAGATATTCCTATTTTAGTAAAATAAGGCATAGCAGACCTACAATTGTTATTATTTTTCCATTGATAATATAATTTGAACATGCAAATGACTTTAATTTTTCGTTCCTCTATTTCATCTATTCCTCAACTTGCGTTTATAATTAGTGTGCCAATGTTCATAAGTATCTCTTCAAAGAGTTAATTCTATAATTCAAACTTTTGTGGCAATTGACTTCAACGTAATTTTCAACTTTAGCACAAATTACAATCAATGACAACTTTGAACTAGATAAGTTCACTTTCTTGTTAATTATAGGATTACACTAAGTTTTATTTAAGAATCAGTAGAAGTTAAGGATTATAATTGACAATGACTAACCAATTGGTTAAACATGGATTTGAGTACATTATTGCATAGGTCTTAATCGATTTTTCTACGTAATTACAACACAAAACTAAAAACTTGTAATAATTACAATCTCAATTACCTAAAAAAAATACCCAATACCTAAAAAGTAAATGAGGTATAAAAAGTAAAAGAAGGTACCCATTTTTAAATTGACAAAATTCAGGCAAAAAAACTATTGATTATGAAACATTAATTTTCACGGTGCACTGGTTTTGAAATAAGAGGCAAGGGGTATAATAATTAATAATTATAAAAAGGTTTTACAACACCAAAAATATTTTTGGAACATCATGATTAAGTTCTTAAAAATCGTAATTAAAAATAATTTATACTTTTACTATCATAACCGAACTAGAATTCATGGAATTCAATACCAAGCAACCGAAATTGGTAGTTTAATTAGATGTCATTTACAAAATTATTGGCCCGTATCTTTCCAAAGACTCATTATTAGGTACTTTTTTTAATAAGGAACCAATTTATATTTCTTTTTATAATATACAGCTACTTTAATTTTTTATAAAACAAGATTGTCACTACTAGCAAAGAAAAATATTTTGCTTCAAAATTTATCTTTTCATAATTTTTTCTAGTATGAGTAAGTTTTTAAATCCTTTCCAATTATTCACATTATCTGCATTAGTAACAGTGAGTCAAATGCAATCAGTTTTAAAATTAATTGGCACCTTCTTAAAAGATTGGTAACTAGTGAAAACCATTTATGATATTACCAATATTATTGTATGATACAATTCATTGATTTTTACCTGAATTATGTTTGGAATTTAAAATCTGCAATTCTCTGCCTTATAACGGTGGCAATTTAAACGATTTGACAAACAAAGTAATAAAATGGTAATAAAAATCGAGAAATGTTAGCAAATTATTTTCACAAATCTCAAAATAAAAATAAAGTTAATAATTTAATATTGAAATTATCCGTCTTATTGCTATAACAAAATCCTAACTGCTATTATATTTTATTATGTACTGTTTTCTTTACATTGTATAAATAAAATAACCATTAAATTATTATTATTGTATATTGTTAATTTTCTAATTTAAATTTTAGTACTCACTAAAAAGTATTTGCGATGTGCGTGAGCGCATTGTATTTTGAAAAAATAGCTTAGAAATTTGACATATTTAAATTGAATTATAACTGAGAGAAAAGAATACTTTCAAGGCACAAACGTGAATTGGTATTGAAGTTAAATGTGGCCATCTTAGCAACTCCCATCATTGTAATTATTGAATAGTCTCTTAACTAATAAAGTTTCAAATGTGGAAAACAAATAATTACCAAATTTATAATTTTTTTTTTTATAGCAGTAACAGTGACCCGAATAATTTTATTTAAAATGCAGAAATTTCAGAACAAGAATCTGGTTATTGGTTAATCCGTTAAATCAATATGATCGATCACAGGATCTATATTGACTATGTTCTGTTCGGTTACCGATTTAGACATATTATTTAAATTCGACACATCTCAAATGGAGCGGAATTTAAAATTGCACCTCGACTTGGATCAACCTTTATTATGCACTTAGGATGGAAGAGATCTTTTTTGTCGCACATGCATGGATATCGATGGACTCGGCATTGTATCAAAATTGAATGTCATACTACTCATGTCACGTCATAGACTACTGACTTTTACATACCTTGATCACAAAATATACTCAATACTTTAGCATCAGGAATTAACTATTTAGAAGCTAAAAAAGTAAAGATTGGTTAACTTATGTAGAGTTATAGACAAAAACAGTGCTGCAGACAGTTCTTTTGAAAATTTAAAGTTTTTAAAGTAATTATTTTTTCCCGCTACTGTTGACGTAAGTATGCCTTATGTCCATAGTTACAATAGACGTAAGCTGATCATAACATTTGTTTATATAATTTTCGTTGACGACGGAACTTAATAGTCACTTACACTCCTAGGAAAATAATAAAATAATGATAAATTAATATTTTAGGAGTATTTATTTGTGAAAATGAAATGTACAATTTAAAAACAAGGAATTTTTTATAATTACATGCTCGTTTTCCAGAAAATCAGTCCCACACAAATTGTATTACAAAGCAAACTTAGAAAATAAAAGTAACGAAATGAAAATTCGAATTCGAGTTATGACAATCAAATGTCAAAATTGTTTTAAAATAATTACATTAAACTGGTACATTGCAGTAGCGGGAAAATATAATGTTACACGGCATGGACTATTAACACTCTGAAGGTAATATAATCCTCGGCTTCCGCCTCGGATTATATTAACCTTCCTTGAATGTTAATAAGGTCCTTACATTCCTAGTAGCTTAAATAACTATAAAATCAATAACAAAATTTACTAATTATTAGTGTATTTGTTTGTTCTTCTTAGCCTTTAATCCGATTTTGAGTGTCGTAATCCCTCCCTATAAGGGGGGGTTTTTTTTGGCTAATTACCTCGGTGGGTAGCCATTTCCTTCCAAGAGGAAACGGTCAAAATAAATTTTTTTACTCCGCCCAGGCTCAAACCGGGTCTTTCGGTTTGGTATTCGACACACTAAAGTGCCAGACCATGACCGTCTTCATTCGTTCATTACAAGCTATAATTTGCTTAAAATTTTATATACAAACGGCGTTTTTACTTGTTTTTTTTATTTACCAACTTTAAGCTAAGGTTTGCAGCCCCGGATTTCAAATTTCATATTCTGATATTTCGGAATTGCAAGCATTATTTGACAGTTGCACCGGAAACAAAATTAACTTGTGGTAGGAATACATCTATATTCCCAATCCCAATTGATTTGGTTTCAAAACTTAAAATGAAATATGGATTCACGATAGTTATACCAAAAATAGTGGAATTGTTAAACAAATAAAACTGTTGAATTATTTAACAAAACTGTTGAATTATTTAACAAAAAAGTAGCATGTTTAGATAAAATGCTTGGTTAAAACAGTTGCATTGTTAAAAACCATTCGAATTATTGAAAATCCTATTAAATTGTAAAAGAAACAGTTGAATTGTAGAATGTGGGATAATTGAATTATTGAACCAAAAACAATAGAATTATTAAGCCAAAAACAATTAAATATTAAATAAAAATAATTGAATTGTTGAACAAATAGTTGAATTATTTTAACCAAACGGTTGCATTATTGAACTAAACAGCTTAATTTATTAAACAAAGCAGCTGAATTGTTGAATAACAGTCTAATAGTTGCAAAATTTCTTAAATGGTTAAAGAAACGGTTGAATTAAGAATAACGATTGTTGAACAAAAAAACAATTAAACTATTAAACCAAAAACAATTAAATCGACAAACCAAAAATAATTCAATTGTCGAACAAATCAGTTGAATTATTAAACAATACAGGTGAATTATTGAACAAAACCGCTGAATTATATTGAACAAAACAGTTGAATTATATTAAACAAAACGGCTGAATTAGATTGAACAAAACAGTTGGATTATTGAATCAAAGATGATCGAGTTGTTGAACCGAAAACAATTGAATTATTAAAACAAAATCAGTTAAATTATCAAACCAAAAATTATTTAATTGTTCAATAAACAAGTTAAATTATTGCATTAAACAAGTGAATTATTAAACAAAACAATTGAATTATGTCAGCCTCGCACGACGCTTGTTTTGCTGATGATTGCTTGATGGCCGCTGTGATGGGAGTGGTGCTGGCTGCCTTGATGGAAAGTGGCATCACTGCTGGCTCACTTGCTTGTTTTCAATGTACTGTAACCAATGACAAATTCGCGTCGTCTTTGTAAACACGAGTGCTACTCGGTTACGACGATGCTGACAGCTGATCGCTGTGACAAACCTGTGTAAAGCCAACACGCTGAAATACCATCACGATACCCAGTCGTTTGAAAACCAGCAGTAAACAAACAAGCAATCCATCAGCAAAACAAGCGTCGTGTGAGGTGGGCTTTATTAAAGAATCAGTTGCATTTTTGAACAAAGCAATTACATTGCTAAACCAAAAACGACTGAATTATTAAACCAAAACCAATTACATTATCAAACCAAAAATATTTGAATTGTTGAATAAATAAATTGAATTATTGAACCAAACAACTGAATTTATTAAACAAAGCAGCTGAATAATTGAATTAACATTTAATTAAACAGTTGCATTTTCAGACTGCGCAATTACATTGTTGAATCAAAAACTATTGAATTATTAAACCAAAAACTAATTTTTACCCAATTCCAAAACAAATTCTGAAATTCATTTTAATTAAAATCATATTAAGACTCCCTAATTTTCCTTGACTTTTACATATTTTATAAATTTTAAAAATTAATTATGTTACTAAACCCAATACAAAAGACACTTAAATTCCAGTGAAGTAGGTACCCTGTTATAGAATTAGTAATTGGAAAATACCCCAAATATTTAAACCGCTTGAAATGTTGTAATATATAAACTAAAATTTCTAAAAAAGAATTATTGTATGAACTTTACCTGAATGTTAACAAAAGAGATTAATTGATAAAATACCAGTATTAAAAATACAATCTTTACCCTGTATGTATATTTATTAAATGGATTTATGTAAGTACTCCAATTTATGAATAATATTATGTAATAGCTAGAAAATGTTGGTAATATATAAACTACATCTTCTACAAAAAAAGAACTTATTTGTCGCAAATGATACTTTCCCTCCCCCTGAATGTTAACAAAAAGAGATTAATTGATAAAATACGAGTATTAAAAAATACAATCTTTACCGTTTGTATGTATATTTATTAAATGGATTTATGTAAGTAACATCCAATTTATGAATAATATTATGTAATAGTAATTGAAAATCACCCGATTTAAATTTTGGCACTTATTAGAAAACGATGATTTGCTTGCTTATGCAGGAAGGTTGGAAAAGTTTAATTTTGCCTCTGTCGTAGAAAAAATGATTTATTCTGCAACTGGCAGCTTAATAAAATTTCCAAAAAAATTAATAAAAATTATGGGACACAAATTGGCTATCACGAATCCCGGGATTGAAAATTTGCGAAGTTTTGCAATCCCCACTTTAAGCTGAAGAAATACTTTTAAGTTCTCTTCGTTGCTCTACGGCTTAAACCACAAGTTTGGTTTTAAATTATTTTTGTTTATTACATTTGTTTTATCACATAAAATATTAAAAATTTAAAATTGTAACGAAAGGTACTTTAAAAAAAAACAACTGTAAAACAACCCTAAAGGGATTTAGCTAATGTGGAATTTTCCATATTTCCAGTCCGCCCTTGAATTATACCCCCTCTCAAGATGCTGCTGCACCCTGCTTATGTAAGATCTTGTAAAGAAAACAGAAAAGCAATTACAATTTTTTACAAATATTTATATTATGAAAATTATTAGCCTAACAAAAAAAATCAATAAATTCCTATTATGTACTAAAAGAAAAGGAAGTTTTGAAAGCCACAGATCAATGACCTGCAATTGAGTAGAAAAACCAACTTGCCGTAAGAAATTAGTGCAAAAAGTCTGCGTTTAAAAGAAATGCAAATATTCGTTTCTGCTTTCTAAAGAATTCTTTACTATTCGGTATCTTTTTACGGGTTTCACTACGTAACCAAAAAATTTCTTTTTAATTTTAATCCAACAAAGAAAACTTGAAAATTAATAGCGACCATCATTAAGTGGTGAATATAATAACTGAAGGTCAAATAATAATAGGATTCAAGTAAATAATATTATATCATCAAAAAATTACGCCCCCTTTTTTAGTAATTGATTAAAAATTGTGGTTTAATTTAGTTCATCAAGTCAGCTAGATTGTAAAATTGTATTTGAAATAGAAGTGAAGTTACCTTGTGGTAATTCTCCCAGTCCATACATAGGATATAAATACGGCGATTTGCCATAGCGAGCCAACGAATCGGAGTACAATTTGATACGCTTGATTGTGGTAATGGCGGGCTCTAACAGGTACCCATCATCTCTATATAAAGCCAAAGCATGACCGGTAAAGTCTTGAGTATTTTTGTCTAAACCAAATTTTTCATATAATGCTTGCATATTTTGAGACGAAGCATTGAAGTCTTTCCATGTGCGAGGATCACTTTCTTCGTAATCTTGAACATAGACTAAAAAGTTGCGGAAACGTCGTTTTTCAAAAACGCCCATCAAATCCGAAGCCAAGGCTTCTCTTTGATCTACGGGCACCTAAACAAGAAACAATACTGGTCACCTTTGAACTTGCCACGACAGCTGAATTAAATACCTTGGAAATCTTTCCACCTTTATATACATAACTACCCTCAACCGACTTAAATTCCAAGTAACGAGTGACACCCGTATGAATGAGCAGTTTAACCAATTGACCATTAGCCATCAAAAATTTCGGTATCAAATCGACATTCCAATCACGTCCACGACCATAAGATTCATCCGGATTTGGGGCACTAAATTTCGAAAATAATTCCTCGAGTGGACATATCGAGGCCGACTCCCCGCCGTAATATTTGTTACGATCGACGTGTAACACCTTCTTACCAGAAACCGATAACATTCCACTCAAAATACATTCTTTTAAGCCGGTGCCTAGTACAATTGCGTCGTATTCTTCATCCATTTTCTATGGATAATAATAAATTTGGCCAATAATTTACTGAACGAATGACACACCGCACTAAAAGTCAAGAAAACGCCGACGTCGATGACCGGGTGGCCAACTGTACAACGCGAAAGTCACCGTCCCCTGGAAAAATTTGTTCGCAAAATCGCAGATGGTTAAGCTGTGACCTATTTTAAAATTACAAATCGAACAAAGACGGTATCAGAATTATTCTGTTTCTTTAAAAATTAAACGAATTCACTCCTGGCTCGACGGACAATTTCGATTTTGTAGGTTGCCGCTTCTGCGGTTTGACAAACGTCAAACGAATGTAGATAGATGACGTTAGCGTCGTACAGTTTATTCTACGTGGGAATTTCAGTTTGTTGTTCGTTTTATTACGGTTGAGATGCGTGCGAAGAAGGTGGTTATGTGTTGTGCGTGTACGTAGAATTTATTTGGTTTTACGTGCTTCAAAATGATAATTTGTTTTATAACGGCATAGCTATTTTTTGACGATTTTTAATTGCAATTTTTACATTAAAAATAAGTTTTACAATATTATTCAAGTTTGTTGGTTGATCTGTAATTCTAGAAAAGTTCGCAGGAGTTGTGAAGGTAAATTTTAACGTTTCACCAAATAATGTTATGAAATGTCGTATTCTGCTGAAAACGTATTGAGCGATGCAGTTCCAAGTGAATATACGGTAGGCCGAGGGACCCAGTGTGCCACGTACACCTTTCCAGACACGAAAACATTAGAAAGCAGAGGTCATGGACGTAGTGCGAGCCACGGAGGAAATCCATCTGTTGGAGGCAGCACATCTGTTGGAGGTAGCACATCTGCAGGTGTCGTCGGAAGACCTTCCGCACTTAAAAGCGGTGGCCGAGGCCATCAGAGAGCCTTTTCGCAAGGACAAATAACAGATGCTACTGGTGTGCGACCAGGACACAGTAGAGTGGGATCTAAAACCGATTTTATACTGCCTCCTGGTCATAAGGATAGCGATAATGTGATAATTAGTAATACGAAAATTTCTACAAAAGGCCATTCAAGACAAGCATCTCGATCGGAATCGCTATATACTTTACGAAGATCCGCTCCACCAAGTTGGTGGAGAAGACTTTTATGTTTTGTTTTGCGAAGGTCGCCGCGCGAACCGGAAGAACGGTACAGAGTTGTAGTGCCTAATCATACGGTTCCTCCAAAAACTCCGCGCAAAGAACATCCTAACGGTAAAAGGCCCAATAATAAAGTGAGGACTACAAAATACACACTATTATCCTTTTTACCTAGAAATTTATTAGAACAATTTCATCGCGTTGCAAATTTGTATTTTATTTTTATTGTTTTACTCAATTGGTTTCCCGCTATTAACGCTTTCGGCAAGGAAATTGCAATGATTCCGGTGATATTTGTGTTGGGCGTTACTGCCATAAAGGATCTGTTTGAAGATAGAAGAAGACATGCCAGCGATAAAAGAGTCAACAATTCAACTTGTCGGATATATCAAAGGTAATTTGCAGTGTGTGTAATCTCTGATACTTTTAAAATAATTATTATTAGGTCACATTTTAACACAATGCCTTTCAATGCAAAATCGACACAATTATTTGTTCTTCCACCGTAATCACTCGGCCAGAGTTACATTGCTGGCCGGTCGGTCCGCCCTTTCAAAACTCAGACTTCCTAACAAAAATTAACTTTTCAACATTGCCTCAAAAAAGTTACTACAACCAAATCGCACTTGAATTATCTACACGCAACATTTAGCAGTTAGGTATTTTGGTTGTAAAGTGACCTTGCAGAGGCCAAACTTATTTGGCTAGTAAATATTTTACCTCGTTTTCAGAGTTGTGAATTAACGAGTTACGCATATAGCACATATTTTACTCATGTTTCGACATGAATGAAGGAACTAAATTTTTCGATTGCATATCGAGCCAAGTAGAACATCACAAGAATGGAATTTATGTATGGGTTTTCTTGCACCTCTGTGCTGCTAACTGTTTTTCAGAGATATAGGAAGTGTGGGAGTTTCATTTCCCACAATAGTAGTTTTGCATGTTTTCCAAATCAGACCAGATAATATAATCGTGCGTTGTATTGTGTAGTATGGATTATCATATTTTTAATCCACGAGATTAAACATTCTACAACTATACAAACATTCGCACTTGACCAAGTAACCGAGAGAAATATATTTTTAACCAGTTTAAGAATCTATTCTCATTCGGGTTAAAGGTTAACTGATGAGTTAAAATTAGTACGGAGTACACACATGTTATCTAATCGCCAACAAATTGGGAAAAATTCGTTGGAGAGTTTCTCGCGTTATGTAACACTAGGAAGTTCGTGGTTATCGCCGGAAGAGGTTAAAACCGTTTCATATAGTACAGTGCCACCAAGCTAACAATAATTACGGAAAATATACGAACTAATATAATAAAATTTGAATAAACCAATGAAAAGTACAGCTACGCACAGTTGAACCAATGAAAGTACAGCTACGCACAGTTGAACCAATGAAAGTACAGCTACGCACAGTTGAACCAATGAAAGTACAGCTACGCACAGTTGAACCAATGAACGTATAATTCTACTAGCGCCAGGCACGCCCTCTGAAAATTAAAGTTAGCTTGGTTGAGCTGTAATGTGGATTGAAATTACAGTGGTGTTTGCTTATAACGAACTTCGAGGGACCCACTGATTTTCTCTAAAAGGGCATAACTTTTTTCCGTTCAATTTAATAACGGTTCTATTCCATCAATGTAAACTTGACAGAGCTTTTGTTTATGCTATATGAGCTTTTCTTAGATTTTTTGCTTACCAATATTTCTGTAAAACGAAATTAAGAATAAATACTATCGATTAATCTACCTAAACCGGTCGTATTTCGTTCTAACTTCTCTAAAAGAGATTAGCCAAATTACATTGCAAGACCCAATCAAATTAAAGTACAGGAAATTGAAAGTATGGATATTTTAATTTGAGTGGTTCTTACAGGGCCGGCTCCCGGGCCAAGCAAAGGAAATCGTCAAAATCATCAATCAAATTAAAAAATATCCCAACCAATTATAAATAATACAAATTCATATTATTTCGAATATTACCGTTATTATTAATACTATTTCGGACAGGAGATCTAACTACCATCAACGAGCGGCACTAAAGTACTTTATTATACCGGCGACGAGCTGCCCGTGTTTTTTTTCTTGAATCTCAATCTTGCTTTTAGCGCCATAAAAGCTGGCGCCGGCCATGGGTTCTGCTAAGCTGTACAGTCAAGTACAGCTAATCTTTGCGAATTCCACTTAATATTTCTAAGTGTACTGAGATTACATTCACATCGAGATTGTTTGTCAGAAAAATAAGACAAAATAATGTGGAATTTTGTGCTATAACCTCAACATTTAAATATGTGCCGCTCGAAAATACAAGTTTTCTATAGTAATGAAAGCAAATGATCACGTCTTTATCTGGGGGTGTTACAAAATGTGACAAGGGTGAGAGGGGTTAGTCAAATATGACGTCCGCATAAAAATTTTATTTTGGGATTTATAAAAAATTGCGTTTGAGTATTTTTTAATTTTAAATAATGGTAATAAACGAGGGGTCTTTGATTTGTGACCATTGGATGTTTCGGAGAGGGGGTTGTGATTGCGACCAACTATGATAAAGGGGTAGAAAGGATCAAAATTTATGGTTAAAGTTTAGTTTAGGTATTAAAAATCCAAAATTGTAATACGTTTTATGATAGGCTAAATTCAAACCTCAAGGCCCGCCCATTTTGATTTTTTGAAATTTTATCATGTATTTTAACGCATGTGTACTGTTTATTTAAATAAAACATTGAACCGCGTCGATTTAAGAAGTATTTTTACGAAAATAATTTTAGGGTGAATCCGAGTCTTGAGTGGCAGGGTTGCCACCGATACACGTTTTCACTATTTTCACTTTTTAAAAATCATACATTTTCTTCACTTTTTGAAAAAATCACTTTTTCACTTTTAACGATTTCTTCTTTAAAACGTACCAGATCATAACGCTATAGAAGTTTAGGCTACGCGTACAGTGGATCCGTTTTCGGACGAATTGCGACGAACCCTAAGTCTGACGTAGACTCGTAGAGTAATCGGTAATAGTGAAGGATGAAATTCTCGTTCGTCAGAATTTGTCTGAAAATGGATCCACCGCACGCGTAGCCTAAAAGGGGGGTTGGGGACGTTCGTGAAGTTTGCCCTGCCATTTTTTTAAATTAAAAAAATGAAAGCTATGCTGAGTTGTGCTATGTTGTTCCATAAATAAAATGAAATTATTTTAAATAATAAACCTTTTTGTCCAAATTAGCCTCGTCAGTTTTGAAAATTAAAAAAAAATTTAAATTGAGAAAAAATTTATTGTGAAAAATAAAATTTTACGATGGTAGTTTTGAAATTTAAAAAAATATAAATTGTGTTCAAATTGTACTGCTTAATGTCGCATATAAATTTTTTTAATTCAATAAAAATAAAACTTTTGTAGGCAAAAATTCATTTATCGATGAAAAATTTGTATTTTATGCTACAAATCATTTTTATTATAATTCAGATGAAAGGCGAACTCTTTCCATTGAAGGACTTCTATCAGGTAGATGAAAAAGGTTAATCTCATTTAGACATTATGGATTAACCCACACGACACTCAATATCTAGTGGATATCCAATTAATGTCTAAATCAGATACTTACACCTAAGATTTTACTGAATTTCCTCGAGAATGCTTTGAACACTATCGGGTATAGTATTTGGATTTTCTTTAATTGTCTGTTTGCTCCGAGCAACACGCGTACAATTTTATTTTCGATCTTCATTTCAATTTTTGCCCACAAATTCAATTTTATTTTAAAAAAAAAAATTTTAATTGCCACGCAAAGCACCACAATTCAAAACATTTTTTAATTTTCAAGAAAGGCAAGGCTCGACTTTCATCGATAAAATGAATTTTTGGCCACAAAAATGTTAATCTTCCAAATACAATTTTTTTATTAACGGCACATTGAAGCATGTATCGAACAAATCAGTTTAGAAAACGTGAAGATGAAATTCAATCTGTTAAACTGAAAATTTATGGATGAATTTGCGGATTTTGAGATAGCGTAAAAATAAGAACTTTTTTTGTACAGCCACAGAGGAGTATAAGTTCTCAAGATGATATATTTACGAAAGGTATCTTCTTGATATGTCAATTTGGGAAAATTCATTTAGGGGGCGAAATTGTAAAATTCGACTTGGAGATCTGAAATTTTGTAGGCAAATAGGGTGGCGGGCAATAAAACAGAAATTTTAACTTATTTATTATTTAAAAAAGATATACTACTTATAATCGTTATTAACTTAATATTATTATATAATTTTGTTAAAATTATAAAATAAACTTTTATAAAAGTAGAAATAAAATTTTCGAAGTTACTTTTTGATTACTTTTTTCTAGGGCACAGGTTACTTTTTTTGAGAAAGTTTTCATTCTGAGCGCTATTACAATCACCGGTCCGGGATTGTAAACTCTAAAATGTTTTAGTATGTGATTAATAAATTATTGATTTGTTTTCTTACTCGTATACATAAGGGTATCTAGACGAACAAACTTCATCGCCAACTAATTAACCTTCCTTAGGTCAATCTGTTGGCGAACAATGTTATGAAGTTCCTTATCAGAAAATAAGATTCGAGCGGTGGTCGTCCGAACAATGAACTCGTTGTACGAGATATGACACCTTTCAGGTACCTGCTGCTTGCGTTTCGACAATGCACTTCTTGTTCGAACACCACTGCTTGAAGGTCGTTAAAATGTTTGCAAACACAGCAACCTTCTGAAGGTTGTTGGGTTGGCGATGAAGTTGGCTGTGACGTTGGCGACAAAGTTTGCTCGTGTGGCGAGGCTTTTATACATCTTCTTCTTCTTCAGGTGCCTAGCCGTTACCGGATGTTAGCGATCATAAACTTGGCCGAAGCCAAGATGACTTTTCTTGGGAGTGTAATTCATGGGGTGGTTTCCCGTTGCCTTCCCCATAGTCCACAGATCGATATTAGACTTTTTGATCACAGCAGTGTATCTAGCGCCAGCAGGGTTCGAACCGCGACTCACCGCCTCGCAGTCGACCCGTGCATGCTTCGCGCTATACTGCTGGTCTCTTTTATACATACTTTTTTTTTTTTTTTTTGAACTGGAAATTAGTAAAAAAAAACTTTTATACATACTTTTTTTTTTACTAATTTCCAGCTGTAGTACTACCCATTTTTCTGCCGTTTTCATACCTTTTTTTATTTCTCGGGAACTTTTTAACCTAACTTGTGCAATATAGTTCAATGTCAATATTATGAAAATCTTTTGTGATCCCGGTTTTGCAAACCCTAGGAAGGATGGAAATGCATTTCTATTAAAAATTCTGATCTTCCAAAAATATTACATATTTAACTTACAATTGCGTCAAAAATGTAATTCATTTATTTTAGTTAATTATATAAGTAAATCATTAATTTTAATGAATTACATATTTGATTTTAAATATAAAAATTTAAATAATTAAAAAAAATTTAAATAAAATATATTATTTAATTAATTACTTAATTAATTCGGTAATATTCTTCAAAACACTTCCTAGATATGGACGGAAAGTGCAATTTGATTAAAAATTCTGAAACTTTGTAAATATTTGACTTTTGGCTATAGTACACAAAATAAAAAACTAAACTAAAAATATAAACAAAATAAGCACTAAAGGAGTGGATAGTAAATTTTTGAAAGCTAGGTTTGAATCTTAGATATAATTTTTTAAATTTCAGTTTATTTCCTTCCTCTTTCCTTATTTCTACAGTAAAGTAAATAAAATTTATTATAACTAACAATGCTTTGAATTTAAAACTCGAATTTAAATTAAAATTTAAAAATTAATAAGTTAAATAAACAATGGAGCGAATTTTTTCATGAGCTTTTTGGAGTTTACTCCTTAAGAATCGATTTTCATATATAAGGCGCCCGGTATGAGAAAAATATGAGAGGTAAAATCTACTGATGAATGACCTCGTTACTTTTTTGGTGCGCACCTATAGTGCGCAACTTTCTAATTTGGTTGTGAGTGTATTAAGACGTACATAGTGTATGCTGCAAGGCGACTATACCTATATGTTATTGGGCTTGTTTGTTTCTATCAGTGTCAATGTACTTATATTGCTGTTTTTGTTATACATATCAATAATTAATATTGTTATTGTGAAGTTATAATTTTATCATTATATTTCGCTAAAGTGAACTGAAAGTATTTTTAAATAACTATGGCAGAAAGGGTGTAGATAATATTGCCGGAACATCTAACAACCACGTGGGTAAAATGTACGTTATAATTCATGTATTATATGCATGAGCATGTGCGATTTGTATTTATTAAATATTTAATAATTATCGATGTAGTTCATATAAATATATATTTGAGAATAACACTAAATTAGATATTTAATCCAATTTAGACAATTTCTAACCTAACCAAAAATATTAATTTTTTTTCGATGTCTATAAATTCCTCCAGGTTATTATGATTTATTTTATGAATAATTTTTAAATATCAATAATTCAAGTCAATAATTCGATAATATTATCTGAAAAATCAACAATATTTCTTTATTATAATGATGATTATTTTTTTTTACTGGAGTAAACTCCAGTCGTGCGTCGGAGCTGACACACACAATTTTTAATTTTTTTTTAAAATTTTTAAAAGTGTAATTTAGTATTAATATTACAGGATAGTAATTTATATAAATTAAATCAACCCATAACCGAACAGTACCACTTTCAGGTTATTAGCGGTAGAGAAGGTGGTTCAAGAGACTCCTACTCTTTAAAATTAGACTTTGTTTTTATATTTTTTCTTATCTTTTGGTTGGAGGACAGTAGGTGTTTTTAAAGCCAATACCTACTCAAAAATTATAATTAAACAAAAATTAATTTTAAGTAAAATTATATTGCCGAGTACAATGGAGGAGTTTAGTTAGTTTAAAATTTTTGAAATAGCTTATGAATCTGAAAGTCGGATGAAAATGCAGGCTACTGTTGGAATTGGTTGGTCTCAAAACCCTCGGTACAATTTAAAAATAATATTTAATTTTTACGCGGTGATTAACCAATCAAAATTGAACGTGGTTGTGCGACGTTGCCTAAGTTGGTGGTTGTCAGATATGACCCAAGTTTTAGATTATAAATAAAATATTGATCGTGTGTATTTAACGATTATTATCTTCACAAAATGAAAATGCATGACGTATATAACCAAACAATTCTATTATCAAACAGTTGACGGCAATTACAAAATTGACATGGTGAATTATCTGCATTGCCAACAGGTATTTGAAAATCACTTGGCAGCATCGCATTTTTTTAAATAAATCTGATTGGATTTTAAAACCCCGCTTTTTTAGGTAAATTACGTCATAAATCTGATTCTTTTTGAATTTCAATAATTTTTTTCTCATGCTAAACGCACTCAAAAAAATCGAAAAAAAAAACTGATGTCTCAGTTTGACGTTACTCTTTCTTATCTATGGTTTGACCTCTACTTTTAAATAATAAATTAAAAAAATAGCGACACTTTTCCATTATTAATGCATGGTGCATTCAAGAGTATCTCCTCAACAACACATTGATCAATCTTAATCTTCCAATCTCAATCTATCAATGTTAATTTTTACGAAAAAATTGAAAAAAAGAGTTTCAGTAAACCGAAATCAAATATTAGATTTGATTTTGAAATTCTTATTAGTTTTGAAGTAGAAAGTATAAAATTTAATCACACACACGTGCAGACATTATTTGGAAATGGTCTTTTTGAACTTATGGAATTTCAAAATATGTAAATCAATCACGATCTCAATTTTTTTTCCCACGAAAACAAATAATTATTATTTTTCATTCTACCTATTATGATAAAGTAAAAAATTAAAATTAAACAAAATTGTCAGTTATTGTGGGACTGAAACATGAAATTTTTGTTTAAAATTTACAAACTGGTATATTTCTAATAATAACGCTAATATATTTATTTGATATCCAATTTTCGGCTTTTGACCAGCTAAGGTTGAATGACGGCGGTCTCCCCGTTGCCATATCATCAATAATTTATTAAAAATCGGTGTCACACAGAGAAAAATATTCGCTCATTTGCAGTAGTTTTTACTTGCATCGTAGTTATTTTCGCATCAATTTTGAAGCGAATTTGATAAAAGAGATTTACTTATATTATGTCAAATTTACTTCAGAAACTTTTCTTTTTGCAGGCTATTAGTCTAAAGTGGAAAAAGAGTTTTAATTAATTTGTTTAAATAAAAACCGCGTAATTGAAGTTGGATGATGTATTAGTAGAATAGCAATAGTGTTTGCTTTTTTAAATTTAAATCATAAAAATTTGTAATCTCAAAACTTAGAAATCGAGGAGGTTTATTACTATGTACTGATAACTTTATCAATTTAATTTTTTATACTTTTATTATCGTGTAATGTTTTTCATACGAAATACTATGATTTTCTTTAAATTGAAATTTGTGAAACCAGAAACAGTTTGCTCATGTAATAATTAAAATAAATTTTTTAACAAAGAAAAATTTTGATTCTCAAGTATTTTTCAGGCATTTTCTTGTGCTCTAAGCTAAACTACTGAAACGTTTTAGTATCTTCTTCTTCTCCTCGGCATTTTTCACCCGCTTATGGACGTTAGTCTTTTTTTCTTAGAGAAATGTTTTAAGCATTAGACCCCACGACTGCTTACACTGGGTTGGGGAATGTTCCTGTAACCTTGTTTTTATTGTTAACGCTGGCAATGATCAACACAGGGGATTACCGGAGACAAAAGCACAAACATTTTCGATTACAAATCGACGAATATGTTATGGTTGGAACAATTATAAAACCATGGCATGGAAGTTTAAAATATATAAATAGTTAACTCGATAACGAAGTATTTTAAATTACGTGTTTAAGTTTTTAATAATTATAATAACGCACGAAAATGTCAAATCGTGCGCAAAAATTTGTATAAGCAGCTTGGGTGTTGAGGTGCATTCGCAGCGATCTGGGAATACATTTTGGAGACCTCGGCTTCAATAATTATTTTTTATAACGCAAAATCGTGCAAGGTTTTTTTTTTCTATTTCAATCGGAAGTTTGTTTTAAAAATTACTAATACAATTTGGTTAGTGATAAATGAAACGATAACAAATTTTTTTCATGAAAATATTGTAGTACAGAGTGTCTCGATAATTTGTTTTTTTCCTGTTTTTATAACTTTTCATCATTATCATTTTTTGTACTGTTGTTATGTCAACTGATGCAACATTTCCATATCGTGTTTGTAACTTTCAAATAGGATCTAACTGCTGGTTCTGTGTGATAACGGAATAATGTTTTCTTACATTCGTATCAAGTACTTTTCGTATCCATGTATTTTCGTTCTAATATAATGGCGCACTTATGCTTTTTTGGTTTTACCTACTATATCATGAACTAATGGCACCCACACATGTGGAAGTTTAGAATAGAAAAAGTTTGTTGATAATGATTAATAATAATATCTGCTTTTTAAACTTATTTAATCTGACCGATTATTGTTTTATTACAATTTTTAACACGGTTTTTCAATTTTCTCTTTCGGGGGTTGGGGGTAAGTGTTCCAAAACGCAAGAATTTGGGTGTAACTTCCTACAAATATGCATATTGTGCCCAACCGATTTTTATAAATGCAATTCCACTTCCCATTTTAGAAAATTTTGTGTAACAATTTTTTGATCAAATTAATGATTACAATTAATTACAATTACATATTATTATAATGTTCACCATTGTTTAATAATGTACACCGTTATCTAGTCATCAAGTCTATTTTCTCTAAAAATCCTTATCAATTCGGTCATAATGGTAGATCCTTAACCACTGATGACGGAAAGTGATTTACATCACAAAGATAGATTCCAATAATTTCGAGTGGTTACAAAAAAACATGTTGATAGGGAATTATTAAAAATACCACTCGTAATAGATATTTTCACAAATGAAAACATATTTCTTGAAAATTTTTATCGCTGAATTACAAGTTTCTATTGTGATTATTTAAAGTTTTCTAAATTTGGTTAACTGAATGAGTTCGAAATTGATTAATTACATACCAAAGCAATGTTATGTGATGTTACATAATAAAGTGTAATTATTGCAAAGAATATAATTTTTGTTATGCTGATTCAATTACATATACTTACTTTCTATTATTTTATTAATCCATTATTTGTTGATTCGAAAACGAAAGTACTTCAAGCTGAAAATTTTTTCAAGCAAAGAAATGAATATATTTCCATCGAAAAAATTACTACCTATAGTACAACTTTATTTTCACTTTAAAGTTCTAATTTCACTAATAGCTTTTGTCGATTAAAAATTTTATAATTTGCTTTTAAATTCAGGAAATCCATGATAACACAGTAATTTACTCAACTTTGAACTTTTAATTATTACTATGGGCGTTCTCTAACTGTTGACCCATATTTATTTCAAATTAATTGGTGCATTAGATTTGTTAGCTAGATTGATTTTATTGCCTTTCACACAATTGTAATGGAAGGAAAATGCTAAAGCTAACAAGAATTAAGTATTTCCTGCTTTTACACCTTGACCTGATTTATTTTGTGAAAAGTGGTAATTTTGTTGTATATAATTGAAAAATAAATTTCCGCGAATTATTACTTTGTGACCATGTCCATTAGTTCAATGAAGTTTATACAAACAGAAGGTAGATTAGCTTATCCTTTGGGGGATAAGATAATAGATCGTGTATTTTTATTATAACTGGCAATAATTACTAATTATTAAATGATAATTATATTTCAATTTATCAGAAAATCATAATTATGTTGGTAATCGATAACGACTGATCGGATACCTTTACTTGAAAATTATTTAATATCAAGAAGATAAAAATGTATTTCCAGAAATCTCAGTTAACATACTCCAGGTTTCGAGTTCGGTAATTGTTATAGAAGTTACCTACGAGAAATTGTAATCGATATGATAATTTTATAGGATATTAATTTTACCTCGAAAATGTAGGAGATATAAGATTTTTCTTTTCGTTGTCAGTGGGGTAACAGCTTTTAAGCTTTTCTTATAGAAAGCTCGCCCGAGCTTTGGTCAAGTTTTGAAAAGAAAATGAAGAAATTAAAAATTTATTACTATTCACTTACTTTTTTGTAAGAAATATTTATGCCATGTACGTTTTATGCCAGCAGCAACATTGGAATACTGAACTATTACAAATTTAATTTTCAATACAGAAAACTGTCAAACCGAAGGTTTTCTGCATAACATCTACAATAACATGCCATAATTGATTGAAAAATCGTTAAATAAAGTAAATTTTATATGAGGTACATTAAAATGTGACACCTAAAAGTTTTCTCGTAATAAACTGTAGAAATATAAAAAAATGGTAAAAAAAATATTTCAATAAATTTTTAAAAAATTCTGCATTTTACGATATTAAAATCAAAGATATTTAAGTTACAAAACAGTAGGAACGAGGAACATCCGTTTTAATTACCCCCTTTTCTTTTTCACGGTATTTATTTTCAATATTACTAATATCTGCAAACTGCACTTGTTCTACTATGGTTGACAGCTCTGTGGTCAGTTGTGTTTTTCAGACGTCTAAATATTACAATAGTTTTGTTTTGTCAGCATTTTAAAATGGTTTCAAAATGAAACCTGGTACATATTAAGTTAATAAAATAATAATTTTATAAACTTTTTCAAAATGGTCAACCTCAACATTATTATCAGCCATTTGATTTATAGTATATTTTATTTTACGAAAAATTACTTAGCCCAACATGAACATTGTAAATAACGCAATACCTTTCGGATTGATTAATTCTTCATAGAAGCAATTTTTTCCGTTTACTCCCAACAGGAAATCGTGCAAAACTTTAATTTTCGACATTAGCGCGGTGGCGATTTAAGGAAAATTTCAATATTCATGGATTTCGCACAGGAATGTGGAAGTGATATACTTTTTGAATCAAAATTTCTCTGGAAAGTCGATTACTTTTGCGCCTGTGGAAATGAAATTTTTGATTTTATACTTTCATTTAGTCTTCGTGCGGAAAAAGCGAATGGTGTCGAAACTTTTATGACGATAAAAGGAAAATTACGTATCTGTATCTCACATATTTCACAAAAGGTGTGAAACTAATAAAATTAAATAGTATTTGGGGTATAAATAGTATAATAGTAATAGGGGCAAGCCCTTGTTGCCCCTAAACAAGGCCCTAAAAAGAGAGAGTTACAGCCAAATTTTCCAAAAGAAAGAGCAATTTGCTATTAGTTTTTTAAGATAAATATTGATTAAATATTGAATTATTACGTAACTTCTTTGTTTTGTTCCGTTTTGTTTAACAAACTTGGGAAAAAATACTTCCAATGTTCATTTTCTTTCTGTCCAGTTACATCGTAATTTTATTTTTTTAAATTTATTCAGCAGCAATTTTTGTAAAAATTAGTTTCTGAAACTGAAATAGTTTGCTCAAAATTATGTTCAGATGCTTTACATTATTTTCTCGGGAGAAATCCTGTTTATATGGGATATCAATTAGCTTCTCTTTCAAAATTGTTGAAAATTCCGACAAGTATGTTATACGCACAATAATTTGCGCTGGGAGGGGGGGGGGTTTAAAAGTAACAAAAATTTACCAGATTTTTTCTGTGGGGTGGGGGTGGGGTAAAAACAGTTATATCCGCACTTTTTTTCCATTTAAAAATGTCGGGAGACTCAACCGACATATTATAATAAACTTTTAGTATGTATGATTATTGGGATTGTTTTCCATTGCAAATTCTCTATCAGATGCATGTCCTAATGCCATTTTAGTGTGCGTATGCGACTGATAGTTTGAAATCGGTTCAAATATGCAATTTCGAATAACAACACTGGTTAACAAAATTAAAGTTTTTATAATCATCAGAAATGCAAATAATTTTTCTGAACCAATTTTTTCCTTGATTTCAATTCTCCAATTAGATTTTTAGTTATGAGAGTTTTAAATTGTGGTGGGTAAAGCACATTGATAATGAAATATTATAACAAAATCATATTCTTACTTAATTTAATACACTAATGCCCGGTTTCACAAAAGTTGCTATTATCCGAGATTTCAAAAACCTCGGATTATATTTAAGCCAAAAATCGCGTTTCACAAACGCATTTTTTTTTAAGATTACGTAATCCATTTATATAATCCCAACTTGATTTACATGAAGAATTTTTACGTAAATCGAACAAAAATTAAATCACAACTTGATTTTTGTTGTAATGAAATAAAATTATTATTTGACATCTGTCTTATAGGGCAATCACCAATCAGTAGAGGTATTGTAAAAGGTAAATGTTGCAAAAGTGGTGTAGAAGCTTTTATTTTTTTAACTTGGATGCAAACATGTGATAAATAAATATGTTATAGTCACCCGGCCTTTTGGCAGCCAAAAAATGTAGAAATTTTAGAACTTTTTTGTTTTTTGTCCACACCTCCTAAACAATGCATCTTAGCGAAAAAGTTCGCGTTAAGTGGTATGGTCGAAAACCACGGTAAAAACACGACAATTTTTTGCAACTTTGTGAAAACCTGAGATATAGTACTATATATAGGTGTGCAGCTTGGAAATGAGTACTCTAAAAGAAAACCCCATAAAACATATTTGTAGATCATCAAATTCTGCGTTCACTGAGTACTAAAATTTTTAAATTTTGTCAAGTACAAGTCAAGTCTCGAGTCATAACCCAATTCTCGCAATCATAGAGTGAATTGCCATAACTTTATAGAATCGCAGCAGAGTTTCTCGACTTGTAACTTTTAAAGTTTGTCTGGTAGTACCCACATATCTGTTGGAATTTGCTCAATTTTGTTCGATATCTGTAATATTGTCCTGGTATGATACATTGAATCCAAGGTAGCCGAAGTTCTTCACTTGCTCAATTATTTAATACAATGTTAGCTCTTAGATGGTCGCAACGTCTGAATGCCAGTACTTTCAACTTTTTCTGAGATACACAGCTGATACGTTTTGCGACATTGTTGAGTTGCTCTTTGAGGTCGTCTTCTGGTTCCGCAAGGAGTGTTTGGTCAACCGCAAAAAATAATGTGTCCTAGGTCGTGTCTGCAACTTTGAAGCGCTTTGTCAACCTCTTCTGCCATTGTTGAATGACGTCGTCGTCGTTTTGCCCAACGACAATACGCCGTCTCACAGGTCGCATCTTGTATGGGAGTTCTTGTTCAAAAATTCAACTAATGTTCTACACCAAGCACTGTATTTACTAGATATGATCTCGTGCGACCTTTCCTCTTCGCCAAACTTAAATTACCACTTCGTGGAAAATGTTTTAAGTCTATGGAATCTATAAAAGAAAATGCGCCGATCACGATTCGACATCATGCCAAAATTGCTTATAGGAGGTGTTTTGTGGATTAAAGTATCGCATCAAATCGGGTTTACTTTGAAGGTGAAAAAATAAATTTGGATGATTAAACTAATATTTTGTGCTGCATTGAACAATTCCCGGTAGTTATTTGATAAAGTAGAATATCCCTTGCAAATTGATTTATAAATTTTTGTTATAGAAATTACTTTTATAACATTTTGACATTGACAAAATACAAATAATTTTTTTAATCTAGATATCCACCGCTTAAATTTTGTAAAAAAAAACGGCTTATATTTTTTTCGGGTTTTACAAAAAATTTTCTCAAATTTTTTTGCAAGTGTCAAGTTTAAATGACATGCCTGATTTACACCACAACTTTTTACGTAAATTTAAATAAAATTTGCCAAATGGAAAAAGTTGACTTGAAAAGAGCAATTAATTGCAAAAAGGTATTTAAAAATGTATAGTGTAAGTATATTTTGAATTTCTTCTGTTATAGTGGATTGTCAATATAATCATATCAATTTTTAAATTTACACAAGTATGCAAAACATGTTTCAAAGTAAATTTAGATTTAATTTTTATAAATTTGCTTTTCTTCGTGTTCCAAAAACATAAAGTGCGCAGAAAAATAACGTGATAAAAGCCAAGTTGACTACTACAAATATTTAATTAATGGGGTGGTTTTCTATTATCTTTCCCATAACTCACAAATTGATCTTTAACTAGAGATCTCAACATTACAGGCGACCCAACCAAGAATAGCACAACAAATATTAAAATTTTTTAAAACCGACGGATTATATTATTGAAATCAACAAAATTGACTGTTTAAATCTTGGCTTACTTTAAACCATAGAAACTGCGCCTTAATTTTTTGTGAAACCGAAACCAAACTGAACTAGAATAAGCTTATAGTAATCCTAATTTTTATAAAAATATAGCGTGCTACTGCAGTTCATGTTAATATTTATGACAAATTTTTAGTTATAAAGTTGGCGAAATGACTGACATCTCGGCTTAAAAAAAATGGCTTAAATTTATTTGTGAAACCCAAATGTGTTATAATCGTAGTTTATATCGAGGTTTAAATATTTTGGATAAGCCAAATGTTTTATGAAACCCATTTGACATTTAAGCCGAAATTTAAGCCGAAATCGCAGTTTAAATGTTTTATGAAACCGGGCATAAATTTAATTATTAAACACATTTAAAAATGTTCAGAGTATGATTTTCTGGATCGAGGTAAGAAACCCGTCTTCGAAAGTACACTTTTTCTTATAAAAATGACTTTACCAAACGAAAGAGCATAAAAATGCGAATCATTTAAGGTGAGGATGAATTTAGTCAGCCTTCTAATAAGGGCACAATTCAAATTTGAAAATTATAATTTTCTCATAAGCAATACAACATGTAAGTGTATTATTGCGAGGTATTACGTCATTGGACCCGCCATCCTATCATCAGTCCGCGTGCTGTGCCTGGGTTGAAAGTGACTAGCGATGTGGAGATACCAGCCGCTCCCTCGGGTCAACATCCACACTTTTTCGAGTTGGACCGTTCTTGGAGGTTGCTTTTAGTAAGTAAAGCGCTTGTCAAATCCGCTTTTAGCGCTCGGAGCAGAACGGAGCGGTGGGTGCGAAAAGTGGGTTTTGACAAACGTAATTACATCAAGACTGGGATTCACCTCAAAAGTGAATTTTTTCCGAAATTTGTTTATCAACTACAAATTTTATTTTTTTATTTGTTAATTGCACCCTTATCTTTCTTAATTCGTTGTAAAGACCGAGATTATGGTATCTTTATTGTCGCCACAACCTATTTACATTTTGATGGGCGGGGTTACAGTTCAAGAGAGCCAATGAGTAAATTGCATTGCAAATAAATTTTTAAGTTTTTTTTTCAAAATGTGTGAACCGTCCGCAAATTTTATTTTTTTATCTGCTAATTAGATCCTAATCTTTTATAATCCACTTTAAAGATGGTCAAAATTGGATGACGGGTTTAACCCCCCCCCGCGGTCGCCTAATTTTCATAACGGTTTTCAATCGACTGAATGTCCTGATGGAATCGTTCTCCTTGGTCAGCACTTACAGCACCTAAGTTTTCTGCAAAAAATCTATGTGTAGATGAAAAAAAAATATTTTAATGTTTGAAAAGTTCCCTGATTTGGGGTCCAACAAAGATATCTTCTCTTAATTTCGCTGCACTAATTTTAGGAAATTTTTCTTTAAGATACCAAAATTTTTTGGAATCTGTCTTTGCCATGGTTTTCACGACAAAATTTTTTTTAAACCCAATTTTATATTTAGGTAGTGGAGGTAAATGTATATTTTGTGGGTCTACTAATTCCCGATTTCTTTACTCATTGTTATCTTCAAACTTGAGGTTAAATTGACGAAATACCCAATCGGATGATCGATTTATTTGTTTTGTTGTAATCTGATTGGTTATTTTGTCAATTTAACCTGAAGTCGCTAAATTCAGAATAACTACGAGTGAAGAAACGGGAAAACCGAGGGGTTAACCGCTGGTGAAGTTTTTTGTACACATCTCATGAAGTACATGAAGTACTTCACGTGGAACATCCTCCAGTGCCTCTGCAACGGAAGATCTTCAATTTACTTCTGATAAAAATAAACTACTCGATCCGGAGGGTCTGGGGAGCGTGGAACACCCTCCAGTGCCTCTGCAACGGGAGATCTTCAGTTTACTTCTGATAAAAATAAACTATTCAATCCGGGGGGTCTGGGGGGTGTGGAACACCCTCCAGTGCACAAATTTTGGAATGAAAACATTGCAGAACATGCAGAACCCCCAGACCAAGTAGTTTACTTTCTATCAGAAGTAAACCGAAGATCTCCCGTTTCAGAGGCACTGGAGGGTGTTCCACACCCCCCAGACTCCCCGGTTTAGATAATTTATTATTATTAAAAGTGAATTAAATATTTAAACATATCTCAAGTTCATTAAAATTAGCTATGGTCAAGTAAATGTGTTTAATTCTTAATTTGACAATTAATTATAAATTCCGTACCCCTTGGGAGGCAGATTTCTGCAACCAAATAAAAAAATAAACTACTTAATCCGGGGGGGGGGGTCTAGAGGGTGTGGAACACCTTCCAGTGCCTCTGCAACGGGAAATTTTTAGTTTACTAATGATAAAAAATAAACTACTTGATCCGGGGGGTGTGGACCCTCCATTGCTCAAATTTTGGAATCTCGCGAATTACTGCTGAATTATATGAAGTACGAAGAAGTATGCAGAATTATCATGAATTACGTTAAGTGTGAAGTTAATTGTACACGATTTCCTCTAGCGGTTGATCCCTCGGGGAAAACTGAATTGACTGAACACCACTTGTACCAGGCTCGTAAATGATTCGTTGATTCCAATCTTCTGATTTTTTGTTTTGTTGCGGTCTGATTGGTTACTTTGTTAATTTATCTAAGAGATCGGAATTGGCGGAAGCGATCACAGTAATGAGAAATGCAATTATTGCAACTAACAATATGGAGTCTAATTAATAAGCAGTACCTACTCTAAACTTACAGTATAACTTTGATGACTTGTATTTCAAAAAACTACGTGTTAGAATATGAAGAAAGTTTGTTGTTGATCAGTGTAATTTGCAATGCCGAGAAACTACTTAAATCTACGACTAACCTGCACAATCCATGACGTGTAGTCGCCATTAATATGGAATCGTTTTTCCGATTTTCTTTGTTGGTTAAATCGACCTTAGCTTCGGCCGAATTTCTTATCTATAGTAGAATTGTAATATCACTAATAATGACCAAAATATCAGCTCTTTTCGCCGCCATAACAAATATTATTTTTGATAAAACCACGGCGGTATCGTAATCTCTATTCTTATCGTGTTTAAACATTGCATTTATGCACTTTTCCGAAGGTGAATAATAAAAAAGTACACATGCTTTTTTAAATCAAATGTAAATAAATGAATCAATACTTCGGTGAATTACTTGATAACAACCAATTGGTTTACTACGTAGAACTAAGTTTCTAATTCTAGAAATGGACATTTAAAATTCACGAATATTGTACCGCAAATGAAATAATAGAATTTTCTCTTGGTGCATTTAACCCTTAGTCGGCACACTTTATCACAATAACATAGCTGGCACACTGGGACCTTCGAGACCCCATCCACTAAAATGTTACTTACCAAAAAGGTACTCATTATTTTTTTAACTTAAAAAATTATAAGCAATTTTGAAAGTTGTTTTAGTATATTTCACCGCTAATTTGAGGAAATTTAATTGTTTAGTTTGAAAACAAAATTCAGAAACGTGACAAAATAAAAAATTTACGGCTTTCACATAAAACTTCAGCACTTGTTCTGATTTTACATTGGCTGGGGTCGTTTCATACCACCCCAGTGTGCCAGCTAAGGGTTAAACAAAAATGAAGTGAAGAATTAAGATAAACTATAGAAAATTTAAATTGACTAAAAATATCGAATAATTGACGGACTTGAAAAATGTGAAACGGTACGACTTAATTCTTACGGCTGATTTCCGCTATGTCTAATATTTCCACTTCGGAGGAAGTCATTATGCTTTTACTCGAATGGTTGATATGACAGTTATTCATGTTTTTTATCGAATGGAGCGAACAAATCCTGTACCAATTTTATGGTTTGTTGTATTTCTTGTTATTTTAGTTCATTGACTTATTTATTTTCTGTTCGGCTCTAGGTTGTCACGAATCAATTTTTTAGGCTGTGCTATCTTATGGTGTTCAGAAATTATAAAATTAGATTAGATTAAATTCTTCAACTCCTGTAGGACCAATATTATTGTTATGCGTCCGTGATTAATGCTTCCTCATGGTATAGTAAAAGTAAAATCGGTAGAATAATGGGAAATTTTTTGAATACAATCGACTAACATTAATCGTTTAATTGTTTTGTTCTAATCATAATAATTTCTATTAAATAATTTTTGTAATGGCATCATTATTTTGTACGCACGATTTATCTTCATTTAATATTAACGATAATCGGCATTACAATCAATTCAATCTTACAAATTATTTCATTTTGTTCAAATTGAAGTAACGGTGGGTACTAATAACTTTTAACGATAATTATTAACGCCTCAATCAGAATAAATCGAAATGTACGGAATTTAATTAAAAATAACCTTTAGCCTATTTATACTAACGATATTAAACGTTTTCGAACTTCACGTTGAAGTTTCGTTTGATTGAACAGTTTTTGAATTCGAAACAAATTGTTATATACCCTTCCGATATTTAAGGCATTGAGGAAAATCAAGAAACTGAAATAATTGACAGCTCTGCGTGTGCCAACTGAAGTGAAAATGCTTTTCTGTTATTAAATTTATACAGAAGTATGGATTGAGAAGTGTAGTCAACCAATTATGTATTTTCTTCTTACATTAGAAGATAATTAATTTTTGAATATCTCGCGATGTATTAAATTATCCTCCGTGATTGAGGGGGGCCGGAAACCCTATTTGTTATTTTCAATCTATATGGGGATTTTTAATTAGGTACATCGATTAGACCCTTCTGGGTTGATTGGCCACCACACCAAAATTAAGCTTGAGCTGTGCTTTTCAATACGAATGTTTTAATTGTTTTTCATTTTGTTTTACGAAAACGTATAAATTGTGCGATAAAAATGACTTTATGGTCAATTTAATTATCTAAATTTAAGAGACTAATGGTTTGTAGTAAAATTTCTGGGTCACGTTAATAACGTTTGTGGTTGTGGGGCAGCATTTGTTAGATTCCAATTATTTAATTATTACAATCTCGTCACAATGTTATCCTTTGCAGGAACTAACACTTTCATTAGCGTTATTAATGCAAGTCTGGTTAACATTGTGCTAAATTATTATTAGGTAAATTTAAATAATTAGGTTCAATATAATGTAAATTATTTTTGATTTAAAGGTCGAGTGTTAAATAACAAGATTAATGATTTTACACTGTTGTCGCCTTGTTTATTTAATGCAAATGTTACTGATTTAACTTAATTTTATTGTTTTGTAAGAAAATGGTAGGCGAGTTATTTCTTCCCCTTAATCGATCTTTTTTTAATTAAGTAACAGTTTTTGAGAAGGTAGAACTAGCGTAATTTTTAATTAACTCCTTAATTACGCACGAGACGCTGTTAGCTTGTGATTTATAGGCCATTGCTGCATCATTATCAAAAAGGTAAGGAAATGCCTCCCCCCTTCTCCCCATATTTAAATTTATACCATCAGACGTTGTAAATGAGTCTAATAGTCCCATTAACTAAAAAGTATGATACTAATCATAAGACTTAAACTGAAACGCACGAAATTGAGATGACTAACGGCAATGCTTATCGCTGCGTACTCTTATTTCCACTTGTTAACCCTATTTTCACATATACTTTTCTAACATAAAAACTTCAAAAATAATAAAGCTGGTTGATTATTATGTTTAATGTTATGGTTAGTCTCGAATTTTTATGCCAACACCGAAACCTTGATAGAATGATTGCAGCAATACATATTTGTTTAAAAATAAATTTTTTCTTGAAATATCTTTTATTCACAAATTCATCAGGTAGAAACTCGACCATTTTCATTTAATTATTATAAATATTGCCAATTAAATCTTTTGTTTGCGTTACATAAAATAGTATTACCTACCTGATTTACTTGGTTGCGATCAAATATCAGCTGAGTCAGCATACCAAATAATACAATCTCTTTCTTCACAAAATTAGAACTTAAATTTATTATTAATAATAATAATAGCTAAATTTTTAATCCAAACTACCTATGGAAAAGTTTTGGTTATATCATATTTTTTTCTGTAAATGATTTACATTTTTTTCTAAACAGTGTTAATGGTGTCATCACAAAACAAAATTGTTGGTGGGTTTATCATCATTAAAATTTGGTCAATATTAAAATCGAATTCGGTATTTGTATTATAAGATTTTATGAATTTTTAATAATAATAGGTTTGTTTGTATTATAGAAAATTAACACCGTTGTGTTGTCAAATAGCGTGGATAATTTTACAAGTATTAGTGCTTTAATTTTTTTTGATTGCTTGGTGAAGATATCGATAGTTTTGTAAATGTAATGCAGGGTTGCCACCGATTCACTTTTTTGAAAATTATACACTTTTCAACGATTTCTTCTTTAAAAACTTAAATTTTTAGTTCATTTAAAACTAACTGGATACCCGGCTTCACCTGGGGTCTCAGTAAAAATAAAATTATTTGCTTTTGTCTTAAGCACCTCCCTCTTCATCCGGCCGCTACGGGCTGTTTGAAAAACGCTTTACTAATTAAAAATATCCCCTAGACCGGTTCTACTCGGCAAAGTGTTGAACGTCTTCTATAGGTACTATAAGTGGAGAAGAAATATTATGATATTGGGCACCAATTAAATACTCAAAACTGATAACAAAATCATAACTAAATAATAAAAACTCACGCGAATAATTGACAAACGTTTATTCCAGTTATTTTTATTTTTAATTGTTTTTTTTGTCAAGGTTTGTTTCAGTGTTCTCTTTTGTCAATGTTTTTTCGTTGTTTTGTTTTATCGTTGTTTTGTTTTTTCATTGCTCCGCGTCGCTCCGGGTGCTACAAGCGGTTTTGACAGGCGCAACTACATCAAGAGTCGGATTCACACAAAAAGGGATTTTTTTGTCCGAACACAAATTAAATTTTTTTATTACTTAATTAGACCCTCATTCTTCATAGTAGATTCTAGTATCTTTACTGTCCTCACAATCTATTTTAATTTCGGTGGGCGGGGTTACAGTTCAAAAGAGCCAATCACAAAATTGCATTTCAAATTAAATTTTAAAGCCGTTTTTTTCATAAATGTGTGAACCGACCGCAAATTTTATTTTTTTATACGCTAATTAGACCATCATCTTTCATAATCCACTTCAAAAATGGTAAAAATCGCGATCCGGGAATCTTAACTGTCACCCAGGGACCCTTCTCCTATGCGGACAGGGAGCGGTCAGGTGATCATGGCGGTGTTAATTATGCTGACAAAGATTTCTTCAAAGAGAAGTAGCAATATTTTTAATATTATTTCGAGTGTACAACTAAAGTTGTCTACTCGTTCCCCCAAGAAGGAATTTTGGCATTTAATACCCCAAAGATGTTGTCAGTTCCTTGTATCAGAAAGAGTTGGTCGGGGATTGAACTCATGATAAATACTGCAACTGCTAGCCTACGATCGTGCTCAGGGGACGTCCATTAAATACATGAGTTAAAAATGGGGGTCCGGTAAAATCTCATTTAAACAAGGGGGGGTCAATGAAAATCTCACGTAAACTTTGTAATTATTACATTATTACAACAGATTCACTGTAAAAAATTACTGGTTTTCGGTGTGGTCATTAATGTCTTTTCATTAAGAAACTCAAGAACAAAGCTTCCGGAAACGACAGCATAGGAGCCCAACTCATCAAAAAATTCCCAAAGAAAGTAATAGTTCAAATTTATTACATCCTAAATGCATGCATGAAAAATCAATTGGGAAAAATGCTATAGTTATCCCCATTCCTAAACCAAAAACCCTCCCTACCAGCTACCGACCCATCAGTTTTCTTCCCGTATAATTAAAAATTTTAAAAATGTTCAAGGAAGATGGTGATATACAAATATGTAGGAGGTAACCAAATAGAAAAGTTATGGAATACATATATCTGGGGCAGAAGATCAAAATGGGAAAAGAAAATCAAAGTAAAGAAATAAAAAGAAGAGCTTCACAAGCTTGAGCGGCCTTTGGAAAACTGAGCTTTATACTAAAAAATAGAGATATCCAATTGCACTTCAAGAAGCGAGTCTTCGATATGTGAGTGCTGCTTGTATTGGGTTATGGCGTAGAAAACTGGACCATGATCCAGAAAAATATAAATAGTCTTGGAGTAACTCAGCGCGCGATGGAAAGAGCACTGGAAAGACAGAAAAATGAACATCTGGATAAGGCAAAAAACAAAGGTCACCGACCGAGGGGTTAACCGCTGGTGAAGTTTTTTGTACACATCTCGTGAAGTACATGACATATCATGTGAAGTATATGAAGTACTTCACGTGGAACATCCTCCAATGCCTCTGCAACGGAAGATCTTCAATTTACTTCTGATAAAAAATAAACTACTCGATCCGGGGGATCGGGGAGGCTTGGAACACCCTCTAGTGCCTCTGCAACGGGAGATCTTCAGTTTACTTCTGATAAAATTAAACTATACAATCCGGGGGTCTGGGGGTGGAACACCCTCCAGTGCACAAATTTTGAATGCAGAACATTCAGAACCCCAGACCAAGTAGTTTACTTTTATCAGTAGTAAACTGAAAATCTCCGTTGCAGAGGCACTGGAGGGTGTTCCACACCCCAGACTCCCCCGGGTTTTAAATAATTTATTATTATTAAAAGTGAATTAAATATTTAAGCATGTTTTTGTACACATCTCATGAAGTACATGACATCTCATGTGAACTACATGAAGTACTTCACGTGCAACATCCTCCAATGCCTCTGCAACGGAAGATCTTCAATTTACTTCTGATAAAAATAAACTACTCGATCCGGGGATCTGGAAGGCGTGGAACACCTCCAGTGCCTCTGCAACGGAGATCTTCAGTTTACTTCTGATAAAATTAAACTATACAATCCGGGGGTCTGGGGTGTGGAACACCCTCCAGTGCACAAATTTTGGAATGAAGAACATGCAGAACCCCCAGACCAAGTAGTTTACTTTTTATCAGTAGTAAACTGAAGATCCCCGTTGCAGAGGCACTGGAGGGTGTTCCACACCCCCCAGACTCCCCGGTTTAAATAATTTATTATTATTAAAAGTGAATTAAATATTTAAGCATATGTCAAGTTTATTAAAATTAGCTATGGTCAAGTAAATGTGTTTAATTCGTAATTTGACAATTAATTATAAATTGCGTAATTATAAATTCCGTACCCCATGGGAGGCAGATCTCTGCAACAAAGTAAAAAATAAACTACTTAATCCGGCGGCGTCTGGAGGGTATAGAACACCTTCCAGTGCCTCTGCAACGGGAAATTTTCAGTTTACTTCTGATAAAAAATAAACTACTCGATCCGGGGGGTGTGGAACACACTCCATTGCTCAAATTTTGGAATCTCGGTAAGTCTCTGAAATACCAATGATGTACGTGAAATACAATGAAGTATCGATGAATTAGGCGAAGTACCGTGAATTATTGACGTAGTACGGTGAATTACGTGAAGTCCCGTGAATTACATGAAGTACGAAGAAGTATGCAGAATTATCATGAATTACGTTAAGTGTGAAGTTAATTGTACACGATTTCCTCTAGCGGTTGACCCCTCGTCACCGACATAACTGAAAGAGCTGCAAAACTTAAGTGGTCATATGCGGGACATGTGGAAAGGAGAGATATGGATCGATGGAGTAAGTCCATGCTGCCATGGAGACCATACACATTTACAAGGCCAAGAGGAAGACCTCCGATGAGATGGGCAAACGACATTGAACTTGTGACAGGCTTTAATTGGATTCAAGAGGCGGGCAATAAAGAAAAATGGAGAGAACTTTGAAGAGGAGTATGTCAAAATGGATGTAAATAAAACGCTAATGAAGAAGAAAAGAAGAATTAATAGACGTCCTCATACGAATCTCGAATGAGATTCGTTTGAAATGTCCTGAAACTCGTGAAAGGAAAATGATAAAAATTAAAAAATAAAGTTCTTGGACCCAATGTACGTAAACTTTGATGCAGATATTGATGATGTGATTGAGCCTTAACGAGGAGCAAATCATATTATTTCCGACAAATTTCATTTTTATGTAATGCTCATTAAGATATTCTGTAAGATGATATTTTGCATCAAAATAAGGCGGTTATTGTACGAATAATAATAATTTTTAGGTATGCTAATTAACGATAATTGGAAATAATTATTTTTTTTTATTATAAATGTGCTAATTAAAGTCGAAGTAGATGCTATTCATTCGCCAACACCATTATTTCTTGTTCTTTGTTTTTTCATAATTAATATACAATAGCGTTGGTTATAAACATCTTACGTCAAAAATTTATAATCGATGACAAAAGCTTAAATCTTGCAATCTTAATAATGTGACGAATTTCTAAATTAAAATCTAATAAAACTGCAATAAATTGTAAATCTGATATTGCAATAGGTATAATTGATTTTTAAAGTAAAAATTTCGTAAATTCTATGGTTTACTACTTAATAATTTAACAGCTGATTATGATTGATGTTCGAAAGTAAAATTTATTTCAAGATTGTGATGTGATAACACCATGTAATGGAACGAAAATGTCGGACCATCATCAGGGCGCAAGAAACATTATTTGTTTATTATGTTCTGATCTGATAATATTATTAAATTTCACATAGTTTCTATTTGATGAACAATTGGTTTTATAAAGTGTGACTTAAACGTTATTAATAATAATATTGAATTTCAATTGTTTTGTATATTTTCATTAATTGAGTAATTTATTACCTTTTTCAGTGTTTTTAAATTAAGTTTTACCTACTAATAATTTAAAACTAATTATAATTTTTGTTATACTATGTATTAACCGGATTTGCCTGCTCGGCCGTTAGACCGAAAATTTTGAAAATTACATTTTGACATCAAGCTTTGTTGTCTGATTATAATTAATTTGGAAAATCTTGAAAATTACAATGTTACACAGTAGATTTTCAGCGTGCGGCAGAATTTTTATTACGAACAGGTTATGGGCCCAGGCGAAAGATATTAAAGATAACTGAAGATACTGAACGTAATGGAAAGGTGGTTTATCCGCCTAAACAGTTCGAAGGCCGAGCAACTTTTCAGTTTGACCCTTGGTATTATAATTCCAGATACTATATCATGTGAATTAAATACTCTTAATATATATTGGGAAAAAACTGTTCTATTATAATATTATGTTCTAGACACTTTTTTCTATGCTACTATTCATTATTGCGATAAGCGTAATAGCTAGAAATCCACACTCCAATAATGAACGTAACCCTGTCGCATTGATTAATTTGGCTTTTAAAAGCATTTCATGGATGACGCGTAATCTTCCGTCAATAATTATAGACCAACGGATATTTAGTTCATGCTATGAATAATTTGAAACTTTAAATGGTTAGAGGAAAAACAGTGATTTTCAATCTCGGCGAAAATCGCTATAACAGAGAAAATGAAAAGAAAATTTTTGGATGTTGCAAGTGGAGTTTTAAACAGCTCCAAATTATAATATGTACATAGTACATATTATATAATATATTTCCATATTTACGTTGGTGCTCAAAGTTATGCCTCGGGCTTGCACTGATTCCTTCCTTTGTTAATGTTTTTGGTTTATTCTGAACCATGCTGACGTAGACATCTCCATAACGCAAATTTTGCAGTCTGCTACATTTTTAAGCGGTAAAATTTAATTGCTTGTGAACAAATTTAACCAAGGTTGTAGATTATTCTAATATCTGTGTAGATACAATATAATTATGTACCATGTTTACTTGCGTCTCTTTAATTTTCATGATTTAAATAATAATATATTAATACGTATTGATTTCTGATCATTTGCAATGGTTACGATTGCGGTTTGTTTTAAATTTATTTATTTTGCAATTTTTCAAGATGTTGAAAGAAGACGAACATACTTTAAATAAAATCTAAAAATTTGGAAGTACTAATAACTTTTTACATTCGGTGGGTGGGTGTGTTCTTATCGTCTGTACGATTTCTACATTTTAATGTGAGTAAAATTGAATATGTAGCATTATTTTAATTTTATGTACATAATATTATGGCATCGTAACTTTTTTATTGCTAAATGTTTGGAGGTGTGCGATAATGTTACATTTTAGTGAGCCTACCTTCTGCTACATATTTTTTTAATTTGATATCGAATGTGGAAATGTTTCTCACATTTCGTGTATTTTCACGATTTTATCGTTTATTCTATTCAATTCATGATACTTTGTAGGATCGAGTTTATTGACATTTTGTTAGTTTCAAATTATTTCCCAAACTATAACTTCAAAATTTAATTAACATCCATGGATCTATCTGATGCGACTTAAACATTAAAAAATATACGTTGGAAAAATTTACTTAAATATTAATTAAATTAACTTGACTATTATTTTTTTTATTTTTAATTGATTTATTGTTTGAAATTAAATTGTCGAACTAACCAAAATTGTAATATTTTGCATTTTCTTCAGCAAATTTCAGGTAAAGGCCAATTTTTTTTGTTCAAAATATCGGTTTTGATATGATTTTTTTTTTAATTTGAACGGAAAACCAGTCCTGGTAAGAATTTACATTTCATCACTTTTTGGCAAAGAGACCCAGAATTCCCGAAGGTGGATGCAACTTGAAACGAAAACAGTATGAACAACTGCATGAAGGATGCTCGAGAACATGCGAAGGATTGTTCATTAGAAAATGTGAATGTGGGTTTTGTTATTTCCGATAAGAATACAGATGATACAAAATGGAAGTGATTTGCAGAATGAATTAAATCGGTTGAATATGGCGACAGATGGAAAGGATTTTAGTATGTTTCCAAAATTGAAGTGATATGAATGAATCGGGAAGTGACTGTCAATTTAGTATGAATGGAAAACTGTTAGAACAAGCCAAAATGTTATATTTGTGTATTTCGGCAGAGTGTTTTGTAAAAATTGCTGAAATTGACAGGACTTGTGTGAGTGAAAAAGTGGATATTGCCGAAGCAAAAGAAGTTTTTCGAGCTACACTTTATTTTTTTTGTTTATACACCATTTCTTATTTTTTCCGCGTTTTTTAATGAAAAAAAAATAATACATGAACTTCTGATTGTACGAAATAATAAATTGTGGTATTCGATTTTGGGTACGCTACTGATTTCAAATATTTGATTGCTTTGATTGACTTATAAAATATTTATTAAGAAGATATTACAATGGATTACAGCACACGTGTTATGCAGTTATTTATTTGGAATGTATATTATTAAATAGCGTGCAGTACTAAATAAATGATATTTTTATGGACGCTACCATTACTATAGTATTCATTGAATGTGAATTGGTTAAGGCTTTCAAATTTGAGTTAACGAGTTTTGGTCCGGGCGCACTTCAAAGTTATATTTAAAAATTCATTTGTTGGCACATCCTACGTTATTACATTGCCCACGTTGCAATACATTGGCCATGGCCTTTATGTCAAGGCTTTTATTATTATAATAAAAAGTATACGGCTCTACTTCAGTAGAAGCAATGCGTGTTACATAAATTTGTTTAGTCAAGTATGACAGCTGTTAGTTTTGCCATGTTTACTTTTTTTAATTCTTACTTGGTTTATCATTTAATGTATCAACTAATCTTATCGTGGTGAATTTGGGAGAGTGTACTTTGCAATTGATAGTGACAAAATTAAATTACACGTCAAGAGTTTTTTATGATAATCTATTTTGCCAACAAATATGGGTAGTAGCACCTACTATGCATGCATAACGCTGTTACAATCATTAAAAATTTAACATCACCTTGAAAATTTACTGTTCGTTGGGGTTGAATAAAACAAATAAGCTTTATAGTTGGATGAATTATGTATAAGTTTCCGTTATTAATCCTTGTTTATATGCTGTGCAATTAAACGGAAGTAAACTACAATCCATTTCATTTTTTTGTAGTGTGAATTTTTAACCATTGTGTATTTCCCCTAAGCTTGTCTGGTGCATTTACCCTAAGGAACGGTGGAGTTATGTAGGGTTTCTTCAGCGAAATCGATATAAAATATCCCTTATTTACTTTCAATTATTAACTTCCCTCAAACGTCCGGGAGTGTCTGTAGCTTCTACAAAAGCTCGATTTACCGTTTTAATTGCACTGGTGATTTTTAAAAAGGTGCCACCAGGTAGGTGAGAGTTCTAATATTTTTGAAAATATTTTGTTCAATGTGAAAAAAATCAAAGCTGATGGGAATATTTTTTGAAACAAAAATTAACAAAATTAGATCACTCTGAAGCATGAATCCAACTAAAATTGCGTTCGAGGACTTGAATAACTCTATAGGGGCTAAACTGTCTTTGATTGAGGTACGAATAGCATAATATGCAACGAACCAGTTGAGGCAACGTAAACGTTTTCAATGTTCAACGTTAGCAATTGCATCACTCTGAAGCATGAATCCAACAAAAATTGCGTTCGAGCACTTGAATAACCTTTGAGGAATTATGAATAGGATAATTAAACCCGTTAAGGCCCAAGGAAATTTTAAATTGTTGATCATCATTGAAAACGTTGAGCACGAATAAACTTGGATGGAAATTAAAATTTAAATTTTATGGTAGGAACGAACCCTTAAACTTCAACTGTTCTGATCAACCAAGGTTTATTAGTTTTTGTTATTGAAATGGTATGTTAACAATAGACCAATCATATCGATTTTACAATTGTTGGGATTGTATTTCATTAAGCTTAATGTAGAAGTTTACTTACGATGATCGATTGTCACAGACCTGTTTGTTTACTCCAGTTTTCGTAATACATATTTGAATAACGTGCAACCGTTTACTCGCACCAGACGAATTTGAATTTGCAATTCAATTATTATTCTGTGCGGTTCTTTGGTTTAATGAAAATGTTCAAATGCTAAACAATTGGTTCGATTATGGTTTTTTTACAATACTTGCACGTTCATAAAATGTACTGTTATATACTTCGTGACTTTCGAACAATTTTCTTTAATGTTAGATCATCGCACATACAACTTCTTATTATATGTGATTAAGGTGCGTGATTGTATCATAGTTACCTCACCTAAAGTACACAAACAGTTCACTTAGACGTGTAAGGAATGTCAATAGTAATTTCTTGATTTATTAAATTTTCTTCGCTTTCTTTCTTAATGCATTACATTCAATACTAAAAATGTTGGTCTAATACAATTTGATTGTCGTTAATTAAAATTTTGTTGTGCGTGCCCTACTTTTTGAATTTGTCATACTGTAATAGGATTTAGTTGTCGATTTAGATGTCAGTGAGCTCCAAGCAAACTTTCTCTATAGCATTACAGGATAAGTTTAGTGTCAGTTTCGGTAGCGATTTATTTTTCATTGATTTTTTATAATTAATCATAATTCTATATTTTAAATAAAGGCGGGGGATTCTGACCATTGCTTTAAATCTTGTAGTTGAAACTAACCAATGAAAATCAATAGTTGAATTATTTTAGAAATAAAACTATACGTTGGTTACTTTAATTAAAATTAAACTTGACTCAACACTTGATAATACTCCATAATTATTGCTAAATATGCACAAATTTAGTTAGAACTTTTTAAACAATATAAGTTGCCTTGGATAAATAATTTACTTTGACAACTAACCAAAGTTAATTTTTAGACTGTCTTTTTCCAAGGAAACTCATATTATTTAAAATGTGTTTATTTAATTCTTGTAATTTTAACAATAACTGAAAAAGTGCATGAATCTACATTTGCAAAAATAATTGGATTACTATTGGTAATTGCTATTTCACATTAACTTATTAGTTTCCAAAATGATTTGTGCTGATTGGCTTAAAATGAAAAAATACAGCTGTAATTTGCCCCCTGTTTTTCGCCTTTATTACTCATTTTTACTTTATTAAGTTGTAACGTTAACCTTGACATTGAGCGTATACGTTTTTTTCATTTTTCAGTTATGATTCTTTCACCGTTACTTTCTCATCTGCACATTTAATTCATTTTTAAGTATTTATTCACTTCCGTAAACTGATGGTAAATCCGTTATATGGTTAACCTAAGACATTATTATAAATAATCATTGTATGCTAATAATTTGATTAATTAGGGCAAAATTTTGTGGTCATAGATATTTTTTTCGTTATCGGTCAGCCATTTTGTTATTTCCTACGTCCGATTTTTTAATCAACGGTAAAATGATGATTTAAAAAGTTAAATAACACAGATTTTATTGGTAAAATGTAATAAATGTTACACGATCATTATTTTTTTATAATATTAACAGTTACAACTATTATTATTAATGATTTCTTCGTTTTTAAATATTGAATTTGTTTTCACATGTTTGTTTAATTTGATAAGGTATACCTAATCGGTTAGTATGTTTTACCTTTATTATCTAAAAAAGCAATTATAGTTAATGATAATAGAAAAAAAAAGTATAACAATGTTTCCATTGCTGTTTGTTATCGGTAAATTTCACTATTAATGAAAGTTAAATTAATTTGTATTGCTGACATTTTATTTCACCATTATTTTTTTAATCGGATTATCTCCATTTTAAAAATTGCAATTATTCAAAAAAAAAAGAAGAGAGTAGTTATGTAAATTTGATGCGTATATTTTAATATGTATAATCAACAATACCTTAATATAATATTATGTTACGAGATATTAATATGTACAAAAAATAACTTACATACATAACATTTTGTGTTGATGTATTGATGCCTTTTTATTTAAGAGTTTTTGTATGTTCTTTTTTGTCATTAATTATTACCATAGATTAATAATCGAAAAAGATGCGTTAAACTTATCAAGTTTCGAGAAAAGGAAATATTTCAAGACATGGAAGCGTAACTGTTCCAGTAAATTAAAGAAAAGGAATACTTTCTATTAAATTTTTCTTTAATTAGTGATGTTAAATTACATGTAGTAGGTCGTGTGTGCTTCTGTTCGTCATGACGCTGCATAAACGCCTGCTAATTTTACGTCTTCATGTTGTCGTATTCCTTCTTCCGATTCGAGCTAGTAGAATTATATTCATGAATACTTTCATTTTTGATGATAATTTCTGTTTTCAAAATACTGCCACTTTTCAGTGGCCATTCAAACCACGGAAATACAGAATGCTAACTTGGAAATCATAAACAATAATAAAAACAAATTTGAATTATGTGGGTAGAGGCATAATTCGTCTCGAAAATGTTCAGTTATTCTGATATTCAAGCAACTTCGATTTTAAACATTTGGAATTCAGTTTGTATTTTTTGTTGTTATCGCCTTATACACTTTTTATCATAAAATTGATTGTGCGGTTAACCTGCATATTATGTGGAATTTTAAAAAGTTATAAAAAGCTTTATTTATAATATTTGCGGAGCGTTTACCGTATATAAAAATTTATTCTTTTCAAATCACTTGAAATACTTAAATATTTATCCTTGGCAAAGTTTTGTGATTTAGATCACTATTAATTTATTTTAAACAATTTTTATTTAATTTTTTGTATTTTATGTAATTATAATTGTTGATTCTTTAATATAATTTTAAAAAGCACTGTTTTTCCCAAAATAACTGAGTAAAACAATTATAATTAGAAATTTATTGTAATTTTATGGGGTGGGCGAAACCTTCTGTTATTCACGGAAATCCATTTTACAATAAATTATTCTAATAATTTTTGATAACAAATTGTTTGTACCTGTGCTGGTTTTCAAAATATATTTTTTTATAACATTTTATTTGAGATTTTGGTAAACGGGTCATCGTTTTGTAAAATTTAAAATTAAATTTACACATCTTGATTTTTACTTTACTTTTTTTTAATTATTACTTTTAATTATTATTTTTAATTTTTTAATTATTATTACATTTTGAAATTTATCATTTTTGGAAATTTTGTTTATAACTTTGTACTTAATTTTTATCGCTGTAATATTCCTTTATATTTGTTTAACAATGCAGTATTTCTAGTTTTTTTTTGCGTTTAAAACCATTTAATTTAAAAAAATAAAATAAATAAATTTAAAAAATACTAAAATAAGTTCGTAAATTAGTTATTTAACCAGTGCGTCAATAATAACCTGGTTTTGGTATCCACGTTTGGAAATTGTGGTGCTCCAAAGGTTAAAGCTGCAAAATTACTACATAATCAAAAATAAGAATTGCAAGGATTTGTACACTAAATTTAATAAGTAACAAATTCTACTTCTACATGGATTTAGAAACCAGGGGGTCTGAGGGGTAAGGAATACCTCCCAGTATATTTTATTATTTTTATGAAAATTAACATTTCTCCTTGCTACGCGCCTGGCGGCCTTAGCTGGGTTAGCTATTTTGGACATTGAAGAAAATTAACATGAACATTACCTGATCTGACTTATTATAATAATTTTTAGTTTTCATTCTTCTGCAAACAATAATAAATTACCTATTTGTAATCAAACATTTATTGCTTCAAATATTTGCAATGAAAATGTAAGCATTTGAACATTTTCAAGTATTTAAAGAACTTTGACAAACGTTTAATTTCCGTTGCTTGTCCCCCCCCCCGCACTCAGTAGTGCGGAAATTTTAGAAATTGTAGGTTACTTAGATTGATATTCTATAAGAAAATTAAAAAATTGCTACAAAGTTATTCAAAAATTAAATACTACGCCTGAGACGTATGTTGCTCGGAGCTCACCATGTATGTTTATAAAAATATATAGTATAATTATACTATGAACGTTAGCTAGGATTTCCATTTACAAGTTGGACTAGCAAGGAGACCACCGACCTTACCCTCACCGATTTGCTTGATTTTTGTTTTACGAGCAGGTTATGACTAGAAATGAAGCGGGCCAAAATATTAGAGCGCGATATTCACCCGTTGCCGAGAAAATCTACTTTGAAAATATCGTCTTTTTCATATTTTATGGGTACGGCTGAAGGGTCTAGTAATTTTCTTATTGGTATCTGTGGATATAGGGATAACAAAAAATACTATATATAAATTAAAATTATAATATATCAAGTTATACCTATATATCGTTTCGACAATGTCTGACTACAAATTCATGGAAACACTGGGCCCTTCGACAGTTGAAGAAATCGAAACCGATGAAGAATCTCTGTATAGTGAAATTTCTAGGAGGCGATTGAAAGATGCGATGGTGTATTGTCAGCAACTCCTTATTGCAAATAATTTAATGGCGCCAGAAGCTTCTGCGGTAATTAGTGAAGACGCTGTGGTAGTAGGAGAAGACATTTACCATTACATTATAACAACGTTAGGAGAAAAAGGAATTGTGTCGGAGGACGAAATTTTTGAAGAAGTAAAAGAAAATATGACCGAAGATTGTTCTCCAGAGAGAAAAAGGATGAAAATAGAAGAAATCGATAATATTCCACTAGATTACAAAATCAAGGTTTCTAATATTGCTAGGCAACATCCAAAGTGGAGCATTAAAACTCTTCAAAAGGAGGATGTTCCCGTCTAAAAGCTTTAAGGATTTGAAGAAATGGAGAAAACAAATTCAAAATGGTGGAACAAAATTTGATAAATTTGAAATTATTGACTCTTGGAGCAATGACAGGTTTGTAGAAGCTCGCAAAAACTCTCAACAAGTATCAACAAGAAACTTGCAACAGTGGGCATTATCTGCAGCGGGTCAGTTTGAGAATTTTGAATTCAAAGCCTCTGAAAATTGGGTTGTTCGATTCAAAAGAAGACACCGAATTGGCCAGCGAAAAATAACCAAATTTGTAAGCCAAAGAGAAACCGCGACACTGGAGGAAACTTTGGCTGCCGCTGAAAGATTTCGAATCCAGACTCGTGCGTTGATACCGAAATTTGACAAAGATCTTGTTATCAATACAGATCAGACTGGGTGTCAATACCAGTCAAATTATAACCGAACTCTCGCGGAGCGGGATCAAAAGTTATTATTGTTAATACAAAGGACATGAACAAGGTCACCCATTCCTATACAGCACAGTATGCCATTACCCTCTCCGGAAAACTATTACCTCTCGTTTTGTATGCCTACAAGAGGCGACAGGATCATTTGGGCCGAGGGTTAAAATATGTGTAGAAGAATATGCTAGAAAATATAAAAAAGTTGTTGTAACTTCTTCAAAGTCGGGAAAGTTGACAACATCTTTGTATAAAGATTATTTAACGAACGTTTTAAGCCATACGTGGGAAAAGAACGTTTTCTACTTATAATCGATTCTTGGGGAGGCCAAACAAATCTAGATCTATACGATGAAGTATTTCAGGATGAAGAAGGTCAATCAACTTGTACGATTAAAGTAATTCCTCCGAAATGTACACCATTGGTCCAGCCTTGCGATGTTTACTTTTATCGACAAGTAAAAAATTTTATCAAACGTCTTCAAAATTGTGCACAGTTGATCGAGACACAACGTGAAATCAATTCTCGGAAGATTGCATAAAAAAACAATCGATAGTACAACATCAGTTGTCCTCACCAATTTTTCGGATATGCTGCAGTACGCGTGGTTTGCTTCCAAGCTCACTGACGAGAGAAATGTTTTCATAAATGTAAACCAAATGTGCTTCCCCATAGAAATTTTAAACAATCCTTGCAAGTGTAAGAAAACTGCATTTATAAGGTGCGCTCGATGTAGTGAAACATATTGCTTTTTGTTTTACGACGAATATCACCCTGGCTCCTGCGAATTTTCGGATGATTCCTCCGAAGATTAATAGATAAAAATAAGATTTTTGATTTTTAGTACACAGCTTGATATATTATAATTTTAATTTATATATAGTATTTTTGTTATCCCTATATCCACAGATACCAATAAGAAAATTACTAGACCCTTCAGCCGTACCCATAAAATATGAAAAAGACGATATTTTCAAAGTAGATTTTCTCGGCAACGGGTGAATATCGCGCTCTAATATTTTGGCCCGCTTCATTTCTAGTCATAACCTGCTCGTAAAACAAAAATCAAGCAAATCGGTTAGGGTAAGGTCGGTGGTCTCCTTGTAAAATAAACATAAAAGATGATAAAATAAAACTTATATAAGAAAAAGCGAGCAAAATAGTGAAAAATATCAAGAAAGTGTAATATCACTAAAGGGCACTTAACACGAGCGAATTTTTTCATGCGATCGATCGCTGTGATTAGTTGCAGCGATTTTTTGGCTGGCGCAAGGTTGCATCCTCACTTTACATGGGGCATTTATTTGATTAGGGGATAATTGTGCAATAAATGGCGCATAAATACTAGTCGGCTTAAATTTTTGAAATAGTTGCAATTTTATAAAAAAAAATATTCAAAAATAAAATAAAACTTAACTTGGTACTTGATAACAAACTCGAGGTTGTAGGTTAAGAAATTGTGAAATGATGATGAAAGTATATATTGCTCTGGCTGCTAGAAATAAAAAAAATTGCTACTAACAGGTTTTTGAAAATTTTACGTGTAACTTCATTTGACATTAACAATCATAACTTATCGTACTGATCAACATTCTTAACATAGAAGAGGAAGTCCAACTTCATGGTATATTATTATTTATTTTTTGTAAATTGATTATAATTTATCGAATGAATTTATTTTGATTGAGGATAGAGTTACGATTTCCGAACTCGAAAATGCATTTTTTCTTATAGAAAGAGCCAAACGAAAGAGCGCCGTTTTGACAAACGTAACTACCACAAGACTCGGATTCACCCCAAAATTGTATTTTTTTCGAAATTTGTGGCCCGACCACACATTCTATTTTTATTAAATCTGTTAATTATACCGTTATCTTTCATAATTCGCTTTACAAATCTAAATTCGGGTATCTTAATCGTCACAAAAGCTTATTTTAATTTTGATGAGGGAGGGGGGTTACAGTTCAAAAGAGCCAAATTAATTTTTAAAGCCGTTTTTTTCAAAATTTGTGAACCGTTCGCAAATTTTATTTTTTATCTGCAAATTATACTCTAATTTTTTATAAATCGCTTTAAAAATGGTCAAAATTTAGATTTGGGTATCTTAACTGTCACCTTTGAAATAAAAAAAAATAATTGAAATTTTAACAAAGAGTAAAAATAATTTAATATTTGAAAGGTGCACGTTGTTGAACGATGGAAAATTAATTTAAATGATGGCGGCAATTTAAATTTTGTAGATGTGATTGAAAATCAAAGGAAAATTTAATTGTCAATAAAATTTGAAATAAATGAATAGGCAATAGTGAAAATTATTAATTGATAAAATTTAAATAAAAAGTTTATAAGGGCCGAAATGAACGACGATTTTTATGAAAAACCAAAAGAAAAGCTACTGAAAATTTAAAGAAACCCTAATAGCATTGTACGGTTGTCACAAGGTTGTAACAAGCTTGTCAAGCATGTGACAATCTTGTCAAAACCTTACGTGCTATCTGGGAAACTAGTAAATCAACCAAGATTTAGAATTTTAAACTTAACAAAAAGGAACTTAATTTAAAAATTGGATCTAAAATACAACAAATATATTAATTAATTAGTTTGGTATACGTTAATGAAGACGAATGTAATTAAAAACATAAATCTCTTAAGATAAGTTTGAAATATTATCTCAAATTTAAAAAGAGTATTTTAATTATTCCCCTCGATTCGAGTAGCTTTTTATTTAGATCTCATGCCACCTTGAGTTAGAAAAGCTAAAAAATATTAACTAAAGAGAATTCGGTCATAGGACTATAGATTCTGGCTCCGAGAATTGTCTCTAGTACAATAGCCATTACAAACCGAGTCATAGCAATATACAACTTTTAGATTGTAGTAGTTAAGGGTCCGTGATGTTACCGGTTAAGTAGATCCATGAATTGAGGGTGTCAGATTTTGGCCTTGGACAAACATAATAACTTCGTTATAGTCCTTGAAATAATAAAAAAATAGTCATAACAACTTTGGTTAGGTATAGGTGCTAAAATCATCCTAAAAATAACTAATTTTAATGAAACGTGGAAAATGTTGATTAAAAAATTGTAATAATTAATATTTTGTAATCCAAACAATAAAATCATCATTATAGTGGTTACAAAATTAATAACAAGGTTATTTCCAACAATTTATTGGCTCTGTGAACATAAATGTTTCATTCTAGTGGAAACCCGAAGATTGGTTCTGTAGAATGCATCAGAGGCGAGATCCGAACGTGGAAACCCACTTTCCCACCCACCCATCAACAATTTGAAAATAAAAAAGTTTAACTCACTTGAAGGTATTTCATAGAAAAAACTCATTTTATTAAAACCTGCTTGGATTTATTTAAAATTTTGGGAGAAGATCATAGGAACACGATAAGCTATTTTATATTTTTGCATTTAAAGTAAAAAAAAAATAGTTTAAGATACCGTTAATCACAGGCATTGGCGGCTTCCTATGCATGCTAGGTGTGTCAATTATTACACACTTGTTGAAATGTCGAGCTGAAAAATTATTACAAAATTAAAAATAAGAAAAATATGCGAATTAAAATGATTTGTTATTTTAAATCAAAAAATAACTTCCAGTAGCCTCGACTATCACTAGAAACTTGAAATCATAGATTTAGAAACTGGGAGTCTGTGGAAGAATACCTGATAGTCACTCATATTATAAAAGAAACATGTGTTAACTTTCTTGTCGTTTTATGGTGACGTGACATTTTTAATCACTAATCATTGAACAATAGAAAATCTTTTAAAGTTTAAAAAAACTTCACCCACCAGCTGTTTAGTATGATTTCAAATTCCACTGACTGATCTGCATTTTTAAATTTTTGCATTCCAAGTTATTTTTGGAAACCCAAGTTATCATTAGCAAAATTTTTTAATTCTTATTTCGTTCAGTATTAGTGTTGTGTATCGTAAACATTAGTTTTAGGATGTCGTGCTGGTAGATCTAACGGAAATCGCCTGCGGCGATGAAATGCTCGCGCTCATTATTAAATATATAGTACTTATCCTCTAATAGTTACATTTTATTTATGACTTTTTTGCTACTGATGTAATTATACATGTACGACTGCTAGGCTTAGACCAGGGTAATCAAATAGAAACAAACGTGATTAATATTTAATATGTAGTTCTTTTAATGTAAGTATTGTGGAAGTCGTCCTTAGTGTAATGTGTTGTAATAGAAACCCAATAATTATTATTAGCATTGGTCGAGTTCTTTTTTTTGTTAAAAAATTTTCTTGGATCCCATTCAAATTTATTTACACAATCAAAATATAATTCAAATGTTTGTATAGATATATAACATAATAGGAGTTTTGTTTATAATTTGTTCAAGGTTGTTAAATCCTAATATTATTAGCACGAATTAACCTCCCAGAGATCACATCAACTGTCTGTTAGCCGAAACAAAATTACATAATGGTATTATGGGTGTACGTAACCTACATTACATTTTTATTTTGTGAAATCTTGCGTTTTGGGTGCATTTGCATTATTAATGTTTGCGTGTTTGTTGTAAATGCGACCTCATAAGTTAGATTTGGTTTTACCGTTATGAGCATACAAGAAAGGTAGTAAGTTGTCGTGACTGACAATTTTTTTTTTTATTATTTGTTGGAAGTATGTATTAATTCAATTATTTTATAAAAAATATTGAAAACTTGATTTTCCATTAAGTTACTACTTATCAAATTGGTCGCTCATTTTAATAATTTTTTGCACACCACAGTGTAGTAACAACTATTTACGCCACGCAAGACTCGATTCATAAAAATTTTTAATTAAACCCGAGTGCAATAATTAATTAATGAGCATTTGGTTCATATAGATTTGATTTCAATGAACTTGACCTATTAATTTGAAAGTAGGGCACATTTTTGGTTTACCTGCAAGCTGCAAACATGAGGTAGTACATTAAAATTAATAAATCGATACCAAGGAAGGTACTACATTGTAAAGTTGATGGAACTACTACTGAAAGTACCCCGTAATCAAGTTGTTTATTGTAATTAACTGCTATTAATTTTTTACCTTACAAAGATTTTATTGACAAAATAATCAATCGTCGATTAAGTTTTCAAAGTTGTGTAATGTAATGCATTGTTATGGCCATTCAATATTTATATAGTTTTTTGTCTTTATTGTCATTTCAAAAATGTTAACATACTTTTCTTTATTGTCTGGTTTGAAAAGTTTCATCGACACGTGTCAATATTTTCTGAAGTTTCGTAAATAACGATGCTAGATGATTATTTTATAATTATTTTTCCAAAAGTTATTTTGAAATTCTATTTTTACCAACACTCAACATCCTCGTTGTTGGTTGTGTCGCTATTTTAAAAACTGTTATTTCATTGTGGGGTTTTGTTATTGACCCCTAATTATGCAACCTTGTATATTTTTGCTTTAATTAAAATTTTAGAAAAATTTATTGTCTGATGATATCATCTTTTGCTAGTATAAATTTATTAATTCCCTAATTCGGCTGGCCTTTACAATTATTTATTCCATTCGGAAAAGTTCTTTGAGATTTAACTTATTTTTATTTTCTCGATACGAATAAATGGAAATTTGCGTTGTACAATATTTAAATTAATGGTGAATTATGTTGCCCCCTAAGCAATTTAATTAAAATAATCTAATATTGAAAATTTCAATGTATATGCTTGATGCTCGCACAGAGTGTATACATTTTAAGTGGAAATTTACTGTCAGTCTTATAAATTAACAAATTTGCGTGTGAATTTACATCAGAATTAATTTATTTTGCTCGAATTTGTGATCTCCTGAACTTTGTTCTATATTTGATTAATATTTAATTACTGGAAAAATATATGGAACAATGGTAGTTGTTATATTTATCTTATTTGTACTTATTTGTTTCTTGCTGCTAAATTTACATAAATTATTAATGTCGGCTTTGGATAAACGAATTGCACGCTATTTCTTTTTACGAATTTTGTTGTAATTCACAGGGTTAATAACACCTCTATCGAAATACGCACGCTAAGGTTTTCAGATACCTAATCTAACCTATAACAAAAAATTATTGTTTGTACGTTGTATAAATGAATATTAAATTTTAGAAAATGTTAAGTGAGAATATTGTGAGGTCTAAAGTACCCCTGTGGGGTACTTCCAGCGATGAGTTCTTATTCAACACTTTAATTTTTATTCCGTGGTTAGCCTTTTCATATCATTCGATGGTATTCCGTTTCACCTATATTATTGGTTTCAATTTTAACATTTAAAAATGAAGGTAAACCTTTCTCTCTAAACCTAGTTCTGAATTGGAGGTCATCGAGCAAATTTAATTTGTTATAATCGTCGGCGCGAGGAATCAAGATTTCGTATCTAAGCATCATGGAGAGTGAAATAAATACAGCAGTAACACGTACATACAAATGATTACCCACCCTGATCTCGATTTTCGAAATTGTTCGATTGTAGTAGCGCTCACTACATGTGGGGGAGAATACAGTTTTTATTCCACCCCGGTATCTCGGATGAGTAGTCGACACGGATCCCCACCATATGTTTTTAAAAATGATGTAATGTCTAGAAATTTAAATAAACAATTTTTGAGAAATAAAAGATGCTTTTCTAAATAATTCAAAAATAAAAACTCACCCATTATTTTTGATGAAATTTCGAGCTAATATTTTTGAAGTTATTTAGAAAAACATCTATTGTTTTTTTTTAATTTCTAGGTATATCAATTTAAAAAAATTGGGGGAACCCATGGGACTCGCTCTTAAGTTCCAGAAGATGGCCGTCCTTTTTAAAATTAGTAATCTTTAAATTTGGAGCTTTGTCAAGTTACATGACAGCATGGAACTTTGTAAAAATATAGAAATGTGTTGGTGGAGAGATAGAAGTGTGTTATGTAAACGAATGTTATATTCATGGGACTCCTTGGCAAAGTAGGTTAGTGTGGACCTTCTGTGGTGTGTAAGATTTCATCAAAAGATTTTTTGATACGACTCGCGTGGAAATAATTATCTAGATACCTTAAGGTTGTTTGCTGGTTTAGTTTTGTTATGTGAAAAAGTGAGTTTCTCTTCGCTGTGCAAATTGCTGTCCTTTGTGTCTAAGTTTATGCACAACATTAGTTGCTTTTGTCAAAACCTGACGTTTACATTATTGAGATGTTTACGTGAAATACTAAACGCGCGTAAGCGTGCCACGCTGATGTTCACGAAGGTTTAGTAACTTCATCTTTTCTTTATGGCTCGTCATGTTCCCGTCAATAAAATCCAAGAACGAAAGGAGTAGTTTTAAATTTTAACCCTTAAACATAAATTAAACGTTAAATAATTTTATAGTTTGTACGATTACACTAAATTAGTGTAATTTATAATTTTATTTCATATAAACTTTCATATTTATTCAGAAATGAATTTTTGATTTATAATTTCATATATTAAAATCAAATATTTCATATTTATCTTTACTGGGCAATTAGGATTTTTTTTGTAATAAAACTTTAAATAAATAATTAGATAGTGCCATCTATTTACTTGAACTTCTAGTAAAATTTGGTACTAGAACCCCCCCTTCTCTATTTAATTATGTTTTTTGTATTGTCGAGAACTTGCCAGCGTTGTGCATAAACCCACCTTTACGTACTTCTCTTCAAACTTCATAACTATTGACATTGCGTGCATGCGTTGACATTGAACTCTTTCATGTGAATGACTAGGGTACCTTTTATTCTATATTCTATAAAAACTTTCCCAAACGAAATTAATATGACATTAACGTAATTAATGTGACCAGACCTTCTGCATTTGATAGAATAGAGATAGATATATCGATTTTCCTATTGTGCAAAATGTGCGACGGTCGGTGTTACCCCGGTTTAGTAATTTAACTTATTAGCTTTATTTCTGCAACAAAAGTGCAGAGTGGCCATTTAAAATAAATGATCATTAACAACCTTTTACTTTATTTTGCTTATTTATCAACATAACCGCACTAAACTTGACAATAATTATGTTTTAGATAACAGAAGATAACCGTTTCCTGATTATTACTAGGTTTTTAAACTAGCTGATTTGGTTTATAATAACCTATAAAATTACTAAATAGCTGATTGCTGTAGTAGCGGCCATTTTCGTTGTGTCGTATTATCGGCGATAATGCCCATTTCGTAAATTACAATCTGACACACTGCAAAATAAACATGCAATTTAAACTTGTAGTGTCTCGAAGGTATTAGTCGTGATATCGATTAGATGCGGAGTTGTATGATTTCATTATTCGTAACATAATATCCTAGGCAAATCTTTCGATAATACGCGATTTAAAACAAAATCCAAACAACGTGGGATGATGCGTCGATAGACAAGTGATGAGCAGTATCCAATCAAATTTGAAGATTATGCAAGTTGCTTGGGTTTAATTTGACGTCACGTTAGTTGCGCATATTTATTAAACCCCAATTTCTTTTACAAATATTTTCAAAAGTAAAACGAATGATTAGCACAATTCAAGATCTACCTTTTATTTCGTTTTTGAATTGGTCGTCGTTAGAGGGCGTGAACGCAGCACTTGTAGTACTCACATTGTGTGAGTACTCCAAATGTGCTTCTTCTGAAATATCTTGTCTGCTAAAATAATCCTGTTTTATAAAATTCGGGATTAGTTCAGCGAGAAGACCACCGAGACGCTACTAAGGAAGTTAAATTCTCCCGGGACTCTAACCCGGAACCTTAGCATTAGCAGCAGTTGATCTCAAATGTGGGTATTTGTCATTAAATCTCAACTTGTAAACTGCTCCGGTCAAGGAAAAATTATTTTTAAATAAAAATTTTCAAAATTATCGTCGACAAAACATATGCCGTAAATAAACTTTTATAAAAGAGCTGCAGTAATAATGATTTACGTGTTTGCTCACCGACTAAGCTTGTAAAATGTAAAATTACGCCAAGTTTTTCCGCTCAATTTTCTAAAATGAAACGTGATTATTGCGATTACGGTGCAACTTTTTTATTTGCGTACAAGAAATTACATAATTTATTTGAAGGAATTCTACATTAAATTTTCGGGATTTTTATCGTAAAAACGTCGTACTGTATTTTATTAGGTATATTTGTTCTTTTTTTAACGAAATAGTTAAACCTAATAACTTTTTAATTAATTACTGACTAATTTTGGGTCGTGATTGATTGAAATAGGTGCTTGAAAGTGATATTGAAAAACATGTTTGGCACAATATTAAAAAATTTCGTAATGTAGTTATTTATGGAGATGCATTTATTTTTTTTCTTTTGGCTTTCAGTATTATGTAAGGCAAAATAAATTATTCTTCGAGAGGATTAAACGTATGGACCGTTTACGAAGTATTTCAGAAATGCCCCATATTGTTTTTTATTGGAATTTCATATATATGCAACCAAATTTGATGGAATAATAATTTGAATATCTAATGATATCGTTCTGAATGTTTATTATAGTATTTCCTACCTCGTACCTACTATTTACATTATACTATGTATGTTACAATGACTGACAAAATTAAACACCTAGTATTATATTGTGCTGTATATAGTTTTACTCAATACTGACAGCACATTATTATCTAATTAATAATAATTTTCCGAATGGTTAATCTATGTTGCTATCTACAGTTTACTGTTTGCAAAACTATAGTAGAAATAATGTAACTTGGTGCCTACGTCATCGCGCGTAAGGACTGCTATTGGTTGTTAACAAAAAGCAGCTACCGTTATTAGGTTAGTATGACGTAGGTGCCAAGTTAAAAAATCTGACTATATTTTAATATTTTCGATGGTTTTTGAGCAGAAATTTTTGATTTCATTTAAAAATAAAATCGAACGACAATAATTTTGTTTCCAAGGTTAAAAATAGTTTAATTTTTATTTTCCACGAATAAATTCTATTGCATTTTCAACTACACAAAATATTTGTTTTGGATTTTTATGAATAGGAGGTACCTGAAGACTTGAACTTTTTTAATATTATTCGGATGCCAAAACACGATGACTTATTTACCTTAAAATAAATTTTGTTCACGGTTCATTTTGTGAGCCATCGAAAATCCTACACTGAGATCTCTTTTGACGAAATAGATTTGTTTTCGTTGGAATCACTTTCAATTGTATTTTAAAATTTCAAAATTTTGATTCCATAAAAATGCATTTTCTTGAATTTTCTAAGGGGTTTAATTTTATGTATTAATTGCTAAAATTTTACACTAACGGAATTTTACTGTTTTGTAAAGCCAACGTAATGGGCTGTTTTCTGAGCCCGATGAATTACTTTAATTTGTTGGGAAGTATACCAATTTATTCTACTTCTGTTTTTTAACAACGTAATTACGTATATTTGTTGTTACTCTCAACATTATTTTGACAATGATTTTAAATTAATAATTGTTTTGATCACGATACTTTTATGAATTATGAAAATAATTATTGTTATATTATTATAAAATCATATTGGGTGGTAAAAATTGTCATTTTAATTTTCCAAACTGCATATTGCAAATATATGCGTTATTTTCTGGCTTATTTAGCTAAGTACGTAATTGTGTGGAAAATGACGATCCGGTGGCCTTAATATTTGCCTTGAATCAAACACACGATTGTTGTTTTAACAGTTTTGCATACGAATGATAAAATCAGTAGAGGAAAATACAAAATTTGATGTGGAACCAATACCGAGCTTTTATATAAGTAATTTTCAATTTACAAAAATTTTATTGAAATTCTTGCATGAAAGTTGATTATTATTTTTCTTGGTTAAGTACCTACATAGTTGTGAAAATAAGTTAGCCAGGATTTATTTATTTATGCATTCAATTTGTGTATGTATGGCACATTACAATGATTTACTAAAATTTTTTTGGAAACCTTCCAAATTACAAATGTAACTTTTCTTCACATCGAATTTGCATGCTTTTAAGAAGTTCGCGTGTACGTCGTCGTAATGAGAAATTTAGTACCATAAAAGTTTTTACAAATAACTCGTAAACATCGGGGTGTACCACGTACTCGAGAAAAAATTTGCCCATTTCTCTTGATTAAAAATCCATTAAAATATTTTAAAATAATGTAATTTAATATTTTTCCTTTTTGCAGCGAAGCAGCCCGTTATAAAAAAGTATTATGGAAGGAAGTGAGAGTTGGTGATTTGATACACCTTTCAAATAACGAAGTCGTTCCAGCAGATATATTGTTACTACGTTCTAGTGATCCTAATGGAATTTGTTATATCGATACAGGTCATTTAGATGGAGAAACGAATTTAAAACAACGACAGGTTCCGCGAGGATTTCTAAAAAAGGTTAGCATTAATTTATCTCCATCGCTCTTTTATTTATTTATAAGGTATGCTTAATACGAACGAACTTTTTAATGGTTTGTTGCTGCAAAATGAATTGGTCTTGGCCTTCCCGGGAGAAAATCATTTATTATTTTTCATGGCACAGCAAGTTAAAACTATTACAGACTACAGGTTTTTTTAAATATTTAATTAAGTAAAAAGTGACCTACGTTATAATTGCGCAAGAAAACCTTCTATTCGTTGACTTTTGATATTTCCTCGACGTTGGATTATTTAAATCCAATTCAACTAAGTTGTGAAACTTTTTATTTCGTCTTGCCATGCAGAGCAAACCCAGCTTATCGATTAAGATTTTTTCTGCAAAAGTGTGATTTCGAATTATTTAAAAACACACTAATAAAATGAATGGTCTTCGAACCTATTTGCTCCCAACAAAAAACTCTGAAAAGTACCGAACTATCAAGTCCATTTAACTTTATTTCCAACGAAATAACGAACGTGATGAATATTTTAGAATATTATGGTTCGTCAGAGACCACAGCTAGCATAAAGATTAAGAGGAAAATTCATTTTCAGTAGGCGTTTGAACGCGCAAAGGCAAATATTTACAACCCATTAAGAACTTGGGGGGTTCGCCAACTTGTAACCATTTTCATCAATTTGCACAGCGCTATGGTAAATATTTTTAAATATTAAAAATGCATTACAACTTTTAAAAGGTAGCAAAGGGATTACAAAGTTGTGTTTAGAAAACTACGTGATTAACATGCAACTGTCTGCCTCAGCCAACAAAACTTTTTGTTATTAATTTTAATTCAATAAGCAAAGTAACTTTTAATAAAGTTTTCATTATGTTACGTTTCTAACTGGATTTTGTAATACAAAATTTTTACACCCAATCATGCCATATCGATTAGCCGTCAAATTAAAAATGAACAAGGAAAATCCCTTAAAATTTAAGTTCACACTTATGATGCAATTCAATTGGTATTTTTGTTTATGCTTCCACGAAATCGCAGAATTAATGTTTTGTTTTCATCTCGCGAAAAATAATTAATTCCCTTGAAACTTTCTGTCGAAGCGCACCTAATTTAGGCACCAACTTTTTTGTGTGTGCTAGGTGTTTAACGAACCAATTAATTTTTGCCTTACATTTTCATTGCCGTAGAAAATATTCAGAATTTGTATTAGCATCATTTTATTAAAATAACGAACCAACACGATACTTATCTTTTAAATTTAATAACCATGACTAACTTGGTTTAATGGATATCTTCACTTCTTTTTAGTTCACCAAACTCTTATTTTTTAAATGGAAGTTTGGTTGGACCAATTTAAATTAATCGGTGTAAGCTGAAGTCTACGTTCAGAACGCTATCTCGAACCACTCGTTCGTTGAACGTATACGTTTGTGACATCATGGTCACAAAACATTCGTCTACAAAAAATAAAATGTTAGTGACATTTTAATTAACATAATATCTATGGATGCTATTTAATATGCCATCATTGCCCTGTGAAGTGGTGCTGTGACATTTGGACCGCAGAATCCCTCTTCCTCTCTCCAGAGGTGTAGGGTTATAATTTACACCATTGGTTTGGCGATTTAACTTTTGTATAAGTAACGTTTTTGTTTGATTACAGCAAAATGACTTCGAACCGAGTAAATTTCGCAGCCTTATCGAAGTCGATGCACCGACGACAAAAATTTACCGATTTCATGGTGCAGTAGTCCATCCAAATGGCGAACGGGAACCCGTGGGAACAGACAATTTACTATTAAGGGAATGTTTACTCAAAAATACCGATTACATCGAAGGAATCGTTGTTTATGCTGGTAAGCAATGTTTTACAACTTCGTTCGAGTTTTTGAAATAACTTTTTTATTATAGGGCACGAAACAAAAGCAATGTTAAACAATGGAGGACCTAGGTACAAACGATCAACTTTGGAACGTCAGATGAACCAAGACGTCATTTGGTGCGTGTTTGTTTTAGTTTTTTTATGTGTGATTGGCGCTATTGGATGCAAATTATGGTTACAAGCCTACAGTGGACTAAAAGAACCATTCAAAACCGAAGGTTCGTCGGATTCGTCGGACGCTTTTCTAGCTTTTTGGACTTACATTATTATTTTGCAGGTGAGATTTTTGTTTTATTCGCATTCTTACTTATTTTTTGAGCTTTACTATCCTCCCCCTCTCCAAAGATCCCGTTCGATCATGAAGACTTGCTCAAATGGCTGTCGCACGGTTTACTGAAGCGTTCCCAAATCTTAATTTGTAGCAATTTAAGCTCAACTCTGAACAAAACTATTTTAATTAAAAAAGTAATAAAACAGACTAGGTTAAAATTTCTGCCCGAGAGCTGTTTTGGTTTTTTATATGAACTGAAAAGGAAAGCAATAAATTATTTGATATAAAAATTGTAGTAGGTTCAAATTTATTATTATAGCAAATAAGTCCGTTATTAAAAGATTACTGAAATTATTTCAAGTTTTGATGTCAAGGTACCGGTGTATTCTTTATTATCTCTGACCTAATCGGTGCATATCCTCGAGTTCTGTCGTCACATTTATCACATATTTGTATATTACAAGATGACTAATTTTTTTTCACAAATTATTATCTAACGCATGAGAAAATCCGCTATGGAAGTGTACTTTCCGGTTTTAAGTTTATTTTTATTTCTCCTAAAATATCGACAAATTAACGTGGAAGGAACTAACGGACGCAGTAATTTAAATTTATTTATTTATTTAGAAAGTTTTTTAATTGAATTTTGTAACAATATTTGAATCACAAATTAGTTCTTGTTTATTTTGCCAAGTTAGCTCCTTAAAGTTGATTTACGTCGACCAATTCAATAAAACGTTTTCACTTATTTCCTTTATCGGAGGTGTTAAGTGTTTTTTTACATCACTCATTAACAGACGAGAGAAACTGCTCTTTATAATACTTTTTGGTTGGCTAATAAAGCAGATTTTCACACAATAGTGGATACTATGTGAAGCAACAGGTCGACCACTCGGCCCCATACAAATTATTATTATTTATTATTTAAATTTTATTGTTATATCATAAACCACAAATTCAAATATAACTTACATGATGTATTATTTATGGGGGTTATTCGTGTTAATCAGTGGTATTTTCGAAAAACGTGTGGAAGATTGTTTAATTGTCACAGGCGATTTTTCTAAAATTCTACGGTAAAAATTACAAGATCGATTTAAGGTGTATTCGGAGTACGAGCGTCTCGTCAAGCGTTGAGAACAAACCAATTAATGCATTTAAATTCAAACCTTCAAAGTAAAAACATCATTGTGTTCATATACTAACATTCTTTACAGACCTATGCAACTGGATTTAAATAAAAGCATCCTATTCGTTAAATTTGAATTTTAACATCGGGATACCTGTCACGGCTGAATATCGGTTCCCTCGATAGTTCAAATATTTTTATAAATTGAGTATTGCTCAGATTTTTGGAAGTAAAAATAGTTTTTTATATATGGTACCATTTATGATATGGTACAGGCGGTATCTTTGATTTAAATTCGCCCAAAACAAAGTTGTTGAGACTATTTCGATGATGTCGGTAGTTTTATTTTTTGAAATAGAGCCAAATCAAAATAAAAAATCTGCTATGCCCATTGACATGACTTCTATCGGTGTTAATATGTCTTATTAAATCTGGACGGCAAAATATCAATTGCTTCGGTGGAGCAGTTGCTTTAGTATGGGTTCGAATCTAGATGGAGAAAAATATTTCCCCACACCATTTTTGCAAATGACGAATTAATTGCCCTTAAATTTTGCATATTCTATAAATTTCCTTTGCATTTCTGTGTCGTAGCAGTACATTTTTTATTATTTTGAAAGAAACTCAGTTGTGCAAACCAAAATTCTATAATTATCTTCTTTTGTTTTTGGATTGTATAATATAAACGATAATATAACATTAAAAAGAAGGGAAAATAAAATTTATTTTGATATTAGTTTTTCTATCCAAATATCAATATTTTTCTACCCTATACATTTTAGAGAAAACTTGTATAACAAAAATTATAGTAAATTTGATTGTGAAAATGTATCTTTAATTTATTTTATAATTAAAATTTATTAATATAAATTTAAATTATAAATAAAATTTATTTATTACCTAAGCTTCAATTTCTATCAAAGTTGTGGTAAATTTATATCATATCGCCTTAAGTAAACCACCATTTCCCTACCGACGATTTTATTTATTTTCAATAAGCATCTTTGGGGTAGAACAAAACTTAAATTTAATCCAAATTGACATTTTCTAAAAATGGTCAAAGAAACTGGTCGAGGTGGCATGAAATGTGTCATATTATAGAACAAATTTTGGAATTTATTTATAATTTTGTTTCACCCCTTGAACAATTAAGTTTGCAAAAGCAAAATGCCATTTTGAGAAAAACGCGTGTAACAGATAAAAATTAATAAATAAACGCAAAATTTATTCACCCACCCCTAGTCAGCTGTTCTTCCACCATATAAAGTAGTTCATCAGCTGGATGGAAAACATGGAAGGTTAATAACATTTTTTATTTATCATTTGTTTATGCTACCTACAACATTATAAAGTCAAAATAGTTGGAAACAGTTTGTTTTTTTATCAAGGAATTTACTGTGTAAACTTAAACAAAAGCGATAGCGACCGATGATAATAAAAGCAGAAATGGCGAAGGTCAGAACCAGGTCGATGTGGGGTAGAAGGACAAATTTTGAGGATTAAAGTACTAATTCTCTAAGTTTCTCCTCGACTACGTTTGAATCGCTAATTGCAGAAAGGGAATATGTCAAAATTGTAAAAATATTCAAGAATTAAAGACAATTTAATTTTTAAAACCCAACATTTTTGGTAATAGAAAATCTTCTATGAATTAGTGTAATATATTTGATCCTAGTCATTTTGAGTCTGAGCAAGAAAATGTCGAAATAACAATTTTGTAGAAAATTGGACATGCCCCTTTCTGCAATAATTAGTGATTCATTTGTTTTTTTAACTGCATGTTAAAAACTCGTGATTGAAATTTTTAAGTGATACGAAAGTTTTGCAAAACCTTCTGATGCGAAACCGGGCAAAAACCTACGAAAACGACGACTTTTTTAAATTTTGGCCGTATTTTAAAAGTATAAATAAATTCTACAATTATTCAAAAGTATCTACCCTTAATTTTGTAATAAATTTGTTTATATGTATAATTAATCCATAAATAATGCTAATTAAATGTTATGAGTTATGGTACCGTAGTTTCAGGGTTCAATCCCCGTCATTGTTGTCACTAGTTGCGGAAGTTCAAAACCCAACGAAAATTTTTTCACCTCTTTCCACAAACCTCCTTGTTTCATTTTTTATAGTAAAAAAAAACTCCCAGTATTTTTAATTAGTCGAGATTTCCCAGCTAGCTACTGCTTGTAAGACATGAAATATGAAAATGTATGTATGTGATGTGTGCATACAAAACTTGTGTAACGACATAATTTATTATATTTGTACTTGTTGATTTTTATCGTGTGAAATTCTACTTACAAACGAGTTCTATATACATATTTTGCACCTATTTCATGTCTGCCAGTTTCTTCTTCTTATCACTTAACAAAATATTTTTATTAATTAAACCATTTGTTTATTTTCAGATTATGATACCACTATCCTTATATGTAACTTTGGAAATGTGCAAAATTATTCAAGTATATCATATTCACAACAACATAGATTTGTATGATCCCGAGACAGATAAGAGAGTAGAATGCCGTGCATTAAATATCACGGAAGAATTGGGACAAATACAATACATTTTTTCTGATAAGACTGGTACACTGACTGAAAATAGAATGATTTTTCGACGTTGCACGATTGCAGGATGCGAGTACAATCATCCAGATTTAGAAAATGACGGAAAGGGATGTAAACCTGGAGCCGCTTTAACCATAATGGTTAATCCTAAATTAGTTGACGATTTAAACGACGGTTTAATTGAGCCCAACTACACGGTGCAACAAAAGCACTCCGCTAGAATACAAGAATTTTTATTGCTTTTGGCAGTTTGCAACACCGTCGTGTGTTCAAGACATCCTCATTGTGATATAATGAACGCAAGTGGAATTATAGAACCATCGCAAAACGTTTTTAAGAATTCCAGCATGACTAGGTTAAATGACATCGATTCTCTCACTGCCGAGAGTTCGGACGACAGCCAATCGCGATCCTCCAACGATAAATATGCACGTTTGGAAGAATCGAGATCTGTTACTCCGTCTCCACCACTCAATTCTCACATATTTAACGACTCACGATTATCATCCCACGTGCCAACATTATCTCCCATACTATCTGTGGAAACATCACCAATCACCGATGACACTTTACAACAGCCAACCACCAGGAGCTTATTCAAACCAAAGTTATTAAACATTCCGTCGTTTCCATTTTTAAACAACAAACGTGGAAGCAGTAACAGTAATTTAACTGACGAACAAAAAGCAAAGATTACCCATTCAATGGGATCGAATTACGATTCTAAACCAATATTTGAAGCCGAAAGTCCAGACGAACTTGCTTTGGTGGATGCTGCTTATAGTTACAATTGCAGATTATTGAAGCGCACACCGGTTTCAGTGGCGGTCGATGTTCCAGGCGATGGTATTTTAGATTTCGAAATTTTAAACGTTCTTCCATTCGATTCTCAACGAAAGTGCATGTCGGTCGTCCTAAAACATCCGCGAACTCAAGAAATTATAGTTTATTGCAAAGGTGCCGACAGTACCGTATTTCCAAATTTAGCACCTGTTGAAGATGACAGTGAACAAAAGCAAATCATACATCGTACTCAACAACAGTTGAACAGTTACGCAAATAAAGGATTAAGAGTTTTAGTTATGGCAAAGCGGGTGCTTACCTCAATGGAATATAAGGAATGGTTTGGCAAACACCAAGAGGCCGAGTTATTGCACGAAAATCGCGAGAAGAAATTGCAGGAAAGTTATTGCAACTTGGAAAGAAATTTAACGTTGCTTGGTGCCACAGGTATCGAAGACAGGTTACAAGAAGGGGTTCCCGAAACGCTAGCTTCATTAATGGCGGCAGGTATTGTTGTTTGGGTGCTAACTGGCGATAAACCGGAAACGGCCATAAATATCGCGTATTCGGCGAAACTTTTTTCGACTCAAATGGAAATTTTGAAAATTATGGCCAGGTCCAAGGATGCAGCGGAGAGCACGATTTTATTTTATTTGGCCGAAATTGAAAAACCGACTGATGGTGAAAGTGTTTGTGTAGAGAGAAATAGAAATTCTATTTGTAACGATAATAATTTAACAAAGAGAAATAAAGTCAATAATGGAGGGCAAAGAGCGCTTGTTGTGGATGGTAAAACGTTAACTTTTATTTTGGATAAACGTTCAAATTTGACTGGACCTTTTTTGAGATTGACGCAATATTGTAATTCAGTGCTGTGTTGTCGAGCGACGCCATTGCAAAAGGCTTATATAGTTAAAGTTGTGAAAGAGGAGTTGCATATGCGTACTCTCGCTATTGGTGATGGTGCTAACGATGTTTCTATGATTCAAACTGCCGACATTGGTATCGGAATATCGGGACAAGAGGGAATGCAAGCTGTTATGGCCGCTGACTTTGCTTTATCAAGGTTTAAATATTTAGAGCGATTTTTACTAGTACATGGACATTGGAGTTATGACCGTTTAGCCCGAATGGTACTTTACTTCTTTTACAAAAATGCTGTAAGTGTGATCTTTTATAAAAATTTATGAAAATTAATACTTTTCATTTTTAGGCATTTGTTTTTCTTATATTTTGGTATCAACTGTATTGTGGTTTTTCTGGTGCGGTGATGATAGATCAAATGTATCTTATGTTGTATAATTTATTATTTACCTCTCTTCCTCCATTAGCAATAGGTAAGCTAATAGTTTTAGGTAGATGATAAAGTTTTTAACACATTTATTTCGTTTAGGCGTATATGATCAGGATAGTCCCGAAGAGTTGCTGCGACAGAAACCTTACTTGTATAGTAAAGGTCGCATGGGCAGAGTTTATCGTACCTATTCCTTTTGGTTAACAATGTTTGATGCTTTGTATCAGAGCGTTGCAATTTTTTTTATTTGTGCAGCAGCTTATGCAGATTCGGGGGTTGACATTTGGGAGTTTGGAACTACCACCACCACGGCTTCTATGTTTGTTATGTCATTCCATGTTGCAATTGAAATGAAATCCTGGGTAAGTAACTTGATTATTTTATTTTAAAATATATAAATTACACACTCGAAGATAGCAATAACTTAGCTTGTTAATTTTTAATTGTTGCATCGACGTCGCTTGAGTCATCAGAAATATTTAAACATTGGTTATTATTTATTTTATTAATTTATTTATAATTTTAGTTATTTTAATCAATCAAGTTGTACTCCAAAATTATAATTACTTTTTTTGTAATTTAACTTCTAACTGATATTATTTATTATTTATTTAAACCATATGAAAATATTAAAATATCTAGTAGATATCAATAAATTATTTTATTTATACAAGGATGTAATTATTCGTAACAACTAATGACTAATAGTTAACGTTTTTGTTCATAAAATCGTTCGGATGTTTTTTGATTATTTTTAATTAAATGCATTTACAATTTGCCTGCAGCTCTGTTTATAAATAAATTAATAGTAACTCGTTTAAAATTCCCCTGTTGGCCATTATTGGATATGCTACTACAAATCTACTGTAATTTTTTTTAAAGCTGTGGATGTACTAATCGAGTTTCTAAAATGGAAATAAATGTGCAACTAAACCTGGAAATATTTCAACATCATTATTTATCTATTGCTTTTTATTTTTATAACAAAATTTATGTATTTTTTTTAAATGTTTGTCCACATTAATAGTTCAGCATTATGAAAATATTGTATTAGTTCTTTTTTGTTTTTATTGTTGCATATTTTATAAAATTAATAAAATAATAATAGAAATTATATATATTATTAACCTCTGAAATTAATATTAGATTAAAGTAATTATTATTAAACGTCTGATGACAGCAGTAACCATTGCTGAAAGCTTACGAATAATATTTTGTTTTATTGTTTATTTAACCTTGTAATTTTAAAAATTTTAATCTAATATAAAATAATAATAGGCGATTTTTTGAAAAATCCCACCGGCATTTGCCTCTTTGCAAGATTGTACAATATTGTTTTTATTTAAATTATGGTTGTTTTTTTGATTAACTTTTTTTTTGTAGACTATTATACATGCGGGATCGATATTAGTATCAATTGGGGCATTCTACGTCTACTCGATTTTATACAGTTCATTGTGCGTGTCGTGTTTTGGATTACCAAGTACGTATTGGGTCATGCAGCATGCAATGTCGACATCTACTTACTGGCTGTCTTCCCTTCTATCAATTGTGGTAGCTTTACTTCCAAGGTATGATATTTTCTTAAAAAACGTGTTCATATTTACCAAATTTTTTATTTAATTTTAGATTGGTGTTCCGGGTCGTGAAGAACACAGTGTTTCCAGATGAAGTCACTAGGGCTCTAATATCATATCGTCGTAATATACGGAGAGGTGAGGGATTTCTTGTATCTTGGTCTCGGTCTACCTCGGCTTCGTCCATATACAGGTATCGTCAATGTAATTTGTCATTTTGAGTTTTTATGTGCTATTGTGTTTCAAGTGTTGAATAACAAAACCTTTTCAGCATATTTGGAAGCACCTAATCTCTTTTGGGTTTTTTTTTCAATTTTAGTAATTTCAAGGTTTCTTTAATTTTCATTCAAACTTTTTTCGTCAAATTTTGCTTTATCACTTAGTGCAGGTAAGTTTGCATGCTTCTTGTCTCTCTAACTTTTAGCACACTTTTCCTCATCCGAAAATTGGACTTCTGCAGTTGTAGAATTCTTATTTTCAAAAGGTAAGTGCTTCTCAACTATCGCTACTACTTCGTATAATTCTAATTTAAAAAGCTTGCCATTAATTTTATTTTTAAATTAATTAATGTTGCTTAACAGCGGAATTTGCCAAAAATTTAAAATTGAATAGGCCGTAGTCAGATAAGATAGAGAAATCGGCTCCAAACTTTGATTAAAAGATTCCTCTGCACTAAATTGAAGTTTTAAAATCTTGCTGGTTTGGCAATAAATAATTGGTGAAAGTACAAAACTTGAAAAACTAAATGGGAGCCGAGACCGATTTTGATATCTTATTTTGTTATTATATTATTATGGTCTTAATAAAATTATAACATTCTTGGCAACTCTTGATATTGTTTGTAATTTTGAAACATATTTTCTAATAAAACTTTTTTTTTATTTAGAACCTCAGATAACAGGCATCAGAATCACACTTTAACGGCGGTTGGATAACAAAACAAGAAGTGTCCTTAAAGATTTGCAATGGTAAAATAAATAATGTGAATCGCTTGCATTTTAATGGCTGTGAGCTTAATATAAGGGACCATTTAGCATTCTTTATGACATTAAATTATTGGAATTCTTTTTTAGTTATTTTGTGCCATTATTTGTTTTTATCACAACGACTATTACATGTTTCTATTTCTAAGATTATTTAAAAAAATAAATGTACTTACCTACGTAGAGCTTATTTATATCATTTTATACTATAGCAAATTATCAAATTTTTCAATATTTTTGGAACTATGAAATAAGCTCTCGGTGTGTGTTTTCTCGTTCTACAGAAAAGTTACCATATTTTTTTATGATTTTTTATTAGCATTTAAAATAATTTTTGATTTTAACGTTTGACTTGAGTTAAATTATAATATGCTTCTCGTTAATGTAAATATGTACTTTCCAAAGTCCTATTAGTTTTAATGTTAGTTAATATAATTTTACTTGCCAAATATTTATTTTAATAAATTAAATACATTTTAAGACATTAAATTTTATTAAGTGTAAATTTTTAATTAGTTTAATTCAAGCATGTCGCAATTATGTTTTTGTATAAATATTTATTACATAATTAACATTATGACTGCTACATAAAAGAAAATTAAGTGTGAATTTAAAATGTGGAAATAATTAATTATATTTTAGTAAATTAAAAAAACTTGATCAAGAAGACTAAAACTTTGCCTGTAACGTAGTCAATTTAATAATTAAGAAAAGGGTAACGATTGTGTAAAATGCCTTATAAATAATGTTTTTAACAACATCATTGATAATATTTTGTGATGTGATTTGAACATGTTAAGTTTTTATAGTATAATTGAATTGTTAGAGCAGGATAAGATAATTTTTAATGAGAATTTTATTTATGTAAACGATGAAAGAGAGAAGATCAATATCAGTATTAAAAAACAAATATGTATTACTACAAGATATTGTTTTATTTTCAATTTCCTTTTGTAATCGTGGAAGCCTCTTCTATATTAATTTGGCATGTTAAGGTTTTTAGCGCCCAATAGTGTAATGAGCCGCCCTCCTCCAAAGAGTAAATATATTTACTTCTGTAATTGTCAAACGTTGAGATCCACTTTCTTTGTTTGACAACATTTTTATTTGTTGAATTTTCACAAAAGAACCCAAAGTAATAATCATTACGGCATAGCATGCCCTATCGTGAATTTTAGATCTAGAATAGTATCAATTTTGTTTGTCTCTCTAGACATTATTTGTAAAAACTCTGCAGTAGTGGAGTAACCATCTCCACTTTTTTATTTGATTTAAATTTTTTTTTTAAACAAAATTTATTTACCAAACTAAATAATCACACTTGTTAGTCCGAATAAACTGATATTGACTGATTGTAAATAAATAATTCTTTAATAAATAAAAAGTACTCCTATTTATTAATAAATAAACAATTCCTTGTTTATGTATAAACAGTATAATTTGAATCTTTTATAATACATTCACCAAATATTTGCCATCGTTCTTTTACAAATAGTAGATACCTATTACTTTTAAAAAATTTTCTGTTCTTCATTGATGAATTTAACTGTAATTCCATCTCGTATAGCACTGTGGATCAATTTATAATAAATAGAAGTATATTCTTTTTAATTATTGTTTATAAAAATAAATTGATTCACAACAGCACTTCACGATGAACTTTCACGACAGGGGTGCATGTACATTAAAGTGGAGATGCATTACAAATAAATACAAAAATTATATTTTTCAAATACAGGGTGAGGCAGATCACCCGAATTAGGCATCTTTTTAGAAACGGTTAGTCATAGAGGATTGGGAAAAAAATTTTAATTATCAAAATTGACATGATAAATCAAATGGTTATACTGACATTTGTTGGAAATGTTAGTATCTTGAAAAGTTTGGTACAAAATGTCGAAAACTCCAGATTTCCAAATAGCACAGGGGGTCAAAAATGGTATCGTTGAAAATGTATTTAAAAATAAGCAAATTTTGTGGGAAATAATTTTTTAATTTTTCTAGAAATTATTCCATTCAAGTTAAATGTTAAACAATCAATAAAAATTTAGATAATATTATCAGTGTTCAAACTGACTTCCATCTAATTTTAAACACTTTTGAACTCTTCTTGTAACATTTAATTTTTTTATTTATATTAATAATTTTTATTCGAGATGGTCATTGGCCTGGTTGTTAGCGTAATCAACTGCTAATGTAAGGTTTGAATCCTTTTCGAAAAAAATTATTCCTGCTATCATAAAACCTTCGAACTTTGCACCAAGATTTACTGATTTGTTCAAAATTTGCTATTTCTGCTGAAGCTGTAGTTCAGAATCAACTTACCTGGTATACATCACATTTTGCACATCTTAAACATTTTCCCGTTATATTCAAATCCACATCTCAATTATTGTACAATTATTTATTTAAATATTTTTTTATTTAAATTCAATCTCTGTAGCAATATTATCCATGGTTTATCAAACTTTGCACCACACTTCAAAAACCTCTCTAAATTCATTTTAAAGCAAAAAATGGCACCAATTGTCTCATTTTTACAAAAACATGTGGTGTAGACACACTTTAAATACATTTCTGGATTTAATTCCAAAACGATTAATTATTATAGAGTGGCAATTTTTAAAATAAACCAAGGGCTGACTACTGGAAGAAATTTGTGCAAAGATTTCCCTTTTAGGATTGAATTCCTGATTTCTTCCGATTTCCTTCAGTTTTCTCCTGATTTCCTCTGATATCTGTTAGATTTCCTGTAACTTGTACAAAAATTTCTTCCAACGGTTACCCCTTGAAATAAACTGTTATGAATTTTCAAAATTGGTAAATTATGACAAACCCCCCACGTCGGTTAAATTAAAGATATTTCGCCAATGGTTCTAACACGAACAAAAATAATGAATACACAAATAAATCTACACAAACGCTTGAAATCAAATTCAATACAAAATTCGTAATGGGAAGGGCTGAGAAAATAAAATAAATCAAATAAAGTCAAAATTTTATGCTACATTTTTTTGAAAGTCAAGTACAAATTAATGTGACATCGTTTTTCAAGTATTGTAAAATTAAACATTGAACTAACATTTATTGCATTCATCAATGGCTTTAAATAAACAAAACAATGCATCGATAGTTTAAAGCAACAAAAAAGTTAAACCAACGTTTAAATTATTTAAATAAATTGTTTGTTATTTAATCGTTACAATATTAAATTTTAACGTTTGTTTGTAAAATTATAATTTTAAATCGTTTGGAATAACAAACAAATTCAATTTATTTTATTAATTAATTATTGCAATTGTAATTTAAACTATTGACACATTTTTTGTTTATTTTAAACCTTCAATGAATACAAATGTTACTTCAATATTTAACTTTACAATACTTTAAAAAGATGTCAGACTAATTTTACTTTTCTTTCAAAACAATACTTTTTACATGAATTTTGACTTTATTTGAAAATATAAATTGTATAATGTATTTTAATTATTTATAATTTTTAATTAATTATCAGCACCATGTAGCACCTAGCTGTTCAATAAATTTTCTGACAGCCGATATAAACTTATAAACAACACCACTAACAGATATTATTTATATTAGTAAAATCTGTGTATACTGGGATTTCACGCCATTAAGATCCACAGTTTGAAGATCTGCACGAATTGAGGGGTACTTTTAATAGGCAGATTTGAAATAAATTTGTAAATGGTTTACAATAATGGTTCTCGCCAGTGTAATTATTTTAAAGTTAATCAGCTGTTTTTAAAGTTGACTGTTTTTCAACGTTTAATGTTTTAAATTTTGGTATTTACCTTGAATGACAGTTAATCTAACCTACGTATTTCATTATTTCCATCCACAAATTTAAAAGTCCATGCTTCTATCTAACAATCAATGTTAAGTTAATTCTAATTAAATTTTATAGCTAGATTTAATTTGATTATGAATTTTGCTCTAATTAACTATATTGTAATGCTCATTAAAGTATGATATTTTGCTGTATCGAGCAAGGCGGCCGCATTTCCGTGAGGCCAATCAGGATATCCAATGTCAGGAACGATAGAAAACGGAGCAGCTTATCGCATTTTATGCACATACATATGATGCGATTCTAACAAGTGAACGCACTCGATTTAAAACTCGAAGAGGCGGAGGTGATGGCGTTGCGTACCTATAGAGTACGTGTAAAACATCGAACAGCGACGATTTGAGAAGTCTTCTTCTTCTTCTTCTTCTGAGAGAAGGAAGAAGACTTCAAATCGTGAGATTTGAGATTTGAGATTTTGATTTTGAAATTTGAGAAGTATTATTACGAAAATAATTTTTAGGGTGAAATCGAGATTTTCCGTGGTTGCGTTTGTCAAAACGGCTTGGAGCAGCCGGAGCGCAGCGGAGGGAGGAGGTACAATTTTCTTATTTTTGCTTACACTTCAAAAAATATGCGAAGGGTTGATAAGGAATTCTTTACAAAATCAAAAATACAGCCACAGTGATCATTTAAATTATCGAGAAAATTTTATTTTCGCATAAATAAAATAAAATAAAAGTTCGTTTTACTAAAAACTTTTGTTGTAAGAAAGAACAAAAATTCAGTTTACCAAAGTATATACTCTTTGGTTTTATATTATATATAGCAACTAGGGAACGGGTAATAAACTTGAACTTCGATTTTGACCATTTTAAAGTAGATTATGAAAGATGAGGGTACAATTAGTGCATAAAAATATAATTTGCGGTCGGTCTACAAATTTAAAAAAAAAAAACGGTTTTAAAGTTTTTATATTTTAATATATTAAAACCTGAAAATTATATATATTATTAACCTTTGAAATTAATAAACGTCTGATGACAGCAGTAACCATTGCTGAAAGCTTACGAATAATATTTCGTTTTATTGTTTATTTAACCTTTTAATTTTAAAAATCTTAATGTAATATATTAATATACAAAAAAACTGTAAGCTCTGCTTTGAACTAAAATATAATGTAGCGTATATTTTTAGGATAAATCCGAGTCTTGCGGTGGTTGCGTTTGTCAAAACCGACTTTCCGCAGTCTTCGTTCCGCTTTGCTACGGCCGCTACAAGCTTTGACAAGCGCTTTATTCATTAAAAATATTCCGCTGAAACGGTCCAACTCGGCAAAGTGTGGGTGTTGATCCGCCAGATAGAAAGGAGCAACCGACTCCCTCCTCGCGCTGCTCTAGTTGGCCGTATATCGAAACGCACGTCCTGCGAACAGAATATAAATCGTGCCCGTTTTCGAGTTTACCCATAATTCTCTAACTAATTAATTTTAAAAAACATTTTGTAAAATCATTACAGACAAAGACTTCGTGTTATTATACTGGAACTTTATTTTTAAATAAATAAATATAATATAGTATTTATTTATTGGCATTCCTTAAAAAAACGTAGTTTATTATTTTTAAATAAATGTGTAGTAATTTCTTATTTTTGGCCAAAATATCTTTTATTATGTCGCAAACATATTTTACTCTATAAGAGACATCTAGTTTAGATTAGTGGTACTTTCAGTGTTTTTGTTTTCAGTGTTTTGTTTTCTGTGTTTTGACTTCGGTATTTTGACTTTCGGCGTTTTTGTTTTCGGCATTTTGACTTTTGGCCTTTTTGTTTACGGTGTTTTGACATCGGAGTTTTTGTTTTCGGCGTTTTTGTTTTCGGGGTTTTTGGTTTTCGGTGTTTTTGTTCTCGGCGTTTTGCTTTTATTAGCCCCCTAAATCACATTAGCACTCTTTGAAATTACTTTCTGGTTGCAGCTTGCTAAAACAAAAATTAGCAGTTTGGTGGGGTCGGCCCAAGGAGCAACTTTTGGTATTTTCACAAATATTATTTTATACTATTCATTCACATATTTAAAATACCAAGAATTGTTTTTCAAAAAGATATCTTGCTAAACATGTGTGCAAATAGTCTTCTCAACACTAAAATAAGCAAAAGGAGATTGTTTTAAAATCAAAATATAATTTTGCAACATTTATTTTCGTTTGTACCTCTTTTGTTTGCTAATAATTTACTAAAGTTTTTTTTTTGAGGGAGGGGAGCTGGAAACATACTAAAATAGGGATGTTGCATGATTTTTGAAGTATTTTTTTTTATAAACTTTAGGTGCTGGTAAACAGCACTGCATAGATAAAAAATTCAGGAGACCTTCAGTTTTCTCAAAAAAATTATAAATAGTGATTTTTGAAACCGTGTGTTTAGCGCGAATGACGTCACAAACTATTTTTTTTAACAACTGGCAACACAGCAAATGCAGTTTGTGTTGATAATGTAACCTATAAATAGTTTGTGTAAAAATTGAAAATGAATTTTAATGATTGAATTGATTTTAATTAAAACACAGAAAACTCGGAATAAACCATTTTTCTTATAATTGCTTGTGACTACAGTTTGTATTAAAATAAATATATTATATAATAAAAATACAATTTAAATGGTAAACGTTACATTGTTTACAACTGTCAAATACAAGTCAAATACTTAACTGTTAGGTCTTTGCGACGTTGTAAAATTTCCATAAAAACGTTCGGGATCACGCGTCTGACGTCAGAGGCGTAATCGGTTGACCGATTCATTTTTGAATTTCAAATTTGATTTTCTTTTTTGATTTTTATTTCGGTTATAAATTTCATTTGATATTATTTTCAAGAATTAATAGGAGTTATCACTAAATTCGATACCATGCAACATCCCTATTGAACTATGAATTTAAAATTCAAAATACAAAATTTGCTATAGAAATGAAAGCAAATTATAAAAGAGAATGTAATTAGAAATATTATAAACTACGGACGATTCAAAAATTTTGACGTTTTTATGCACTAAAATATCAAAAATTGTAATATCTTTTTATGATAGGCTAAATTCGAATCTTGAGTTCCGCCCATTTTAAATTTTTTTTCTAATTTTACTTAAAATCATGTATTTTATCACTTTTTTTTATGCAGCCGTCACGTGTGTGTACTGTTATTTGTATAAAACGTTGAACAGTGACGATTTAAGAAGTATTTTTACGAAGATACACTTTTAGGGTGAATGCGAAATTTGATGTGGTTGCGTTTCTCAAAACCGACTTTCCGCTTCGCTACGGCCGCTACAAGCTATTTTGACTAGCGATTTACTCGTTAAAATTATTCTCCTAGAACGGTCCAATTCGGAAAAGTGTAGATGTTGACCTGATAGATAGCAAGGAGTGACTGAATCTTTCTTCGCGGTGCTTTAGTTGGCCCCGCCTTACTGTCGATTCGTGTATTTCGGGACGCACGTCCCGCCAACAGAATGTAAATTCACCTTTTTGTAATTTATTGTGTTCGTGTGCAATTTTATCATATTTTATGGATCTTTCGATATCTATAGCGATTAGCGATAGTCTGATGTTTACCCTGTGAATATTGAATGATAATCCAGTCAAATTAGATATTTAACTAACTAGAATTTAACTTTAATTCGTCCAAAAACAGATCCACTGTACGCGCAGCTTTAGAGTGTATATTAGTATTTTTGATGTTTGAAATCGCGATATCTCAGGAATGGTGATTCGTAGGAAAAAAGTATACCAACAATTTTTGTAGAAAATTACAAAATCTACAACTTTTGTCTGACCTATTTTTACGACAATACTTGGCGTTTATGAGAAATATGCGAAAAACCGATATTTATTACTTTTGACCTTGAATAAATTTTTTAGCAGAAGTGAGATCGGTGGGGACTTTTGATATTTTATTTGCAATAGTGCATTTAAGACCAAACCAATTTTCAGCTCTATGCGAATTATTGTAAAGCTACCACTTCTTTTTTGTCTATCTTGGCTGGACTATGATCTTAATGACCTAATGGCTATAATAATGATCGTGCACGTTTTTGCATACTGTTAATTTATGCCATAGACTATTAGAAAGAATGGACACAGCTATTTACATATTTTAGTGTAACCATGATCATGTGACCAAAACCGTGTTTTGTTTTGAAATGCTTGTTATGATCTACAGTACATTACGCCTGTTAATAGGGTTAGGTTGTCCGCATTTCAGAAAATTTATTTTATCTTGCAAAAATATAGCTCGTTATAAATTTATACTGCTGAATATGTTGTGTATAATGTGTAAAAGTCAAAACTTAACGAAGAAGTTGTTATTTTTCGTAGGTAAGTAAATTGTTATAATGTATACTATTTCAGTGGCGCACAATAAATTTTTGTCCATTTCGAAGTTAAAAGAATTTCATCGGCGTGTCTAAACAGATTTAAAAATAAATCTGTTTGTATAAAATGATTTTTTCAATGCGAAAATATGACATTATTTTCGCACCAGTGCGGATATAAGCATTATTGCGATATTCAAATGACAATCAAAATGTCTTCATTATGATATGAAATTATAAAATTTTATTTTATTATTTAAAATAAATTTTATTCGTTGTTTACATATTGAAACCTAATTTTAAGGTTGAATTGAAACATTGAATCCGAGTACCTGCGAACCCACACGCACGCCTGTGGCATACAAAACAAACATCAGGACTTTGTTTACCTCCCGCCTTTCTTATCAATGCTGAACGATGGCATCAAAACGTTATGTGTATTCGAATAGGACATGCCATGTCCATTCTTTCTATAGTCTATGATTTATGCTTATTCATAATAATAATGAAAATTTACCCACTGGAGGTTGATATACCAATCGACTACAATTTCATATGGTAAAAGTACGAAAAAGTTTGGTGATACTTGGCTGTATAAGAGTCGGACCTCTACATATATTCATACTCTTTGCTCTGGCGCAACTTACAGATTTTCCAATTCTTTTCAGAACGACTTAATGGGGCGACATAGGAAAAAATTGTACGTTTTCTGATAAAAGCATACAATTTTTTTTATCACTGTTGGTACATTATACGAAAATGATTTTAAGATATTGGGGCATTTTATATTGCGCTTGCGCGAGATTTGGAAGCTATTTTAAATTTTGTATAATATGAGTTATTCCATGCCAAATCGGTCAAGTTTCGGAAGATCACTTACAAGTCGGCTCAAATTTTTTTCCATATTCTGCATGAAAAATCAGAAGATTCGTATTTTTTGATTAGTCGATTTAATCGCTTTTGGTAGAGATATGATTTTTTGAATTTGAGGGTTGCGTCAAAATTAAAAATTTTGAAACGTAAAGAATTGTAAAAAAAATGTTTCATAGACAAAATCTTTACAATAAATTGAACTTCCAAAAAAAGCTATTGTTTTTAAAAAAAGTTTTGAAAATGGTTACGAAAATCCAAACTTCTTCTGAAAAATGCATTTTTGACGTCGTTGCCCAAACTTAATTCTAATTTAGACAGATAAGGGAATGATGTTAAAAAAATTGATAGCAAAATGATTTAAACAAGTTACTTTAAATTAAAAATTGAAAAAGTTGTAAAATTTGTCGTTGAGAAAATGAAGCACAGGAAAAACTTTGAGAAGCGAAAAGAATTGAAATAAATGGTAGAAAAATGGAATTAATCCACTTTATGAAATAGATTTGAAAGCATTGGATAATGTGGTGAGTAGAAAGACGACGAAAAAAAAAGATTTATGGCATACAAAAATAGGTGACAGGATTTCCGGATCACGGTTTTTACCATTTTTGAAGTGGTTTATGAAAGATGAGGGTTTAATTAGCATATAAAAAAATAAAATTTGCGGTCGGTTCACAAATTTTGGAAAAAACGGCTTTAGAAATTAATTTTGAATGCAATTTTCTCATTGGCTCTTTTGAATTGTAACCCCGCCCACCAAAATTGAAATAGGTTGTGGCGACAGTAAAGATGCTATAATCTCGGTTTTTACAACGAATTATGAAAGATAAGGGTGTAGTTAACAAATGAAAAAATAAAATTTGTAGTGGGTCAACAAATTTCGGAAAAAATTTACTTTTTGTGTGAATCCCAGTCTTGAGGTAAGTGCGTTTATCAAAACCCACTTTGCGCACTCTGCGCTCCGCTTCACTCCGAGCGCTACAAGCGGTTTTAATAAACGCGTTACTTATAAAAACGTCTCCAAAGACGTCGAAAAATTGTGGAAGTTGACCCGACGGATGTCAGAGAGCGACTAACTTCTTCTTAACGCTGTTCTAGTTAGCCCGCCCTATGGTTGATTCGTGCATATCAAAGCACATGCACCGTTAATACAATGCATAAATTATTGTGTAATATTGCGCAATAATACATTTACATGTATTTCTTATGGGAAAATTGTAATTTTCAAAATGAAATTGTGGCCTTATTACAACTCCGACAAGATTGATCCTCACCTTAAAGAGTTTGTATTTTTGTGTTCTTTCGTTTGGTAAAGCCATTTATATAGGAAAAATTGTATCTTCAATTCCAGTAATCTTAACTCTCACTCAAAAATATAATAGACTATCAATATCTTTAGAAAATCGAACATTAATTGTTTACAAATTATGAATAAACTTTATAATACGTCTTCTAATATTTCATATCTCTCCCTATTAGAGCCAGGTCATTATCTAGCATTTTGTCTTATTTTAAGAAGTTTTTCTATTGATCACTTGATACTGAAGGCCATAAGTTTGCCAATTATTTCTTTATAATCTGAGTATTTTATATCCCTCAGACGCCGGTCTCTATAACTATGTGATTTAAAGTTTAAACTTTTGAGTTTTGTTATTTAAATTTAATTTAAGTGAGATAAAGAGTATTTTCTTGTTAATAAAATTTAAGCTTTGTGTCAACCTGTTTCAATTTAATTAATCATCTTCAGGTTACAGTTTCATAACAAAAGGTTCAATTTAAGCGAGATACATTTAGGTTTACATTTTTCTGTTGATTTTATAAATTTTCTTTGGTTGTTCAAAATGTGAAAACCTAAGCACGAAATTGAATGTTTTAAAATATTACGAAAATGTGCCATATTTTAATAATTAATATAATATATTGTAAATATAGTTAAAATGTTCAATTTCGTGCTTGAGTTTACCAATTTTAAATAATCCAGAATAACTTGTTTAATAATTAACATAGTAAATTAATTATTTCATATTTTTCTTATTTCCAGTTTTGTACTAACTTTTTCAGCTTTACATTTGTTTATAGTATTTTATTGATAATGAAACATTTGAGGCAAGACAGTCACCTGTCCCTAAAGTAGTATTTTACTGAATACCGATCTGTTTAGCGAGAGGCCGACTAGGATAAACTTGGAAGGGAGATTTGATAAAATTGGATAATAAATTTTATTTTAAGTTAATTTTAACATTTCCAGATGGGTCTTGAAAGAAAAAAACAACTGCATAGAACAAAAATAAAATATATTTACGGTAGTTTCAAAAGCCCCCCCCATGCTTACTCCTATTTATTCTAAAATTCTTATTTTTGTAATTCTTAGACTTTAGGTTTGTATTGAATTATTGAAAAATTTTATGTTCATGTTTTAACGCAGTTTTAGTTATCGAAGATACCGGTAAACAATTAAATAGCAAAACACCACATGGCAAAAGGCAGTTCAAGTAAATATTTTATTTTTAAAATAATTTACAGTGAAATTACCAAAGAAAACAGTTTTCTATCCAGAAAATACTACCTATATAATCCCGTTTAAAAAATTCCAATGAGATTGAAGCAGGTCAAAAATAGAAAATATAAATTATTTTCGTGGATAATAATTTTTCTGATTTTTTAACGAATCAATTCAATTTAAATTTTCATATCGTAGAGATGTCATCGTGCGTAATATATAATTTTAGAATATATATCATATTATATGAGAGTTATTTAGATTATATAAATTATTACGTTTGTTTTTATAGTTAAAGAAATCAAAAAAAACCTAAAAATTCTAGCCTCAGGTGAACGTCGCTTCTATAACGCAGATTTATTATTACGTTACGACAAGGAAAAGCGTCTTTGGACTAAAATTCAGTGTGCACAGTCTTCATGTTGATTCTAATTCAGATACATATCCTCTTTCGACTCACAGGTTTATTTTGCTTAGATATATGTATGTTTCAAAGTTGGTTCAACTTTTTGATTCCATTGCTGAAAGGAACTTCTAACATACATGTTCTAATGTGTGAAAGAATTATTCTTGCATATATGAACATTGCTGAAAAATAAAAAACTGAATAGTTATATTTGCTGTTTAATGAAATATAGTCAAAATATTAAAGTGAAAAAGCAAATATTTGACATAAAAAGCAGCCAGATGAAATAATTTCACTTTTTCAGTAAATTTGAGAATAATAAAAATACAGATTTTAGCTGATAAAGGCGCAGGACTTGTAGAGTCACTACAATAAAAATGCCACTCATTTCTCAAACGCTAATAAATGTGCAAAGAAACAAGGAGCATCCCATTAGATTAGAATCCTTCACAATAAACACCAAAAAGGTTTTTAAATTATACGAAAGTACAAATGACAAATTAATGATAAGAGACTCGTGCCGATTAATCCAATCATGTCGAAGTTTTACTTTTAGCCAAGTTGCACAAAACTAACATTTCCATGTGCCCAATGACTGCCTTCCAGCCTATAATCTTGATATCGCTAAATTTAAATACCTATATACCCATTATTCTAATAATACCCATAAGTCTAAATATACTATCAAAAACTCAACAGATTTGGTGCAAAAACTCAAATCTGTGAACATTCCACCTGAAGTAAGACAGGTCTTACAAAAGACCCGAACAAAAGGTTAACAAAACTTGACCATTGATTGATGAATTTTTGTAAACCACATAGCTGTTATCAATCAATGAATCAATCAGCTGCTAGCACAAACTATAAACCAAAACTTTTTCTAATTCCAAAATAAGTCTTAACAGATAAACTACCCGACGGATTGCCCATGTGTTCACCAATTTCACCGTTTATAAATCACATTGATGTAAAAATTGACAGTTTGCCTTTTTTCAAATTCTGTCTCTCATGATTCAGATAATAGTTCACCGATATTCTGTATATTAGGACCTGAACTGAAAAAGATCTGACTTCCTTCTTTGCACAAATCAACGGAATACATTCTTAAAAATTGTCAATGAGAAGCACTCCATAAACTTTTTGAATATAAACTCACCCTATGTAACACTCTGATTCCTTTTACCTTGGGACATAGCAATTAGCACAAGTTTTCATAATAATCATTTCATTGGACAATCTGATTAATAGGTCTTGGATCATCTCTATCTCCCAAGAAAGCAGAAAAAACGTAATAGACATCATGAACAATTGGAAACTTTAATTTTTTCCTTGAAAAGGAAATAAATTCTACTAAGATATAATACCAACCACATGTTTTCATGCTTTGAATCTGGATTCGCTGCTGAAGCACGGCTCACCTTCCAATCAGTGGAATTTTAAAGTTACATTAACCTTTAGAGTAAAGGAGATGTATAGTTCTCATCACTTTCTAGCTACGGGAAAAACCACCAACAGCCTAAAAAACCTGATTACAAATGTAAAGACTTACGACACGACTATGAACGACTGTGGCGTCTACTGAATACCTTGTAAAGACTGTAATAGTGTTTCTTTAAGGAAATTGGTCGAAACTTAAAAACATGCTTCACGGAACACAAAAAGAATACACAAAAGTCATAGGTTGGCAAATGTTTGGTCTTGCACGAATTCTATGTAGAAAAATCCAAACATAACCCTGTTAAATTTACACATTACTAATGAAACATGATCTGTTTTATTGAAATATTTGGATTGCCATAGACTATCAGAAGATTTGTTGGTTCTCTCAGAAAAATGCCAGTTGGGTTAACAATTATTTATTTGGTGACTAATTAAATAATCGAGCGGCATTTAGTTATTTATCGACGCCAATCAAAAATAACGTGATCAGCGTTTTTAGGGTTGATTACCTCTGAACATCCGTTTTATGAGTATTCTCTGACTGTCTCATCAGCAAATACTTTAAATGTAGTTTAATGTATTCTACTTAAAGCACGTTCCACACTTTACATATTAATTATTCTCATTAAAATATTTAAATTTATATTGCACTAATAATAGACGGTTGACCTCACTGTTTTTATCTTAACCTCACTCTTCTGCGAGAGGTCAACCGCTAGAGGAAATCGTGTACAATTAACTTCACACTTCACGTACTTCATCATAATTCTCCATACTTCTTCCTACTTCATATAATTCAGCAGTAATTCATCGATACTTTCAGTATCAGAAACTTTCAATTTTAGAGACTTACTGAAATACCAAAATTTGAGCACTGGATGGTGTTTCACACCCCCCCCACACCTCCCGGATCGAGTAGTTTATTTTTTATCAAAAGTAAACTGAAGATTTCCCGTTGCAGAGACACTGGAAGGTGTTCCACACCCCCCAGACCCCCCGGATTAATTAGTTTATTTTTTATTTTGTTGCAGAGATCTGCCTTCTAGGGGGTACGAAATTTATAATTACGCAATTTATAATTAATTGTCAGATTACGAATTAAACAAATTTACTTGGCCATAGCTAATTTTAATAAACTTGAGATATGTTTAAATATTTAATTCACTTTTAATAAAAATAAATTATTTAAACCGGGGGGTCTGGGGGGTGTGGAACACCCTCCAGTGCCTCTGCAACGGGAAATCTTCAGTTTACTTCTGATAAAAAGTAAACTACTCGGTTTGGGGGTTCTGAATGTTCTGCAATGTTCTTCATTCCAAAATTTGTGCACTGGAGGGTGTTCCACACCCCCCAGACCCCCCGGATTGAGTAGTTTATTTTTATCAGAAGTAAACTAAAGATCTCCCGTTGCAGAGGCATTGAAGGGTGTTCCACGCTTCCCCCCCCCCAACCTCCCGGATTGAGTAGTTTATTTTTTATCAGAAGTAAACTGAAGATCTCCCATTGCACAGATCTACCTCCCAGAGGGTAAGAAATTTATAATTATACAGTTTATGATTAATTGTCAGATTATGAATTAAACACATTTACTTGGCCATAGCTAATTTTAATAAACTTGAGATATGCTTAAATATTTAATTCACTTTTAATAAAAATAAATTATTTAAACCATGGTGTTTGGGAGGTGTGGAACACCCCTCCAGTGCCTCTGCAACGGTAGATCTACAGTTTACTTCTAATAAAAAATAAACTAAAAAGTCCGGGGGGTTTAGGGGGTGTGAAACACCTTTCAGTACCCTAATATTACAATGCAGGCAAACATATTAAAGGTTTGAAAATTTAGTAGAAACTCTCCGCTACCGTTTTAGTTTTCTAAAAAAATTATGACATATTCTTGAGGGGGAACAAAAAGGGTAAAGCGAAAATAAATTATGTACAATCATGCACAAACGATTATTAAGATTATTTTCAAAATCGGGAGGGTGGAGCTAGCAGGTCTAAATAATGAAATAATGAATTATCAAAGCTTTTTATTGAGCTACCAAACCTCTATGATATTCAAACAAATGAGCTAAAAAATTACAAAATTAACTAAAGAAATCTAAGTTTAATTTAATTAATTGATTACTATTAAACTAGCAACTATCAAAACTTTTAATAAATACTTTTTAAAATAATGACCTCCAAGGGTCTATTTAACGTTTAAGATATAAAAATGTTAAGAAAATTTACTGATGTAAGTTAATTTGCTATCAAATAATTATTATTGAATACACGTGTCTTATCAATGATACACATTGACCGTAGCGCATGCGCATAGGCAAGGTTTAACTTTATTTAATTCGCTAAAACTTTACTAACTTCATGATACTTCACTTGTACTTCAATATTCTTAACACGTATTTTACCTACTTTACACGTACTTCATGTATTTACCAGTACTTCATGTACTTCACAAATACTTTATGTATTTCACAAGTACTTCATGTACTTCACATGAGATGTCATGTACTTCATGAGATGTGTACAAAAAATTTCACCAGCGGCTAACCCTTCGCTTTTCTGTTACATTTTAACTTAACATTTTCAAAATGTTTTTCATTATTGACGAAACAATAGTACGATCTATTTTAGAACTTTTCGCGAACTTCCTGATATGTTCTTAGCCTAATTCGCCTTCATTCTTGGGTTATCCTTCTTTTTTAGTCTTAAAGATTTTTGAAAGTTTTGCAAATTACCGTTTTTAAATGCCCTCAGGGGAAGCAGCGTTAAATCGAGAGATTTCGCTGATTATTTTATCTAACTTCTCCTACCAATCCATTTGCCAGAAAATGTTTCATTCAACCATTGCCGCATAGTTAATGCATAATGTGTGGGTGCTTCTTCTTATTGAAAATATAGATTTTGTTCATCTAGCAGAATATTATCTCCTTCTTTATTAACTTGATTTTCTAAAAATCTGATCTGATCACTGATCGATAAGTGGAACAATTTTATTTTCTAATAGATGGTGATACATTTGTCCGGTAATTGTTTTTTTAATAAAAATTATCGCAATAATGTCAACCTACACATTAACCTTTTGAGATATTCTGTATGATCTTCTCTCGAAACACGTGCGGATTTTTATTGTCCCAATACCTGCAATTGTGTTTCTTGGCAAATTTCATCTTTTTGGCAGATATTGAGAAGTTGTCAATTGTAATTCAAATTTGTCACCTGATATTTGAAAGTCGTTAATTGTAATTTAGATGTATTAGTTGATATTCAGAAATTGTCAATTGTGATTAATATTTGTCAGTTGATATTCAGAAATTGTCAATTATAATTGAGATTTGTCAGTTGATAGTCAGAAATTGTCAATTGTAATTTAGATTTGTCAGTTGATATTCAGAAATTGTCAATTGTAATTTTGATTTGTCAGTTGATATTCAGAAATTGTCAATTGTAATTTAGATTTGTCAGTTGATATTCAGAAATTGTTAATTGTAATTTAGATTTGTCAATTGATATTTAGAAATGTTCAATTGTAATTCAGATTTCTGAAGCGATATTCAGAAATTGTCAAATGAAATTCGGGAAACCTCAAATTTAACACAGAATTATCAGAACTGTAAGCCACTTACAAAATACACTTTTCTAAATACCTGAATGTTTTAATTTTAAAATTTAAATTCTTTGAATTTAATTTTAGTACAACTATTTAAATGTTATCTTTAATTTCCTTGGATTTAATAATTATGGTATATAAGAAAAACGATCATGCTAACAAAATAAAAAAATATATAAAAAGTAAAAATTATCGTCAATTAACAATTGATAATTTTTATCGTTTAGCTATTTTTAATCACAATTTAAAAAAAAAACCTTTTTAACCAGAAAGTAGCCGTTACTATGTACATAGGAGCCTAGAATTTTCGGTCAACCAAGTTCCACTTTGATTAGTTAAGCCTTATTTTAATAAGATCCACTTACAATACATTAAATTTCATTTTAGGTATAATTTAATTCTGTGTAATTTATAAGCAATTCTAATTAAATTATTATGCTTTTAGAATTACAATTGATGCTTTCTGATTTTTATTTAATACTTTCTGATTTCTATTTGACGCTTTTTGAATATTAATTGACAAATCTGAATTACAATTGACGATTTTTAAACACCAACTGACAAATCTGAATTGCAGTTGGCGATTTCTGAATTACTGGTGAAAAAGCTGTAGAAAAAACTTAATACTTCGCTAACACAAATATTTTTTACTAAATTTGGGTCATCTTGAATTCTCTGCGACTTCATTCTGCTTTTAAGCAATTCTGCACACAGTTGTCACCGATAATATGGTTTTCGTAAAAATAAAATAATTTCTGTTTTCATCTTTCAATTTTTATTTCTAATAAATATTTTCAACCTTTAAAATGATGTATCGCAAGGTAAGGGGTGAATTTTGGAATTAGAAGCTTGGATGCGATGTTTATAAAGTTGGAACCATTCGAGTTATGGTACTTCAAGCCAAATTAAAAATATAGCATCTTGAAAATGAATCTGTATTATGAAAATAATTCAGGAATATGATTTTTTTAAAGTTGGTAGTTTTTACCTTTTATCGAAAGGTGTTTTCTAGGATCTCAATTGTTTGAAAGTTTTTGAAGACACGAAGAAGAACTTGTTGATTAATGTGTAAAACTGCATAAAACCGGAATAGAAATAATGCTCGATTTATGGATCACGACTGTCTTCTTCAAAAGTTGAAACATTATGGAATTTGACATCTTATTTTGAAAAATTGTATTTTGTGGTAGACTTCAGGTGGCCAATTGGGAGTGCAATCGATCTTTGATAAAAAGTGGAGTTGGGAGTTTAATTCTTCCACTTACATTATTTGTTCTGCAAATACTGAATACCAGAATACCAAAATCGGGTTAACACATAGTCTTTAAATATCATTCCAACTGCGCATCTATTTGTAATATTTAACACTTTGGCGCGGAATTCAAATTTAAATTATAACATTACAAAGGTAATCATAAATTCGGGTGAAATCCATTGGTATTAAAAAATACAAATTTTGAAAAGGGAATAGTAGTATATCTGATTCTTCATTGAATAATAATTAAATGAGGTAAAATGAAAAATACAGAAAATAATTAAATGAGATTGATACTATTCTTTGATGAAAGCAGAATTGTGTGGATTATTTTTAATTAGCATTTATACGATTATTTTAATTACGTAACAATTTAAGCAAATAAAAATAAAAAGAATTAAACGTAGAGCAAAATAACTAGAAGCTATTTCAAATGTAAAATGTTCTAAATGCAGGCTTTACTTCCGATTATGAATGTCAGAAATAAGGTCGTACGGATTTACAGTGACTATAGGTAAGCAATTTATTTTAAATACAACGAAAAAAACTCATCTTCCTTATTCCAACGGAGACGGTTATTTCAAGTTATACTATTTTCAGTAAATAGAGTAACTCCACCACTGCCGACGTAAAGATTATTTTATAACTACTGACGCTACGTTCTAGAATAGGATTATCGCAAAAGCTTGTAGATCGGAACGGTTCTCCCATATTATAATCACGAAAAACTATCAATTTCTCTTTTTTTCGTAATAAAATTACGTGTTTAAAATGCATTAGTTAACCTCTTCCATTTTAAGTAGATTTGGTACTTTTTACTCATTAGCGTGCAATATTTTTAAATTAACTATACCGAGTTTTCTGACTTTACTCGGTGCATCGCACTGCAAGGAAATCAAATTTTGGAATATTTATTTATCTACCGCAGAGTACTAGCTCGAGCTTTCAGTATAGCCTTTCATAAAACTGTTTTATCTGATCTACAATATTTTATATGCTTTCATGGATTTATATTACCACTCTACATTCATCAGATAGAAATTGATTTGACGAAACGACAAAGTGCATCTTATTTTAAAAATATTACCTTTTACCGGTTGTATGGAAGAATATTTGAAATAAAGAAGTATTTGCGATACACTCGAAAATTTTAATCAGTAACATTTTTGTACGCAGACACACGCTTATTGGAGTGGCACTACGTACTGTATGTGGTAAAACAAAAAGATGTTGTTTTCGACTTTAATAGTTGTCTAACAGAGTAAACTGAAGTGGACATGAAGTAGGACTGCCCTGCAGGAAACGCCATTACATAGGTTGCAATCAGGGCACCAGTCAACCGCTAAAAGACAGCACCGAAAATCTCATTCGTTTTCCACTTGTCACTCTATCATTTGAGAGTGATTTTAGCTGTTGATTTTTATAGTGTGCGTTATTTACCGCAGAGAAAAATTGTAATTTTCTTGTTCAGATACAAAATAAAGCTTTTCTTATAATCACAGCTTTTTTTGGTTGTAATAATAATAAATGTACATTCGAATAAACAAATAAGAAACTACCACAGGCGTGGTTACGTGACTGATGATATTCCATGCAAGGACGTCATAAACTTCCATTTGGTTCGGATGCGAAAATGCGTGATTGTTTTTAATTCGGTTTACAATCCACAAAGCAATGTTGGCCACCAGTAAAAACATGATCAATTGTTTACCTGGCTTCGTTTTGATGTGGTGCAATGTTACACAAAGCCTTTTTCATGCATCCATTATTAGCACAGTTTGGCACGTACTTTGTATTAAAGCGCATATGGGCGTTATTAGACTGAAAATGTGTAACTTTGGGTCAAGCTACATATTAAACTCAACTAATTATCAATCTAATGTACGAGAAGCGTTTGAAAAGTTCTCGGCCCGGCATTGAAATAATAAATTATTAAAGTAAAATATTTTCATTTGATACAATTTTTTGTTTTGTTAAGCTTGGAAGGAGATTAAATCTGAAGAATTAGTACTTTTGGCAGCGAGATTTTTATTTCCGATCTGATACCGACGAGGAGTCTACAACATATCGTCAAAGCCGACTCACTTTAAACCCATTACGCCGCAGGCGATTTGTTCATTAAGAATAGAATGAAATACTATAGTCAGGTGTGTCGGCTCGACTAATCACTGTTATTACGGGGTGCAGGTAGGATTCCCGGATCGCGATTTTTACCATTTTTGAAGTGGATTATGAAAGATGAGGGTCCCAATAGCATATAAAAAAAATAAAATTTGCGGAATATTCACACAATTTTGAAAAAAACGGCTTTAAAGTTAATTCGGAATGCAATTTTATCATTGGCTCTTTTCAACTGTAACCCCGCCCCCAAAATTGAAAGAGGCTGTGGCGACAGTAAATATTCCAGAATCTCGATTTTCACGACGAATTATGATAGATAATGGTGTAATTAGCTAATAAAAAAATTAAAGTTGTGATCGGACAACAAATTTTCGAAAAAAAAATCACTTTTTGTGTGAATTTGTTTCTGAGGTGGTTGCACTGTCAAAACCTATTCTCCGCACCCGCCCTCGCCCCTCCGGGGCTCGTACGGGCTCGAACGGTTTTGACACGTGCTAAACTCATTAAAACATCCCTTAAGCGGCTCCAACTCGAAAATTTTGAAAGTTGACGCGACGGATCTCTGAGAGCGACTGGTATCTCCCACCACTAGTCACTGTCGACCCAGGCACAGCACACGTACCGCCAACAGAATGACCGCCATATTGAAATTTTACAACACAAAATACACTTACATGTATTTCTTATGGGAAAATTGCAATTTTCAAAATTAAATTGTGGCCTTATTACAACTCCGACAAGATTGATCCTCACCTTAAAGAGCTTGTATTTTTGCGTTCTTTCGTTTTGTAAAGCCATTTTATAGGAAAAAGTGTATTTTCGATTCCGGGTATTTTACCTCTAGCCTTATTACGTATTACTTACACTAGAATTTTTAAAGTGATAATATCAATAATTATTATTGAATAATTCCATATATTGTCAAAATTCTTTTCAAATAATCTAGGCTGGCGATGCTTATTGTGTTCTAAAATTTATTTTCACCGAAATATATGTATATTTTTAGCTAGAAAATCTTTAAGGCGCCCGATAATTATTTTTTAAAATTACAATATTATGCTCAAAATGTCAGTGTGTAATTTGTGAAAAATTACCACAAATTCGACAATTTTGCAGCGCTTAAGTTCGAGAAAATTCAAAGATATTGTAAAAATCTCCAAGCACCATCAGTTTTGTTGATCTAAAAATTAAAAATAATTTGTAAGATTACTTGAACTACATAGTATTTTATAAATTTAAATCTTAATTTTATACTTTTCGAAATATTTAATTTTTTATATTCTTTTTTACTGCAAACCAAATATAAAAAAGTAAATTTTACTTACGAAAAGGCTTAAAATACCTAACGAAAAGTTTACCCAACAGCATTTACTTTAAATGAAATTTGTGGATAAAAGAATTTTTACTTTATCATATGTAATATGTAACAGTACCTTTTTTTTGTGCAAAAAAATTGAAATTTTGATGAATTTACACTTTTTGAGGTCCCATAACTTAAATAAGACAATTTCAAAAAATGTCTGTGTGTGTGGTCAAATTCTGTGTCTGTTCTACCTCAAAAACTAATAGTAATTTTGAAACAAAATTGGATAAGCCAAATGTTTTGTGAAACCCATTTGATATTTAAGCCTAAATTTAAGCCGAAATCGCAGTTTAAATGTATTGTGAAACCGGGCATTAGAGTAATTAGTTTTGGTTAAAATTGGTTCACGGGAACTATTTTTTTTAATTTCTTATCTTATTACTTAATTTTTATTTAATATTTTAAAAACGAATGGGAATTTCTAAACCAAAATTGGTATTATTAGACCTAATTAGATTTTGGTTCAAATTGGTTAATTGAAAATATGTTTTTACTTTATCATATGTAAGATGAGAAAAAATTGAAATTTTGATGGATTTACATTTTTGAGGCTTCATGAGCTAAATAAAACCATTTTCAAAAATGTCTGTGTGTGTGTCTGTGATCAAATTTTGTGTGCGCTCTACAGGAAAACCTAATAGAAATTTTGAAACAAAGCTTGGGATTTTGTATTCCATTGGGACTTAATATAATTTTAATTTAATACAAACCAGTTGGAAGAAGAAATGTAGGAAGATCAAGAAAAGATGGAAGGATCAGAGGCGACATAACGGGCCAAAAGCCTAAAACATGACGAATAAGAATTATTTAATATTATAAAAATTAATAGAAATTTTAAAACCAAATTTGGGATTTCGTATACGTAGATTTTGGTTAAAATTGGTTCATTTTTTTAAACTTTATTATTTAATTAATATTAGTCTTTATTTAATATTTTAAGAATTAATAGGAATTTCAAAATCTTTGAAATTTAGTATTTTTGCTTTAAATTTTGGTTGAAATTGATTCATGAAAACAATTTTTATTAAATTTATTTATTTGTACAAGTTTAATGAAATTTGAAAATTTTGCAACTTACATTTTAGTCTAAGACCCCGTTGCGCATAAATGGTTTCGTCTTTTCCCAAAGAAATGAAAATGGATTAAAATTCATTAATTAACTGATTAAATTACCCCTGCGCAACGGGGTTTTGGACTAAATGTAAGTTGGAAAATTTTCAAATTTCATTAAACTTGTAATTTTTTTAATTATTTAATTCAACATAAATTTATTTATTTAATAAGACTTGTTTTTCAATTTCAAAACCAAATTTGGTCTTATCTCTGTATTTTTACATATACTGAGACTTAGAGCTGATTAGATTTTGGGTAAAATTGATCAGTGGAAAATATTTTTTTTCTTTTTATTATTAAAAATTATTTTTTTAAATATTTACTAAAAGTGTGATAAAGTTATGGGCATGGCTACATCTGAGTTTTTTAGGATATACAATCCTAACCTTTTAAATTTCAGCCTAAAAGTTACCTCTATTTTAAAAAGTATTTTTTCTTTTTTTTGTATATGATGAAACTTTAAAATTATAAAACTTTTAGAAATTTTAAATTTAAATTTATCTTTCATTTGGAAAATTTTTAGTAAATTTGAAAAAATTATGACCTAAATCAAAGAGTACTATGTATGTGCTACTTACTGTTTGCCCAAATATAATAATTTTTTAAGGAATGACGTATTTCGCTACCTTGAAACGTCAAATCTAAGTCTAATGTGTATTTTTCGCTATTTGCTGGGTAAGGTAAGCGTCGTGCGAAAAAATATTAAAATTCAAAGTTAATTAATATCAAAATTTGCTAAGTTATTATTAACAGATATTCGATGTTGTACGCTCTTATAAAAATCAAAAGTATTGATTTAGTTATTAAATCCGCATTATGACAAAAAAATTGCTAAACAAATTTGTATTTACCGTAGCTTTTCAAAGATAATTGTAACCAAATACATCATTTTTATTTAAAATAATTTATAATCTATCGAAAACATCTGTTTCTTTTATTTAAATTTAAAATTATTTATTTAAATTTTTTTAACTATTTTGCAATACAAATAAAAAAATATAAATGTATTTATATAAAATGCAGTATCGCGACTATATGATCACCAAGGGATTTTTATTTTGACTCTTGAATTTATATAATATACAGCCTTTGATATAAAAGATTTAGTTATAAAATTCATCAAATGCTGTTCGATTTAAAGTTAAACTAATAATTTTCAAGCTTTTTTTCAGTAACAAAAATTTAAAACACATTTTATTCTCCGTTTTGTATTTCCATCTAATTTGATTCAAACCACCTCTAAATTGTTTGGGGGTGGCAAAAACTTAAGTTGACTCTAGGATTGACTATTGTGTCAATAAAGTCAAATAATAAAGATAATAGAACAAAAGAGGCTAAAAGCAGGAAGGACAAAGGATAAACACTGATAAGCACTATGGTGACGTTGTTTTACTGTTATTCAGTGTGTTGTGGTCACTTTTTGTGTGAATTCGTTTCTGATGTGGTTGCTCTGTCAAAACCTACTCTCCGCACCCCTTCGCAACCCTCCGGGTCGCTTCGGGGCTCCAAGCGGTTTTAACACGCGCTTTACTTACTAAAACATCCTCAAGTACCTCCAACTCAAAAAGTATGCCACTACTACAATTTTCAAAATTAAATTGTGACCTTATTACAAGTCCGACAACATTGATCCTCACCTTAAAGAGGTTGTATTTTTAAGTTTTTTTGTTTGATTTAGCCATTTTTATAGAAAAAGGTGTACTTTTGAGTTCAGGTTTATTACCTCGACCCCCATATCTTCGTATTCACTTTTGTTTTCTTTGTTCTTATGTTTTTTTTTCTTCCATTGCTTTAAATTGTAATATTTGTTTCATGTATACATTTTCACGACTAAGAATCTTGTACCATTGCTCCCCTGTTCCTTTTCCAGAATACAAGAATATAAAGTCCTATCCTCTTATTTTATCTTTGTCTTTCTATCTTGTATAGCTACTACTTCAATATTATATCTTATCATTTCTCTGCCAATCTTTTTCATTTTCCCAGGTTTTAGTAGTGTTTTAACATTCTATGTTGCTAAACCTATTTACTTCTTTTCTTTTTTCTTGTCTTTCATTTTATTTTTTGCTCGTCCCGTCTCTATAATTCCTGTTCCATGCTTTAGCTGTTATTCTTCTCCAGCCGCACTAACTGCAGCGACTGTCTGGAGAGTTCCAGTCGCTCCACTTTCTTCCCGTATCAGTTTTGTGTGTGTTGGTCTTGATCGGTGTCTATTTTCAGGGTGTTGCCTTTTTTATCGCATTTATGCACCTTGTTGTGCTTATTATCTTCTGGTACTCTACCTTAACTTTCTCTCTATTATTTCTCATTTTAGTCTTAGCTAAAGCCCATATTTGATTTTGTACCTCTTTTTCCTTGTAGGTCAAGTCGCTCTTGATGTAAATGTTTGTATTCTCGAGCGTGTTTTTATTTTCCATTATTATTCTTTTCGGGACGGTCACTGGCCTTAGTAGTTAGACGCATCGACTACTAATGCTAAGGCACCAGTTCGAACCGGAGGAGTCTACAAAGAAAAATTTTCTTTCTGACTCCCTTTCTATCTATAGGCCGTCCCCGTGCTTCGAAGGCACGTAAAGCCGGTGGTCCTCCTATGTTAATGAATTGCCATCATTAACAATAATATAAGTAACAGGCACATCTGAAGCCAGTCTAGCAAACTATTTCAGATGTAAAACAATTAATATGCTCAGAGTACTAGCACTAACTTCGGATCTTATCCGAGGCTGCTGCTGAACACAGGTCGCAGACCTCACGTAAGAAGAAGAAGATGTCAAGATGTCAAGATTATTCTTTTCTACCCAAAGTCCTTAATTTTGAACAATCACCTGTTTTCCGTAACTTACCATCCTAAAAGCCTTAATAACTTCAACCTGTACCTGCATCTTGCTATTCAAAAAATTTGTGCTATCTTCTGAGGTGTTACTTGTCTATCAATGGTTGCATTCTTTATTATTACGTTTTCTCTCTTTCATATTTCTCTATTTGATCATATAAAACCGCCATTCTTTCATCTTGTGCACTATCCATCATCGATGATGGATTGGTCGAGTCTGAAAAAGCTCAAAGTTGCGTTTGACAAAATCAAAGCTCTGTCCAAAGAATATCTGTTGCGCAAAAGTTACAAGTCAGATGCCAAAATCAAGAACCAATTATGTCAAAAGGGCTAAAAAAAGTAGAATCTGTGCAAAATACTAAGGAAACTCAACATATATACAGAAATAATAGTAATAATATAAACAGGAAAGCAGAGGTGTTCTTGCCTACTTGGGAGAATGGTACTCGGATAACAGAAAAGGTGAAGAAGACCTATACCAATAAAATGCAAGAGCCAGATAACGCGATACTATAGAACACCAGAAGCTAAAACTAGTGATGAAGCGAGACGAAACAAAGAAAGACCTTGGGTAACTTGTCAAAGCAACAATAGGAAAAACTTGTTTTGAGATTCAAAGAAATGGTATCCAATATTAAAATGGTAAAGCATACATTTCTGAGTTAAACAAGAGGTAGCACATACGTATATCGTACTGCAAAAACAGTATCCAGAGTGCCAGAGTTTTTTTATTTATTTAATTTAACTTCAGATTTCTAATTAAAATCTATGAAACCGCAGGTCATTAGAGGACAAAATTACCAAAAGTTTTCGAGTTATAACAGTTTCGGTAACCTGGCTAATACCGTAAAGAAATCTGGTCAAAAATGGTTCTTTTTGGCTGAGTCATTTCGGATGCAGATGAAGTTCTTCTGGGTTTGACAATACTCCATTTAGGCTTGGATTTCCACTAATGGGTAGGTCTGGGTTTATCCACCTTGATCAATCGGCTACTCTGTTCCGTCAAAAGTTAGCAGGATGATTCTTTGGGGAAGAACAAAGTGGACGAAAAAACTTTGGGTCAAAACACTTTTGCACAGCAGAAAAATTGTTAACGTAATTTTTTCTTCCCAAAATTTCAAACTTAATAGATTATGGTTTCATTGAGATGGCACTACATGCCACACATTTAACGAATGTTCGGCTGTTGTAAACAAAATGTTTGTAGGAAAACTCATTTCGGGAAGAGGGTATATTCCATGGCCTCGCAGGAGCTCTCACTTAACTCTTCCTGACTCTTTTCTCTAAAGATACTTAAAAACGGATTTTACTATTTTTAAAGTGAATTATAAAAGATGACGGTCCAATTAGCGTTAAAAAAATAAAATTTGCGGTCGGTTCACACATTTTTGAGAAAAAAACGGTTTTAAAAATTAATTTGGAATACAATTTTCTCATTGGCTGTTTTGCACTGTAACCCCGCCCTCAAAATTGAAATAGGTTGTGGCGACATTAAAGATACCAAAATCTCGTTTTTACAACAAATAATGAAGGATGAGCGTCTAATTAACAAACTAATAAAAAAATTAAATTTGCGTTCGGACAACAAATTTAGAAAAAAATCACTTTTTGTGTGAATCCGTTTCTTGATGTAGTTGCGCTGTCAAAACCTACCTTCGCACCCTGCGCGATCCTCTGGGTCACTCCAGGCGCTACAAGCGGTTTTGACACGCGCTCTACTTACTAAAAACATCCCCCAAGTACCTCCAACTCGAAAAGTATGGAAGTTGACGCCACGGATTTCAGGGAGCGACTGGTATATCCCCACCACTACTACAAAAAAATTTTTGATAAGATTTACAGTTTTTTACATTTTTCAAAGCCTTTATGGTCTACCCTCTAGTTCAAAATGTTAGCATTTTTTAACAAAATTGTTATTATTGTTTTATTTAGTTTATCATTTTAATTGAGAATCAAAATTTTTCTTATATTAATAATGGAATTTGGTTGAGTGTATACAGCAGGAGTGGTCAACTTTTGTATACATAAGATCTACGTTTTATCTTAAAATTGTGTCGCGATCGACTTGTTGACATAGGCGTAGTCTAAGTAAGGGGAGGTGTAAAATGCATAGAATTACTATGTTTATATACATATCTACCAGTTTGTAAAATTATAATTTCATTTTCTAATGCCTTTTGCTCTATATGAATTATGTCTGAAACTTTTTGGCTAAAATGCGTTTCACACTTAAATTATTGTTAAAAGGAAAAATATTTCACAATTTCTTTAATTTTTCAATATCTTGAAATCTTACCTTAAAATCTTTAATTGCTTTTTATTTGTTTTATATAAGAATTGTTTTTTTACATTCCCATCCATCTTCTCAATTTGTCGCATCACAGTGTTTCGAGACAGCTGTAGATTTTTAAGTGCAGCAATAATTTCACTCTTGTTGTTAAAATCGTTAAAAAGTAAAACTGACAATTCCAAAAAAGTTTCCTTTATAAATTCACCTTCAGAAAATTATTTACATTTTTTTGCTAAGAGATAGCTTACTTTGAATGATGCAGTAGTTATTACTTGTGACCCCAACATTGGCTTTTTAAAAACATTTTGTTGATTTATTAATTAAGTTTTCGAGAAGTATTTAAATTTACGTTTTTTCATTTCAGTATTTTAAAATATGATGTGTTTTATTGAAATATTTGGATCGCCATTGACTATCACAAGATTTATGGTTCTTTCAGAAAAATGCCAGTTGGGTTAACAATTATTTATTTGTTCAACAATAATATGATTGAGCGTCCGTGAATAAACTAAGACAAACAACTTACAATTTGCAACTAACTACTTACAACTCAATGCAATTGCAAAGTACGACAGTTTATTGATATCAATAAAAAACAACGTGATCAGCGTTTTTAGGGTTGGATCTTTTAAACATTCTTCCTTGAAATGATAAGTTTCACATTAAGAAAGGCCTTACGATCGATTTGTTGGCCACCCCTGGTATATGTATATTATAGCAAGTAATCACAAAATACATAACATAATTTATTATTTTTAATTAAAAATAAATTAGTGTTTTGGAGTAAAACGACTTTTAGTCCTTTCAGAAAAATTGTACTGCTAATACTTTTACGTTTATTAAAATTTTTGAAAATATTTTTTATTACTTAAATACGAAATTCCACGTAAAAAATTGCCTGAACATTTTCGAATCTTTTAAAACCTTGAAATTTTTTGATTAAAAGAAAATACGATTTCTTTTATTTTGTTAAACAATTTATTTCGGCGAAGAGTAATTCTGAAATTGGTACCTCCAACCTATCTGATTTAAAATTGATTCAGTCTAATAACTACATTATTATTGGTTAGTATTTAATTAAAATTGTTTTTTGAGAGCAATTAAAAAATTATGAGCGTTTTCACCGGTTATGACCGGTGCATGTCCGAAACAAAGATTGCGTTAGTAATTGTAAGATTTAAATTGCCCCAGGGGTTCTGAAAATTAATTCAACTGTAAACCTGTATGTAACATGTATTTAGTCCGGTGCGTCTCTTGTATTATATTTATCGCTCAATGTTATAACTAAGATAAAGGCGGATGCAAAGAAGGGGGTCGGCTACGTCGCCGTAGTTGTGGGATGAAACCCCAAAGAAGTAGTAGTAAAGCGCTGACAACATCTTTGAGGTATTAAATGCGTATATAGAAATTGAAGAATATAAAATTTTCATAGTACGTACTTGATTATTTTAAAATTTGAAAAATTAAACTAAAATTTCACGCTAAGATCCATTCAAGTTAGAACACTGTGGGCTGTAAGTGGAACGCAGCATACTCTCTATGCCAGTCCACGAACTTTTGAATTGCCCCATGTAATTAGACGATGTTTATAGAAATTTTGTACTACTAATTTTTTCTTTGCCAATTTCCATAAGTGCACTTCCAATGATTTGAAATAAGAAATACATAAAACACCAGTTTGCGTTACTAATAGTAATAAATGCTTGAATTCTAATTCGTGCTTAATTTTTTTAAAACCGACATCTCTTAGTGCTTTAATGCAAGAAATTGCCGCCAGTGTTCCAGTCACGAACAAAATAGCTTCCCAAACGTTTACCTAAAGATTATTAAAATTGTTTTAATAAATTAATAAAGGAGTAGGTAATAGGAAAGTTGTACTTGCACAATTGCGGCATCTTTATATTCTCTGTACGAAACGAGTTCAAAGAACATAATAAGGCTGATTATTGTAGTAGCGAGGACTAAAATCCCACTAAAAAGTCCTTTATGTGCCTGAGCGCAATTTACTGAAAATTGGTTTTGTCGACGATTGTATATTACATTATAACCACTTTGTTTTTCTTTTAATTTCGCTTCATTATCTGACAAATTTTCTGAAACGAAAGAGAATTCGAGTTTTAGTGCCAATAGTATGGCACACCTGAGACGTTTATAAATTCGGTTACCAACCTTACCGTTTATGTTCTTGCACATATTTTTCCACATGAGCCCTAAAATTACGGCAGATAAAAACACAGCAAGGCGCTAAACAAGGCTCCAATTTTTCCAAAATCGAATGCGTTATTTTCGTATTTAAGCAATGTAATTTATGGCCGTAAGATTGTTCCGTAATTGTAAACGATTTCGAATTGATAAATTGCAAATCCAATACAGAGAAATTTCCATGTTTCTGTTTTACGGACTTAAATATATCGTGCTTTGTTTCTTGCACAAGAACGTAAAGCCGTTCGCTTTAGTTTGTCGCTATCATATGCATCATTCCAAATTTTGTAATAAATTTGGTATTTTGACTACGAAGAATCTAAAAGAAATCTTTCAGGGCTTTTATCAGTCTATTTTTGAAATAGCCTTTCTCTTTTTTATATAAACAGCGAATTGAAAGAAATTTATTTTCAAATGTTTTTATGTTCGTTCAATTTGTTTTAATTCTGTTTACGAAAGGAAATAACAAAAATTATACAGATTGGAATTGACAGGCGAATGGCATATAATAAAGGCATAACTAGAAGATGATAAAATTACTTTCCTCTTAAACTGATAAATATAATTTCATCAAGGTAATTAAAAATTTTTTTTTTTTAAACAAAAATTATAAGTTGCGATTACGTCTTGAAATGTTAATACTTATAGGTATACTTACGTTACTGTACAAAAATATAAATAACATTTGCATTAGAGAAAATGTGATCCTAAAAAGTGGTATCAAAGCTTTGAGTATGTTGACACAGTCTTTCTCGGAGGAGAGCTCAAAGTACTGTCCAAACTGGATCCCTGAATATATTACAGAACCAATTCCAAATCCTGCGAAATGTAGAAAATAGAAATATTCAAGCAAATCTAAATTTTTCCAACTTCCATTTATATCTTCCATTATATCTTTAAAATAAAATGAAGTTGTTTGCTACTGTACATGTAGCACATGTTGGAAAAATTTTCTAATAGAAACGCTAATTGAACGCACAGCCTCATATTAATTAAACAAATAATTTCCTCATTTAAAGTTCAATAAAGGAAAGGGTAAAGCAGCGCGTTTGCATTTAAATTAAAAAATACGATGCTAATATGTGGATACAATTATGTTGACTATTTTTTGCAGCTTTGTAATAATATGCCGAATGCTTTTGAATTAAAAAAGTAAATATACAAACAGTCTTTAATACGAATATTTTTCTAATAATCTGCCAAGATTGTATCGCCGTGATCAGGCAATAAAAAACATATCAATACGTGTCGATACGTAATGTTTATCGACCTTACATCATCAATAATTATTGATAGTGTAATAGTCCGTTCAATTTTAAAAAGTTCATCGTTGCGGCTAAATATGAATCTGACGAAAGTAAATAGAAACGCAATGGTTTACTTTATAGAACACGTTTATTGCAACGATTAGCTGAGCGTCCCAACGTACTCTAAGATGCTTATTATATTTATCCAAAAGTGAAGCCCTAAAAAATGTCAACTGTTGCGTTGTAATCCGAGGTAAAAGATGAAACCTACTTGAAGACTGGTCAACCTAACGTAAAAAGTTAGCAAAAGAAAGACAAAATTTGTTTTTGTCGTTAAAATCCCTGATTGGTCTATTTTCGCCTAACTAACGCCGATTCAAATTTTATTTCGGGTCGAGGTAAGAAACCCGTCTTGAAAATACACTTTTCAAATAAAAAAAGTTCAACAAAACAAAAGAGCATAAAAATAAGAATCTTTTAAGGTGAAAATGAAAGTTGTCGGACTTGTAATAAGGCCACAATTTAATTTTGAAAATTGCAATTTTCCCATAAGAAATACATGTAAGTGTATTTTTGTGTATTAAAATGCCAAATATGGAAAACATTCTGTAGACGGTACGTGTGCTGTGCCTGGGTTGGCAGTGACTAGTGGTGGCTCAGAGACCTGTCGCTCTCTGAGATTCGCCGCGTCAACTTCATAACTTTTCGAGTTGCAGCCGCTTGGGGATGTTTTAGTAAGTAAAACGCGTGTCAAAACCGCTTGTAGCCCCTTCGAGACCCTCGAGACCGTGCGGAGAGTAGGTTTTGACAGCGCAACCACATCAGAAACGAATTCATACAAAAGTGATTTTTTGAAAATTTGTTGTCCGATCACAAATTTAATTTTTTATTAGCTAATTACACCATTATCTTTCATAATTCGTTGTAAAAACAAGATTCTGGTATTTTAAATGTTGCCTCAACCCATTTTATATTTGGTGGGCGGGGTTACAGTTCAATAGAGCCAATGAGTAAATTGCATTGTTAATAAATTTTTAAAGCCGTTTTTTCAAAATTATGTAAATAATCCGGAAATTTTATTTTTTATGCGCTAATTAGACCATCATCTTTCATAATCCACTTCAAAATGGTCAAAATCGGAGTTCGGTTTTATTACCCGTCCCTTTATTTCTTAATAATAAAATAAAGTATATAACTATGGCCTAGAACGACTACTCCTTCTGTTTTAATGTTGAAATGAACTAGCGGTGGGGATACCAGTCGCTCCTGCTATCCGTCGCGTCGACTTCAAATGGCTTGTAAACAATGAATGAATTGACAGATCGAAATAAAATTTTTAGTAGGTTCATATGAAAGATCAAATATCAAAATGACGTATGAATTTTGATTCCTCTACTGCTTAATAGGTGTCGCTTTCAGTACTTTTGAACCAACCTGTAATTTTAAGGGTATTAAGGATAAACTCTACGAGTTCTTATTTCTCTTGAAAGATTGGTATTACCCCTGCAAATTTAAAAAACAACTTTTGAAGAATAACAGATGCTTGCGTCTTTCGTCATTTTTTGCTATAATGAATCAAGAGGGATATTGAAATGTAAGTATAAAACAGAACAAAGGAGGAGATGCATTAGCGCCACCACAACGTGGATCTTCTTCTGGGTTTCTTGTGAGAGCTTACCAATGGTTATGACCAAGACATTCAAACATTTTAAGGCGGTAATTCGATAATTGTCATAACTAGGTGATATTACTAGGTAATTACTAGCATGCATGCACAAGGGGAAGAAGAAAGTTTAAAGGATTTCGTTTAACTAAAAATTCAGTGTTGTAACAGAAATTTGTTAGAAGTCATTTCCATTACTAATTTTTAACATCATCTTCTTTTGGAACGCCCTATATTTAAATGTATTTTACATTTATTTTAAAATTTATTGAAACTTATTTGTTAAATATTAAAGAGAACAACATTGTAACTGTTCCGCTTACGCTTATTATTAGACTTCAGCAGGTCTAACAAGAGGACAAACCGTTTTTGATGTTTTTGTATCAAAAAGACCAAATTGACCCGTCAGTAGTTTTTAACATTTTTCTGTTATAACGGCCGAACTCAATATTGATCCATTTTTAAAAATTACGTGGGGCAAACTAACAGATCTCATAAGTTTAAAATTAAACATAAAATTTAAATTGGTAGTAATAATTTAACTTATACTAATTGCTATCCTTTTGTAGAAAATCGGTGTACCGGTGATTTTAGGTAAAAAGCAAAAAATTTTGGTTTTAAAAAGTTTTGAAAATAATCAGAAAATTTTTTGGGAAAATGCATTTTGAAGTAGATACCCAAACATTATTCCAATTTTGATATTTTGATATCAAAAAATTGATATAAAATGATTTAAACAAAAATTGCAAAAACCAGTCGCTTCTCGCATCTGTCACGTCAAGGATCCAAAATTTTGATTTTTTTTGCGCCTATAAATATTTTTAATTTTTAAAGAGCTTTACTAGTTGTCCCTCGGATCTGCGGCTTGATTTGGAAAATTTCTACTTCTACGGGATTAATGCCCGATTTCTTCACTCATAGTTATCTTCAAGTTAGCGAACTTCAGGTTAAATTGACGAAATAGCCAATCAGACGACAGACAACAAAACAAATAAATCAATCATCTCATTGGTCATTTCGTCAATTTAATCTGAGGTTCGCTTATTTGAAGATAACTATGAATGAAGAAATCGGGCACAAGAGATGTTTAAGATAGCAGCGCCAAAATTTGAATTTGGAGAAATTAGAAAAATTAATTAAAAAAATTTTAAATAATATTGGAAATTTTTAGAAATGCAAAAGAATTAAAAACATTTTTTATTTTATTTAAATTTAAATTAAAACATTTCAAGATGTTTAAGATACTTATTTAGAATTACTTTTAATCCTAAAACTGATTTTACTTTTTCATGGGTGGGGTTACAGTTTCAAAAGAGCCAATGAAAAAATTGCGTTTTAAATTAATTTTAAAGACCTTTTTAAAAATGTGTGGATCGACTGCAAATTTTATTTTTTTATATGCTAATTAGATCTTCATCTTTCATAATAGGCTATAAAATAGTCAAAATCGAAGTTTCGAGTATTTTAACCGACACCAAATAATAATAAATAAATGCAGAATTTTTGTTAAAGAAAAACAAACAAATTTTGAAGTTTATTTTAAAGTATTTTAAATTAAAATTTAATGATAAACGTTTTGCCTATTTAACAGTTTTTTGTAGAACCAATTTTTTCAAGATATTTACAATTTTTCAGATGTTTGACGATTTTTATAAATTTCTCAATTTTTAATTTAATGTTACTTTTGTTTAAATCATTTTGATTATTTTCGGCGTGTTTTCCTTCTTTTTTAGAAAATATTTTCAAAATTAAGAGGAAGTTTGAGAAGCTACGTCAAAACTGCATTTTCAAAAAAATTTTTTGATTTTTATGATCATTTTCAAAACCATTTTTAAAAATAGAAATTACTTTTTACATTTACAGTAGCGCTCATAAATATGGTTGCACTCAATTTTTTAGCAAAAATTAATAAAAGCAAAACTTATTTTGCAAATTGTTGTATCATTCCTAAAAGTAAGTAGGCTAATACAGATTTTGACGTATAAAATTTAATGTTGTTAATAACGTGAACAGTATAAAAATATAATTATTTCTTATTCAGTGTCCAAAAGTAAAGTGGCATATTCTTTAAAACGTCAAAAACTGTAAATAAAATTAATTTTTTCGAAATAAACTTGTTAGAGTAGTTGCTTCAACAGTAAGAATTATGGTAAAGACGAAAGAATATTCCGAAGATCTGAAAAATGCGATTTTGAAATCATTGAAAATGGAGACTCTTTAAGGACAGCAAATCGCAAATTTGGTATACCAAATCAAACTATAGGTCGTTGGATCCGTAAAATAAACCAATATGGATCAGTGGCCAATCGACCAAGAACCGGGCGACCACGAAAAACAACCGGACGGGAAGATAAAATGATCGTTCGTGATGCGGTAAAGAATCCTCGTTTAATGGCTACCGAAATTGTCCGTGATTTTAACGAGAATCGCGAAGATAATATTAGTGTTTCGACAGTGAAACGTCGACTGAAGTCAGCTGGACTATTTGGTAAGCGTCCTTCTAAGAAACCAATAATTTTGAAGAAGAATCGGATAGCCCGATTAAAATTTGCCAAAGATCACTTAAACTGGGGAGTTCAAGAATGGTCTAAAATTCTTTAGAGCGATGAGAGCAAATATAATTTGTTTTCTTCTGATGGTATTAAGTATATTCGACGTCCAGTAAATAAAAGATATGATGTTAAGTATCAGGTTCCCACTGTAAAACACGGCGGTGGAAGTGTCATGGTGTGGGGCTGCTTTTCCCGTGATGGTGTTGGACCTATACACTTAATCGATGGTATTATGGATCGGTTTACGTATGCTGACATATTAAAAGATCACATGCTACCACATGGGAAGAGAATAATGCCATGCGGCTGGATGTTTCAGCAAGATAATGACCCGAAATATGCTTCAAAGCATGTTAAAGGTTACATGGCGAAGGCTAATATCCGCCTACTTGAGTGGCCTAGTCAGTCTTCTGACTTAAATCCTATAGAGCATTTGTGGGAAGAGCTCGAGCGACAAATTAGAAGTGGGACATACCAAAATAGGAGTTAGTTATGAGAAGCTTTAAGGAGAGAATGGCAAAAGATTCCATTGGAGCGTTTAGTAAGCTTGTTGACTCTATGCCTTCTCGATGCAAAGCAGTTATAGCCGCAAAGGTTATGCAACAAAGTATTAATTGTTTTTAATCTTTATATTTTTAATAAAGTACTTTAAATTTTGTTTTAAGTGCTTTTAATAATACTTTATTATAAGCAAATATTTCCTATTTTGTGATTTTTAAATTTTACTTGTTTATAAAATTTTTCAAATAATTTTAATTATGTGTTATAATTCCAAGGTATTTAAAGAATAAATTTTGAAAATTTAGGAAAATTTCCTTGAAATTTAAAAAGTTATCACAAAAAACTAAGTGCAACCGTACTTATGATCGCTACTGTATTTATGTTTAAAATTTTTATTTTGAGTCAACTTTTAAATTTAAAAATCATATCTCCGCCAAAAACGACTAAATCCACACCCAAAATACAAGTCTTAGTTTTCACCTAAAATTTAGAACAAAATTTTGAGCGGATTTTTTCTTATTTTAAAAATTCTTAGAATTTTTTAAATTAAAATTCCCACAATTATTCAAACCTTAAAATTTCAATTCAAAGTTATCCAGATTTTATAATTTTTATTATGTCACCAAGAAACGAAAAATATAAGAAACATTATTGTATACGTATTACTTGTATTTGCAGGAATTTTAGTAATGTTTTTGATTAAATTGATATAGTTGACATATTTTTCGTTACTTAGCGATCCGCGTATTTTGGAACCAATCATTAAAAATTATCATTTCTTGGAGTTTTAAGATGAGGAAATGGAATATTTGTAATCAGCCAAAAATGTATTTTATTTCTAAATTTTTTGTATTATGTGAAAGGGAATTGTAACATACAGGTTTCAGGAATAACCCGTAACAACCTCAGTTTTAGGATTAGATTATTGGATTTCTGATGATCTTCAGAAAAGCTGAGCCCACTTTTCGGTAGGCATCAGTTGCCATCAAGCCGTCCAGGTTAAAGTAGTGCAGGTAAGCCTGAACTTAGAAATTACATTCTCTACAATTAAAATTTTTTTCATAATTTTTCAAAATTTGTAGTGCGAATCTAAATTAATTATTAATAATAAATTAATTATTAATAATAAATTTAAATTTTACAATTTGTATAATAATATTATACAAATTGTCAAAATTCGCCGTTAGTGTAAATTATTTGTGTCGTCGTCTCTTTGCTTTTCAGATTTTCAAAATAAAACTATTTATGTGACGTCAGCTGCGTGCTGCAGTTGACGTTGCAATAAATTAATTAAAGTTTTTCAAATATGTTTTCATTATTATTTTCTAAAATTTCTATAATAATCTAAAAAATCAGCACGATGATGTAATTTGTTATTTTGATCGTTATTTTGCGCATCTTCCTCTACTTTAAAAGAGGCTTTATTTTAAAAAATACATATTTTTAAAGATTGCTTCCACTGAAACGTTTCAAATGATTATACATATATTTTAGTTGTGTGTATTGTTATACTTTAGAAATTAAGGAAAAAAAAACGGACAACTTTTAAAGGAACTCATTATCTCAACGATTTTATTGTTTTTATGTACCCGGAAGATGAAGTTATAACTGTGTCCCGAATTTGTAAAATTGTAACAGTTATTTAGTATTTTAATTTAAATTAAACAATACCTATTCTATCAGTTTCTTTTAAACTTCAGATGTGATTTTAATTAATATTTTATGTTGTAAAAATAGTTAGTTTGGATATGATTATTTATTGTTTTGTATATTAATGTAAAATCCATTTTTATATAATCTTGTATACTGCATGAATTTGATGTAATTAATTTTATTTAAATAATAACAGCCTTATGCATAGTCGTGCTCTTAAAATGGTTTTAAAACGATACTTCTTAAAATGGTGTAAAGCCGTTTTAACTTTTTGGTATGCATAGTCCTCTTGATATGAAACTTAGTAACATTTTAGTTAGTTTCATTTTATTGTACCTTTTGCTAAGTATTTATTTGGCAACACCGTAAAATAACTATCAGCTGTTATTTATGTATGATTTTTAATGGTTATGTTATGTTATTTTCATGTCGGATTTACATTTATTTTATGTGTATGTTATCTACAAGTCAAATTTAATTCATTTATTACTTATAATATAAAAAACTAAAATTATGTCGGTAAGTTATTATATAAAAATTATTATAATGCAGTAATTTATGTACTCATGTTACAATGTAGTAATAATACGATTGTTTTACTTTAGATTGAAAAGGCAAAGAGCGTTAAATTGGGATGATCAGGAAAAAAATATTCATAGTGGCTGTAAAGCCACATCTAACGGTGATCGAAGATAAAATGGAAATACTAGTGGTATTCGTAAGTTGTACTATTTTAATTATTACCCATTTCAAATCTTATCGGACAACCTTTTTATGTAGAAAAACTAGGTGAAAGATAAATTTACAGGCACACGAGGAGTATATGTAAATGAAACTAAAATCGAGCAAGGAAACATAAAATGGAAAATGCTAGTTGAATTCGTAAGTTATACTATTTTAATTATTATTCATTTCAAATCTTATCGAACAATCTTTTTATAGGAAAACTAGATGAATTAACAGGCATACGAGAAGCAGATGTAAATGGACGTAAAATCAAATAAGCTCGGAGACACAATTGGACGAAGTTCATATATTAAAAAAGAAAATAGAAGAATAGTTGTTATATGATATATAACATTTAAACAAGAAGAAACCTCTACGATTTAAAAATTAAATATAAAATTTATTTATACAATAAGAAAAAATTAACACAATAAAATATTTTATAAAATTTCTATGAACTTTTTTGTTGTTGTAATCTTAATACAATAATGAAATTATCCTAATATTGAACTATACAGCTTTGCCAAAATATTTTATCCCTTATATTTAGTGGCATCAAAATTTATTTATATATTGAAATATTAGTAATACGGGTTTGAAAGCATATTCATTAACACCCGATAACATTCCATTTATTTAATTTTTTTCAAATTTGAATTTTCAATAATCTTCCATTCGATATTCTTTAATTGTGGACTTCATCTCTCAACGGTTCACAATATCCAAAATTCTGCACTTCACATCGTTTACAACTTGTTTGTTGAGAGAGTGACTCTTTCTTATCAATAAGGAGAGTAAGGAATATTCAACACTTGGATATTTAATTTTCATAAGAGTCTCATCGATGCACCCTACTATAATGAGACAATCTGTAAGAATGTAAAAATCTGGCTTTAAACGGCTTTAGCTCAGCACCCGTCTCTAGAAATTTTATACATTTATTGTAATGTACAGCTATAATTTCAGCAACAGGTTTAATTTTATACAAAGTGAAGATTAAAGTAAAAATGCATGGTAATAGTAACCCACTCAAAATTTTCATAATAATTATTTTTAAAATTATATTTCATATCAATTATTTCACATAATTAGGTATTTCAAATATAATCATTTCATGGAAAAAAATTTCATAATTTTTTTTTTTTATAAAAATAATTATTATTATGATAAATGTTATTTGGAAGAATAATGTAACAAAATTTAACCTTCAAAATATACAAAATTGTTTACTTATATTTAAAAATAAAGCTTAAAATGGTCTTAAACATGCCCAGGAGTGTCACTAAAATTTTTAGCAGCCAACTAACAATTTTGGTATTCTGCTAACGATAGTAGCCTTTTTAAAGCGACTATGCATACGGTTTACACAGTTGGCTACTAACTAGTTAGTTAGTAGCGCGCTAAAAGCTAACTTTCTGACTATGCATAAGGCTGTAAATGTGTTTATTAAAAATTATGACATTATTATTTTTTCAATAGTAAATATAAAATTAGTGAATAAATTTCACAATTTTGTTGTGGAAATGGGTAGAACCTTGGATTAATCTTCTGTGTAATAGTGCAGTTAAAAATTACCTAATGTTGTTCTAGCAATAGACATAATTTTATTTCTGAAAAGAGCATAACCTGAATTCTCCAAAAATGCACAATTTAAACGTAATTTTGGGATAATTTTAAATACAAATCTGGAACCTGAACTTGTACAATTGGGTTGCTTACCTGAACAAAATCCTGGACATAAAACTTTTTTTTTTACACAATGTTGGGTTTAGCGCCAATCTAGACATAAATTGTGCAGAAATAATGTACAATTGGGTACATTTTGAATATAGTTTTTTCTGTGATGCACAAACAATTAATCACTACCGATCAATTAACGCACAAATTGAATTTATAATATTAAAGCTGTAGAACGCATCAAAAACGCTTTCAGCGATTGAAGCCTCATTAACCACTACCCGTTTCTGAATCTGAAAAACTTAAACACTTACATACGAAAACCTTCTAAATACCCCAAACAGTTAAAAATTTAGTAAATTTTCTATAATTTTAATGAAACTTTTAGAAATAATCCAGTATTACCACTGCAAGAATTACTATTAACTTAGGCTTTATGCAACTGATGGTTTTTATGTCGCTGTTATGTCGCAAAACTACAGTATGTAAAATTATACACAGAGTAACATCGTTATCAGCTGGGTTAAGGGCACAATTTATTGAATGTCTTCAACACGGGAAGATTATAATCTATGAGCAAAGGCAGTTTATGAAAATGTCTGGTTTTCCTCGAGTAATTGGCTTTATAGACTGCACACATATACAATTTCAAAGTATGTGTAGTAGGTACTTATCTATTATGTAGTTTGAAAGACATTTCTAAAAAATAAACATATTGTTAAGAAGACTGAATGCAGAAGTTTTCCGAAATAGTACTACCGTGAAAGTGGATAATGTAGTGAAGGTATACAATTACTAGGAACTGTAGACATTCACTAGACTGCTTAAGAAAAGTAGACAATTTACTTTTGATTTATAAAAAAAATCAACTTTTACTAGTGAGAGTCTAATGCCTAGTGTATGAATACTTTTTCTATAGAGGCTCAGGAAAAGTCAATTAAATATTTATTATAATTAATTATTCTCGCTTTCACACAAAAATGAGTGAAAGATGAACATCTAATTACCAGGTATAAAAATAAAATTTGTGGTTGGTTTACAAATTTTGAGAAAAATACACTTTTTGGGTAAATTCGAGATTTTCCGTGATTGCATTTGTCAAAACGGCTTGGAGTGGCCAGAGCGAAACGGAATTTTTACTTATTAAAATATCCTCCATGAACGGTCTTACTCAGAAAAGTGTGGATGTTGATCCGGCAGATAGCAGAGAGCGATGGTAGCTCCCACCGCTTTTAATTGTTGCTCCACCACAGCGCACGTACAGATGATAAAATGTTTTCCATATTAGGCATAATATTAATACCCTTACATGTGTTTTTTATGGAAAAGTCGTAATTTTCCAAATTTAATTTTATTAGCCTTATTAGAAGTCCGACTAAATTCATCCTCAACTTAAAAAGCTTGTATTTTTCTGCTCTTTTGTTTAGTAAAGCAGATTTTATAGGAAAAAGTGTATTTTTGAGTCAGGGATAGTCGACTTTTGTCCTTTTTAAATTAAAATTTTAATATAAAATAAACAAAATATCACATTATGGGGTTAGTTTAAATTTTATTCCATATTTCCCGGACGATATCAGTGACTGCATACATTTACTAGTAAAAGTATATTTTTTATGTTATTGTATACTTTCACTGTCCATATTAGTGAAAGTGTACCATCACTAGGAACTGTATACATTTTCTAACAATGCACTTTCACGGTAGCACATATACTCTCTAAAACTCTATTTGATTACACCTATGGCTAATCCACAATTTGATGACGAGAATCTATTTAATGAAGCTCAAATTAAGAATAGTGGTATGATAGAGCGAACATTTGGAATTTGGAAGCAGAGATTTCCTTGTTTGTCTGTGGGAATGAGGTGCAAGATGCCATTGGTACAAGATGTAATTATAGCGACAGCAGTATTACATAACATTACAAAAACAATGCCGACCAAGATAATGAAGCATTTTCTGAAAATAAAGCCTCTTTTGAAGTAGAGGAAGATGCGCAAAATAACGATCAAAATAACAAATTACATCATCGTGCTGATTTTTTAGATTATTATAGAAACTTATAAGTAATGATGAAAACGTGTTTAAAATACTTTATTTAATTTGTATTGCAACGTCACATAAATAGTTTTATTTTGAAAATCTGAAAAGCAAAGAGACGACGACACAAATAATTTACACTAACGGCGAATTTTGACAAGTTATATCATAATTAATTTAGATTCGTACTACAAATTTTGAAAAATTATAAAAAAAATTTTAATTGTAGAGAATGTAATTTCCAAGTTCAGGCTTACCTGCACTACTTTAACCTGGACGGCTTGATGGCAACTGATGCCTACCGAAAAGTGGGCTCAGCTTTTCTGAAGATCATCAGAAATCTAATAATCTAATCCTAAAACTGAGGTTGTTACGGGTTATTCCTGAAACCTGTATGTTACAATTCCCTTTCACAAAAAAAAAAAATAAAAAAAAAATACATTTTTGGCTGATTACAAATATTCCATTTCCTCATCTTAAAACTCCAAGAAATGATAATTTTTAATGATTGGTGTCAAAAATACATTACTAAAATTCCTGCAAATACAAGTAATACGTATACAATAATGTTTCTTATATTTTTCGTTTCTTGGCGACATAATAAAAATTATAAAATCTGGATAACTTTGAATTGAAATTTTAAGGTTTGAATAATTGCGGGAATTTTGAATTTGAAAAAATTGTAAGTTTTAAAATAAGAAAAAAAAATATTACAGTATAATTAATTATTTATTTTCAAGGTTTCGCTTTCTAAAATATTCATTCGTAAAAGATGCTCAAATTTTGCTTTTTCGCCAATTTTGGGAAGGTTTTCGATTTTAATCGAAAATTTTACCATTTTCTGTTCAGCCACATTTGTTGCATTAAAATTATGAAATTTTAGTTTTGTTGGGTTTTTGAACAGGAGATTCGAGGTGAGAAAAAATGTGTGAAGATAAGATCGGCATATTAAGTTCACAAGAAGGTAGACGAGAATAATTTTGAGCTACGGTGTAAAATTGTATCGGTTCTTCAGTAGATGGTTTTTTTATGGAATGGAAGATTAAATTAGTAGTGTACTTCATTCTACCAATGTGTTTTGGGATTTCATCACTAATGGAACAAATGATGTTTTGGTATCGATTGATTTGTTACCATATGTGCTTAACCAACCATCATAATCTAAGTTTTAGGCTTTTGATGCTGGTTGTGCAATTTTTCTAGAGTGAAAAATCTTAACTTTTACATCATTAAAAGTTTAAAAGGTCAACGTCAACTACGATCTCTGCGTATTCTTCGTTTGCTAAGTGTTCCCCTTGGGAATTTAGAAAAACAACTCTAATTCCAGTCAATTTATCTGAAGATTTGCTGTCTACGTAATATTATTTAGTACCTATCCTGTTTATTTGCTGGAGTCAAACGCTGATAGTTGTGGCAGCCATAGTAACTGAAGAACAGATAAGTTTTTGTTGTTTTGGTTTTGTTGTCATTTTGCGTTTAAACTTTAGTCGCAATTACATTTTGAAAATTTGGGTAATAACTTTCACGGGAGGACATACATTTTATCTAAGAAAATTTTAATTTGGTCTAAGTACGTTTGTTTATATTATTTATTGTAATATTTTTTTTATAAATTATTTGTCACGTTCCAATTGAGGTTCTAATTTTTTTTTTGGTTTAAATAACATTAGCTAAACTGTGTGGCGCCCACAATGTATAAAAATTTGGATACGTTTCCTACAGTTCAAATCGGTAAGATCAACCAAGTGAATGAGCTGGCCTTAGGAAAATTTTCCATGCCACCTTTGTTTTTTGGTAATAAAAGTCTACGACCCTGAGATGCGCAATAATTTTATTTTAGATTATTTCGCGGTACACCTTCTTTTGAAGTTTTATTAATTCTTCACGGGTAGTTACCATGTTTTAAAATTTTTTAGTTACGTAGGCTTTTTAGTATTTTTTAGTTTTTATACCTTCGAGTTTTGATGTGACAGGGTTCCAATAATAACCCGAAATAAAGTAATTTTTTGCTAGAAATTCTATGCTAAAGAAAAATACATACCTTTACGTGCTATAAATTGTCATTATTTTGGACTTGGTTTGGCACATGATAAGTGTTAATTGGAAGATTTTTGACTTCTATTATTATTGCGTTAGGAACATATTCAATTCAACAAAACTAGCATTTTGATGACAAATTTAAAAAGTGGCAAACTGGGCCAAAGGTACTTTCAACGAAAATGATGAAAGGGGCAAACTGGGCCAAAAACAAATTTCAGGTTAAGGAAAGTGTATAGGAATTTTTGGTATCTACAGCCCGATCTAGCTTTACGTGCAGATTTCACCTATTTATACCAAAAATATCTAAAAAAATAACACTAACTCTAACCGACAGCCTGATCTAAATACCTTTTGGCGCAGATTCCACCTATTTGAAATCAACTCTAAAAATATATAAAAAAACTAACTCTAACCTCCAGTTAGAGTTAAATTTTTATTAAATTCTTTTCGTCTTTGGCCCAGTTTACCATTTTTAAAATTTTAGTGGAATTTGCCTTTGGCCCAATTTACCACTTTCAGGTAATTTTTTTACCCAGTTGCATAGATAAGAGAGCATCTACTATACTGCCCAGTTGACTTTACCTGTGCTCTGCAAATAATTTCTGTACAATATAAGACGTCCATATAATATGTATCTATGTAGTATATGGGTTATTCCACGCCAAATCGGCCAAGTTTCGGAAGACCTCCGCGATTCCGCTCAAAATTTTGTTCTAAATTTTAGATGAAAACTAAGAAGACTTGTATTTTTGGGTTAGTCGATTTAGTCGTTTTTGGCGGAGATATGATTTTTTAACTCAGAATAAAAATTTTCATATATAAATAAATGTAAAAAATAATTTCTAGATAGCAGCGCCAAAATTTGAATTTGGAGAAATTAGAAAAATTCATTAAAAAATTAAAAAAAATTTAAAATAATTTTGGAAATTTTTAGAAATGCAAAAAAAGACAAAACATAGTCGACCAGAATTATAAATTGAAAAGAAAATATACACCTCAACTATATTTTCTTTTCAAAATAATTTCTGCTTTTAAAAAAGGATTTGAAAATGATCATGAAAATCAAAATTTTTTTGAAAATGCAGTTTTGACGTAGTTTCCCAAACTTTCTCCTAATTTTAATAATTTTTTCTAAAAGAGGAGGAAGAAACACACCGAAAATAATCAATATGATTAAAACAAAAGTTACATTAAATTAAAAATTGAGAAATTCGTAAAAATCGTCAAACATCTGAAAAATTGAGAAATTCATAAAAATCGTCAAACATCTGAAAAATTGTAAATATCTTGAAAAAAAATTGGTCCTACAAAAAACTGTTAAATAGGAAAAACGTTTATCATTAAATTTTACTTTAAAATACATTAAAAAATTTTTGTTTGTTTTTCTTTAACAAAGAATTCTGCATTTATTTATTATTATTATTATTATTTGGTGACGGTTAAAATACTCGAAACTTCGATTTTGATTATTTTTATAGCCTATTATGAAAGATGAGGATCTAATTAGCACATAAAAAAATAAAACTTGCAGTCGATCCACAACATTTTTGAAAAAATAGTTTAAAAATTAATTTAAAAACGCAAATTTTTTCATTGGCTCTTGAAGCTGTAAACCAACCCATGAAAAAGTAAAATTAGTTTTAGGATTAAAAGTAATTCTAATTAAGTATCTTAAACATTTTGAAAGTATGTTTTTGATTTTTTTGCATTTCTAAAAATTTCCAAAATTATTTAAAATTTTTCTAATTTCTCCAAATTCAAATTTTGGCGCTGCTAACTTAAACATTTCTTATGCCCGATTTCTTCACTCATAGTTATCTTCAAGTTTGCAAACCTCAGATTAAATTGACGAAATAACCAATGAGATGATTGATTTATTAGTTTGTTGTCGTCTGATTGGCTATTTCGTCAATTTAATTTTAGATCGTTTAAATTGGATCGTTGACGTGACAGATGCGAGAAGCGACTGGTGTTTGCAATTTTTCAGATTTTCGACGATTTTTACGGCTTTTTCAATTTTTAATTTATTGTAACTTTTGTTTAAATTATTTTATATCAATTTTTTGAATATTAAAATATCAAAATTGGGATAATGTTTGGGTATTTACTTCAAAAATGCATTTTCTCAAAAAAATTTTCTGATTATTTTCAAAACTTTTTTTAAAACCAAAAATTTTTTCGTAAGTTTAATTTATTGCAAGGATTTCGTTTATTGAACTTTTTTAAAAAATAGGGTAGGCGTAAAAATAGGGTAACAGGCACATCGAAAGCAATACTAGCAAGCTACTTCAGATGTAAAGCAAGTAGTGCTCAAGGTACCGACAGTGGCTTCGGAATATCGCCGATGCTACTGTTAATAAAACAGATCAACAGATCTGGGCATACAGGGTTATCCTAGCCAAAAAGTAGAAGAAGAAGAACTTTTTTGTAGAGTAAGTCTTTTTACATTTTTTTACGTTTAAAATTTTTTGAAAAGCGACATCTCCGCCAAAAGCGACTAAATGCACTAATACACTACACAATTTGATTTAAATTTCTCGTTTTATAATATAAACATTATTTAATAATACTACAACACATAAACACTGTCACAAAGTACAGTAAAAGTAAAGTAAAATTTAAAAAATTTAAATCACTTGCACATAGTCTTATATCGGCCCTAAAGCGTCCGTTACTTTGTCCGTCAATTCCCGTTACTATGAACGGCTATCTATGAACTTAGCACCAATTAGCATCTAATTATTGAATTAACAGGCTACCACCATCACAACTGTTTACAAATCAGTATTCAACCAGAAGGAGGCAGAAGTTACTGCTGCACCCTGTGACAAAAAGGATTTTTGCCGTCAACAGATGGCGCGACAATTCAAAAACAATAAATATTTACAAACAAACAAGTTTTGCAGATGAAAATCTTTTTGTTAAGAGACAGTCCATAAAAGACGTTTTCAATTTTTTCCAAATTTTTGACCCCCCCCCTTTGTCAGAGTTGGTAACACTCTTTTATTCCTCCCTCTCCGAAATGTCCAATTGTCGCAAATAAAGGACCCCCTAATTTATAAAATTGAACTTCACGTTCATTTTAGAAAAACCCTAAACTTATTAGCTTTTTTATTTTATTTATAACTTTTTAATTTTTTATATTAATAAATTTTTAAATATTTTAAGAGGGATTATAATATTTTAAAATTACAGGAAAAAATACTCAAACACAATTTTTTTTACGAATCCCAAAAATGAAATTTTTATACGGACGTCACATTTGGCTAACTCTCCCCTTTGTCACATTTGGTCACATATTATTACCCCCCCCCCCTCAAAGCATAGACGTCCTTTATAGACGACCCATAAAATAGAATTTATAGAAACTATATACATACAGGGCTGGGCAAAAGACATGATAAAATGTATTTGAAATACAAATTACGAAATACATTTATGTGAGGATTTGAAATACAAAATACATTTGCAATTTGTATTTGAAATACAAAATACATGATACGGTATTTTAAATACAAAATACAGTATTTGAAATACAAAATACTATATACAGCATTTAAAATACAAAATACAGCATTTAAAATACAACATTTAAAATACAAAATTCAAGATGTATTTAAAATACAAAACACAATATACAGCATTGAAAATACAAAATACAGCATTTAAAATACAACATTTAAAATACAAAATTCAGATGTATTTCAAATACAAAATAAATTTAAAAAAATCAAATAAAATCCATTCGTTATTCAACAGTTTGCAATTTGTATTTGAAATACAAAATATAAAATGCAAAATATATTCCAAATACATGTATTTTAATTCTGCCCACCCCTGTATACATAAGCAATATTTTATTTACAAAATGAAATTGTTTAAGCTTTCAGTGATGAATATTCTCAAAATTTTTGACAAAATGTAACTAACAGATTTTAATAAAACTATGTCACTGTTTAATTCTAGAATTTTTGGATTATAACAACAATATTTTTGTTTCTGTGCAGTTTTTTGTTTTTAGATTGACTGGCCATCTGTTGATAAAATTTTCCGTTTTCAAAAAATTCCTCTTAAAAATGCACGAATAAAAGAATAAACTTGGGACAGCGGTCGACAATTTTTCAAATTAAATATTAGTCAATTTCTGCGCATAACAAAGTGCACAGCAAAGTATTTAAATTACATTGAAATCTTTTTTGTTTGCTTTTTCCAAAGATTTAAAGAGTTTATTTTTCCAAGATTAAAGATGTTTAATAACTTAAACATTATAATTGTAAATGTTTATTAACTTGTGAAATTATATGTTGAATAAAATATTTAAAAATAAAAGTTGAATAAAATTTGAAAATTTTCTAACTTACATTTTAGTCTAGGACCCCGTTGCGCATAAGTGCAACTTTAAAGCATGAGGTTTGTCAAAACACTTGTCAATTAATTTATTTAAAAAAATTTTCCAATATAGTTTTTGATTTAAATTTTAATAGATTTTAATTCATTTTCATTCATTTAGGGATAGTTTAGCTGATGAACTCTTGAAAAGACGAGACCACTTATGCGCAACGGAGTCCTAGATGTAATGTAAGTTGGAAAATTTTCAAATTTTATTCAACTTGTAATTTTTAAAATATTTTATTCAACTAAAACATTATACAAAATATTTTAATTATTGCTTTGTGAAATTTGGCTTACAATTAGTGGTTTGATGAAGCTGCCTCTCTTGCTTACATAGGTAAGCCGCCGCTGACTTTCACGACGTCACAGGATATATTTCACCTCTGTAATGTTATATACAGAGTTGTCACCAAGAGCAATGCAGTCGTTTACAGCAGAATATTTTCATTGGCAGCAAAATAATTAAATAAAATAGAGTAAGGCAGAAAAGGGGGGGGCAGTTAATTCTAAATTTTGTTTTTAACGACATAAAAACTGGCGCCGACCCTGGTTATATCTCTGAATTGCAATTGGCTGGAAAATATAGTACAACCATAATTTATCAACTGGCAAAAAATAAAATTAATTGTAAATAATACAATTTGGCATTTACGCTGTCTCGCTGTAAACGTTAAAATATCACATATCAAATTTGCATTAAAATAAAAATAAATAAAACTTGAACATGATTTTAACCCTGAAATCGAGCACCCCTTAATTATAAAAAAATAAATTTTTAAATTTCCACTAACTCCCATTCTAAAATAAAAGCTTCTGCATTGTGAATGCAGTTTTTTAAACCAATAATCTTCGTCAATCGTACGAGATACATCATCGACCGACTTTTCTAAAAAAAGAAACAGCAATAAGACAGCATTTGATTAAAACTCTTCGCAATTTTTACTGTTAGCTTTTGCTCTTATATATTGAGCGTATATATAAGTAAGAAATCCTATACTTCCGGCATACAAGTACACATAAAATCTCAAAAAAAGTATTGTTTACTATAAGTAATAAAATTTCAAATGCCTATTAGCTACATCGTAAGATTTGTGGTAGTCATCGGTAGCGATAGAGTCTGTTATTGGAAAAGCGATTCCCAAGATAACAATAATTTTTGCATAAAATGCAAATATAATACATGTCAACACACCGCTAACATTTTTCATTTTGAACAATTTTTGATTCAAACCGAATATTCACTTCCTTTTGAGTTTTTTTATTTGTCATTTTCTTTGATGTTCTGGATGTTTTCATCGTTGACCCCAAATCCAGAGATGGTAAAGATTAGGACAATCTTTCGGTCATAATTTGAATAAAATTATAAAAAGTTTGTTTTACAGAAAAATACTTAATTACCTAACGTACACGGTAGTTTTTCCTTTAGCCATTACGGAAGATTTACTGAAACAAGAAAAGTGTGTGTATGTTGTAAGTGTTTATTAAAATAATAATAATGAAAAGATTGCTAATTTCATGCTATTTAATTTTTAATATCATAAAATACTGAAAATAACTGAAAATCAAAGAAGAAAATTACGAAAAGAATCTGGAGCAAAGATAGTAAATGCCCTAGGCGATTTTTATTATAAAAAGTATTACTGCATGAAAACGTTTTGATCGTAAACAAATCAAAATTGACTTGGCTCACCCTTGACGATGATACCTAGTTTGTGTAGCATTCAGCTCTATCTGAAGACTATCGCTGCTTAAGCATCAATAATTATTTGATGTTTATCCTAAGGGTTGTGGTTAATTATCCACTTTCCACTGAATTTGACAGTATTGAAAATCTTAAGATATTTTAGTTTGAAATTCAGTTCATGTCTTTGTTCATTCAAAAGTGTTTGAATAACCTAAAACTAAAACATAGTTTTGAACTTTGAGCAAGTGTATTGGGTGCAAGAATGCGCACGTGGTAAGCCATCCGTATATGTTATGTAACGAGGTTAACTAATTTGTCAAAGTAAAGATAATCATATGCGCTTATATGATCGGTTACAGAATTATATGCTACAATAAATTCATGTTATATGCAACGTATCAAATTGTCACGTGTCGCTGCCCAAATTGAGATTAAAATTACAGAGAATAATCAGATACAAAGAGTAACAAAAAATTTAAAACTAGGTTACTAATTTTTTTATTAGCATAAAATTTTTAGATTTTTTTGGATCATTTTTTTCATACTCCATCCAATGGATTAAACATAATCATTAACGCAGTTACTCAATCCTTAGTACGATTCTGTTATAACGACAAAAAATATTTAAGGGTAGTGGTGGTACTACTGAGGTGGTTACCAACCTTAATTCAATACAATAGTCAGGTATCAATAGAGAGTCATCATAACATTTTAACTTCACAATTTATCAAGTTTAGATAAGTGCGATTGTTGGTTTAAGGTAATTTTGTTTATTTGATTAATTGCTAAAAACCTTTATTTTTTTTGCTTTTGCTTAGACGTTGTTCTAAAATAAAAGAAAATGGCACAAGAGTCTTTTTATGGTATAACGTTGAAAGGCAAAAACGCCAACGTAGAATGGGATCCCGCACAAGAAGACAATGAATTTGATCTGGACAATGGACAAAAACTCATCATTAAACAAGCAGTTTTGGGTACTGATGCAGTTGAAGGAGAAACTAACGTTATAGTGGTAGAAACTACAACAATGACCCATTCAATTAAAATTCCAGTTGCCATTTTAAAATATGGCTCAGTTAATCAGGTTGGTTTGGATCTTACGTTCCCAGATCCACCAGTTACTTTTTCTTTAGCGGAAGGATCGGGGCCAGTACACATCGCTGGACTTCAACTGATAGGCAGTGAGAATCTAGATAATTCAGATTATTTAGAAGAATCAGCACTGATGTCAGATGAAGAAACCGATTCAGATAATAACAAGCACGTAATTACGAATGGAAAAGGTAAATAACTAATAAACATTTGTAATTAATATTTGCTGAATTTAATTTCAAAAATTGTTGTGTAAATATTTTTTGTGATGTAGTAATTTGTTAAATTTTTCTATTATTTTGTGTTTTGCTAATAAAATGAAAAATTTATACTTTTTGAGATTATTTAAATTGGTAGCAGTTCGAATTCCCGGAATCGACACTTTTCCTATAGAAATGGCTATACCAAACGAAAGAACACAAAAATACAAGCTCTTTAAGGTGAGGATCAATCTTGTCGGAGTTGTAATAAGGCCACAATTTCATTTTGAAAATTGCAAATTTCCTATAAGAAATACTACATTCAGTGTATTAAAATGAAAAGGTATCATTCATTCTGTTGGCGGTATGTGTGCTGTGCCTGGGTCGACAGTGACTAGTGGTGGGAGATACCAGTCGCTCTCAGAGATTCGTCGCGTCAACTTTCAAAATTTTCGAGTTGGAGCCGCTTAAGGGATGTTTTTAATGAGTTTAGCACGTGCCAAAACCGCTCGAAGCCCGCACGAGCCCCGGAGGGCGAGGGCGGGTGCGAGATAGGTTTTGACAGTGCAACCACCTCAGAAATGAATTCACAAAAATAGTTATTTGTAACTCGTGTTAGAGTGATACTTTTTTCACGAATGTGGAAATTTATTTGGCGAGACGAAGTCGAGCCAAATAAACCACATGAGTGAAAAAGACACTTTTACACGAATTGTACACACTATTTATACTTTTATTAAAAGACTTAAATTATATGCATAATTTAAAAAAATTAATTCTATTTAAAGGTATGTACTTAAAGTTAAATATTAATAAGTTGGCTAATTTTAAGTAACCAAGGAAAAGTGTTTATGTGCAATGAAAAAATTACTTTTTTCATTGTTTATTACTTTTTCACTGTGTTATGACAACGCATAAAAATAAAAAAGTGACACTTCTAACACCAATTTTGATCTTAAAACCTAACTTTTTAATGAAAGTATAAAAAATGATTTTTCGAAAATTTGTTGTCGGATCACAACTTTAATTTTTTATTAGCTAATTACACCATTATCTATCATAATTCGTTGTAAAAACGAGATTCTGGTATATTTACAGTCGCCACATCCTCTTTCAATTTTGGGGCGGGGTTACAGTTCAAAAGAGCCAATGATAAAATTGCATTCCAAATTAACTTTAAAGCCGTTTTTTCAAAATTGTGTAAATATTCCGCAAATTTTATTTTTTTATACGCTAATTAGACCCTCATCTTTCATAATCCACTTCAAAATGGTAAATATCGCGATCCGGGAATTCGAACCGTCACCTTTAAATTTATTAGCCATGATTTGATTCTCATGTCTTACGATTTCCAGTTTTCCGACTGTTGAAATTGTAAAAAAGTGGGAATTTTAATAAATTTGGAGAACTTTATGCGCAGAAACGGATTCAGAACGTTTTTCAGTTGGTGAAACTTCGTGCACTTTGTTCTGCGCAGAAATTGATTAATAATGTGTAAGAAAAATTGTCGACAGTTTATTGCTTTATTCGCACATTTTTAAGTAGGGGATTTCTCTCGAAAAGTAAAATTTTATCAACAGATGGCCAGGAAGGCGAGGCACAATATGTGACAAAGGAGGGGGAAGGGTTAATTTGTAAAAAATTATGTTTTCTTGTAATTTTAAAATATTATGATCTCTCTTAAACTATTTAAAAATTTATTAATACAAAAAATTAAAAAGTTTATAAAACGAGGGGGAAGGGGGTTCTTGATTTGTGACCATTGGACATTCCGGAAAGAGGGGGATTAAAGAGTGTAACCAACTATGACAAAGAGGGAGAGAGGATAAAAAATTTAGAAAAAATTAGTAGCTAGTAGAATTATACGTTCATTGGTTCAACTGTGCGTAGCTGTATTTTCATTGGTTCATTCAAATTTTTTACATTAGTAAAAATTGTAGTGTTTTGTAGTGGCATGTAGCTAATGTAGTGCAGAAGATTATTATCAACATATGGCGTTACCAAATTTAGATTTAGTTATTTAAAATAGAACAAAAAAGGTAGGTAATTCTATTTGAGTGGAGAAAAGTAAATTGTAAATTTGTAATTTTTCGCCCAATTTAAAGCTCATTCAACTATGATTATTGCCCCCAAAGTTTTTTTTTGTACTTACAATGACTATAATCTAAAAATTACTAGTGCAATTTACTTAGTCCATTGTACAAATTTCTTCTGAATTCCTCTCAATTATACTATTCCGTGCAGTTTTGCTGCATGCGCTAACAGATCTTTCGAATTTTACGGTCAATTTCAAGTTAAAATTATTAGTATTAAGTCCCATAGATAAAATCTGTAAACCAAAATGATATTTTTGGTAAGTACAACACTTAGGAAAACACTTAAGAAAATGAACAATAGGAATTGTGTATAGAATTGTTAAAACCAATTTTAATCCTCTTAAGTCATAAATGCTTAATGTTAAATGACGAGTATAAATTGACCATTAAAGTTAACAATTACAAATCCCACGTTGGGCGTCAATTCTGTAGCGCTTAACTCAAAATACTTTACTAGAAACACCACGAGTACCCATCATACCTACTAGTGCAAGTGTCATACCTACATTTTTAAAAATTTTAAGCATACAATTTTATTTGGTTACTTATTTGTAGCGTCGCAATTATTACGATTTTTATTATGAGATTCGATAATAAAATTGAAAGAAAGCTGGAAAGTCGTCTACAAAAAGAGGTGGAACTGCCGTTATCACGGTTTCATTTACCAGGGTTGGCTTTGTTGTCAAGTCCATCCCAAATCTCTGCCGGGTGTAATAATAATAAAAAGTGATCCACAATCACATCGCAAATTAATTATTAACGTGGGAGGATAATATACACACATTCTCTACAAGTGTTTAGATGATTTTCTAAAATTTTTTTGTTATTAAGACTTATTGAAAGATGAACTTTTTTAAAAAACAATTCAGTTGCCAAAGCATCTTTACTTCTAAAAAAAAACTACCTTAAAACTGTCAAACTTTGTCCACAAGGAGTAATTTTGCGCCAAAAAAGTATAAGCAAAGAATTGAAAAATGGAATGGAATGAGCCTTGGTTTTGGGTTGATAACAAACAAGACAACATTCCCATCAGATGAGTTCAGGCGCCAACAGGTCATATTATTGTGTCTCGTTTTTTGGTGCAAAGTGACCGCTTGTAGGTAAAGTTTAACGGTTTTCCGGTAGTAGAAAATTTCGTTCCTAAAATAAAATTGGTGGGCAACTTAGGAAAACATGTAAATTGCGACAGCGGTTGGTGTGGCAGTTTAAGTTAAGATTTTATGTAATCCCTGAAGATCAGATTATAATTACAGTAAATAATAGTAGATATATTAAGCCGATTTGAGGGCACTCGATGAGAGCAAAACCGACTTGAGGGCACTTGATTAGAGCAAAGCCGATTTGAGGATACTTTGTCCTTGAATAAAAAATAATTATGTAAATAATTATGTAAATTATTTTTTACATAGTTGTGTTGTTATTATTTTTTACATGTTGTCCTTGAAAAAAAAATTATACAAATTAGTTGTTTTTACATTCAATTAATTTGGATTAATGTTATCCGTTGCAATTAAACTTGAAAAAAGCAATAAATCAATTACCCATTTTTAATTAAAAATTATTATTTTTGCAAGGACCCTTAAAAAAAGCAATAAGTCGAGTAAGATGAGAATTTATAGTGAAGTAATTATGCAAATTAATTGTTTTCACTCAATTAATTTGGATTAATATATTTCGTTGAAATTAAAAATTATAATTTTTCGCAATTATCGTTGAAAAAGCAATAAATCTGGTAGGATGGAAATTTATGGTTAATTAATAATTATGCAAAGTAATTGCTTTTCACTCAATTAATTTTGATTAATGTCTTAGGTTTCAATTAAAAATTATAATTTTTGCAAATATCCTTGAAAAAAGCAATTAAAGAAATTAATTCTGGAAAGTAATTGCTACACTCTCATCGAGTGTCCTCAAATCGGCTTACTACTAATAATACTTAAATAAACAAGGGTACATTCAAAAATTTGTATTAGGGGGGGCTTAATAACTTAAAAACAAAAATATTTTAAATGTAATGTCTAAGGGCTTAAACCATCATAGCTTCCCCCCTCCTTCCCGTGGATCTGAGTACATTTTGACATGATATTTTGAGTACATTTAGCACGATAAAAAAATTATCAAAATTCAAAAAGAGTCTGGGTTAAGATGTAGTTGTCCCAAACAAGCGCAGTTTTAAAACGCAATCAGAATTAAGAAAAAATATCATGCTGCCAAGCGAATTTTCAATTACTGTTGCTAATGCAGGTAATTTCTATATCAATTTTGTAATGGCTGTCAGATATTTGCAAATATAATTATTTGGTTATGTTTGTTATGTATTTTCAGCTTGTGAAGATAATAATTAGTTAAATACACACGATCATAATTTTATTAATAATGGAAAACTCATGTTACATATATCTGACAGTCACCAACTTAGGCAACATCGCACTATTGGTTAACCATCACGTATAAATTGAATATTTCTTTTTAATTTATTTATTTTAAATTTTATTGTGAGTTTTGAGATCAACAAATTGTATCATTATCCTGCATTTTCATATTCATATGTTATTTTAGAGATTTAAAACTAGCGAAACTCCTCCATTGTAAAAAGACATTTTCATTTTGTAGTTCAAAACATGTTTAAAATATTTTATATCCAAATGGAAGAGAGTTAATTGTCTGGCAAAAAACAATATATTGTAAGGGCTGTTCATAAGTTGAGTAAAATTTGATTCAAATTTTTTAAAATTATAAGGTTAAATGAACAATAAAACGAAACATTATTTTTAAGCTTTCAGCAATGGTTTGAAATTTGAAAAAATTTGAATCAAATATTAATTTCAAAGGTTAATAATATATATAATTTCAATAAATTGAGTAAAGCAATTTTAAGCAATTTTCAACCCCACTTCTTATTTTCTTGAAATAAATGTGTTTCTAAATAATTCTGGACAAAAAATTAGTTTGAATTTTTTCAATTATTTAAAATTTAAAAACAACAGAATTAATAATAAATAAATAAGAATTACATAATACATGAAATTTTAAAATTAAATAAAAAAGAAGAAGAGTTACTTTACTGACAAGAAAGCAATATCTTAAAGATTGTCCATAAATTGAATCTCCGAATTTTAAGCATTTTTTACCCCACCCCTCAACTCTTTAGAATAAATGTGTTTCTGTATAAATAAGTCTAGAGGAAGAACTAGCTTGGATTTCTTAAATGATTTAAAAAATTTAAAAAAAAACAATAAAATTAATAAATACAATGGAAGGGTTCATCAGTGGAAAAAGTCGCATGCATGTTTTTGAAATGCTGCAAAAATTGATTTTGAAGTTTTGGAAATGCGTAATTTTTTTTATACGACATTTTTAGAATGTAATACATGGCCTACAGAATCAATTTTGAATATAAAAAAAGGATTTTTGATAAAAACTAATGTCGAAAGGTAAGAATAAATTCTTTTTAGTGATCTACTTTTTCACTAAGCTTCAGTTATTCTGTAATACTAATAGAAATCTGTATAAAATAATCAATGTTAATCAAAGCATACCAAATGTAGATCGTCTTCCAAGAACCGACATCCACGAACTGCTTCCACGAACGAGCAATGCTGATTTCCGGAATGTTTGGTTTTAGTACTGTATTGAGGCCCCACTTTTCCTATTTATTTTCAAAAACGACTAGGAAGTCTTTACGATATTAACGATTTCTGATCGTAGCTAATCTTGTCGTAGGTCAATTGTTTTTTCTCCATTTTGGCAAAATTCGATCTATGGGCATAAAACTGTGCCATGGTATGGGGAAGTACAAGTAGAGTTCTTGCAATCTATTCTATGCTATGTACTCCCAAAAAGCAAACACATACTTGTTCCTGCCCCGCTTACAGCAATTGTCTATAAAAACATGTAACTTGTTAACCTCATCTTTTTTTAAGCGTTCGGGAAGGGGAAAATCTTCAATAGACACCACCCTGATGTTTGGGTGGTAATGTCAGATTTTTACTAATTAAAACTCCCTCCTAAGACGACTGGATTAGAGTCTTAGAGATTGGAGATTGGGAGATTGGTGCGTGGTATCGCTTGCGCATTTCGTCACTGCCACCATTTGGTCTTCTGATTTTCTGTTCGACCAGCTTAAGCAAATGAGTTGTTTGGATTGTGCGGGGGGACGATTTATCTTCTTTACTTCACTCTTTGGGGACTTTTTTCTTCTGAAAGTTTTTGTCCCCCTATTTTAAACGTGTCTACTTTGGGTTAGCTGCTTGTCTTTTTCTTTCTTCTGTTTCTTTGGTTCTAGGTATCGTGCTGATAAAACAGTTTACGGCATTCTAGTTGTCTTTGGATTCGAGCTTAATGCCCACCATGTTCTGGTCAACTTCGACTTCAGTGCTTTGTCGCATTTGAGCCCATTTCTCACAAAGGAAGAGGGTATGATTCGGGGTGTCTTCGCTATAACAGTAAAAGCATATGTTGCTATTTGCCTTCTGCATCTGGCAGATGTAGGATTGGAACCATCCGTGACCGGTAAGGCCCTGGGTTAGGTGTTAGTTGAGTTTGCCATGTCCTCTAGTGTTCCATGGTGCGATTATGGAAACGAGTCTTCTTGTCTATTTTGCGTTGTTGGACTTCGACTATCTCTCTTACCACATTTTCTCACTTCTGTCTATAGAGTTTCCTGGCGCCTTTGCCGTTATTAGAGTAGTTGTCGACTCTTTTAGTACCACCAGATCTATGGGTGGTAAACTTGCCAGGACCAACACCGCATTCTCGAAGGCTGTACAGTATGCACTAAGCAGCTCTCATCTGAACACTACCAAGTTTTCTACGATACTTCTCGACTTGCACTTTTATGGTTTTAAGTCTCTGGGGGTGTCTACTGCTTCCCCTCTGGCCTCCAGCCTTACTATTTGCATGCCTTGAAAGTACGTTTTTATTTCTAGGACGGTAAAGTCTTCCACCGAGATTCGTTTGGCACTATCTGCCTTGATTTCTTGCGCCATGACATCCTCCTCGACTTTTCTAATTAGAAACTTCGTTTTGTTGCAAGGCAACGTCATGATATTTCTTTGCATGTTTGCCGTTAATTTGTCTTTTAGGTCTTGGGCTTTATGACCTATCTCTCAAGCTCCATCAGGATATGGCCAGCTCTCGTTCTTTACATACTTTTTAGAAGGGCGCGTCTTTTTCGGTCTTAATTATATTCTTGATGGAAACCATTGCCAATTTCGTTTCGTCGCCCGTGGTTTCCACGAGAACTGCGTTGTTTCTTTTCTTCGCTTCTTTCTTGGTTTCAATGTTTTTTCTTTTTGGTTCGCGTTTGTTTTTCTTCGTTATTTCGGTGTCTTCACTTCTTGCATTATTTTGTTAGATGTTGTGATTTATATTCGTATATTTAAGCATTGTTGCTGCCCTTCTTCCTTTGACGCGAGTCCAAGGAGGTGCTCGTCGTCGGTGGGCTACTGCTCATTATACCCGCGTAAGTATTTGTCGTGTTTTTCAGGTGCTCTGCCAGAAGTTGTTCTAGAAGAAGGTGTTAGTGGCCTCTTCCTTGTAGACCCTCTGACTATTTCTGTTTCCGTCACTTTTTCTAGTGCGGCTGTGAGCTATTTTGCGCTATTTATGACGCGTTCGAACACCCTCGTTTTGACGTGAAATCTAAAACAAAATTTGTTTATCTCTTGTTCGACAAACATTGCTAAAATCAGGTCTCGAGGGATACGCTGCTAAATGAAAATCTCCACTTTGTAAAGGAGATAAGCAAAAGAAAATAAGATTTGCTAAAGAACATAAATTATGAACATTAGAAAACTGGTAGCAAGTATTATGGACGAATGAATCAAAATTTGAAAAGTTTTGGTTTCAGTCGACACTAATATGATTGTAAGAAGAAGGCCCGGATAGAAATATAAAAATGAATGTTTAATGCCTACTATCAAGCACGGAAGAGGTTTTGTAATAGTTTTGGAATGTTTTTCTGCGACAGGAGTTGGAGATCTAGTACGAATAGATGGAACGTCATTTAGAAATAATTAAGAAGCACGCAATTTCTTCTGGATTCAAATTTATCGGTAAAAATTTTATTCTGCAGCAAGATAACGACCCTAAACACACAGCAGAACTAGTAAAACAATATTTAGACAAAGAAAGCGTTACGCAACTAAAATTATTTAATTGTCCACCTCAAAGCCCGGATTTAAATTTAATAAAATATTTGTAGGTGGACCGGGATCGAATGAAGACCGAGAGACCTCTCAATCGCAAAAGACTTATGGAAGGTACTAGTAGAAGAATGGAAGAAAATACCCCTGAATTATTGCAAAATTAATGAATAGTATGCTAGAAAGAATTCAATTGTCAAAGTTTGTGGAGGTCATACCAAATATTAATTATTATTGATATTAGTAAAAATTGTTTATGTATTTTATATTTGTGTCTTTTTAAATAAACAATATTCGTACAAATTTTATTTAATTACCCATTTTAAAACTCTTAAAATATAAAAATATTTTATGTTCAAAGACTTTTTAACAGCACTGTAGTATATCAAGAAATATTACTTACTCTAATTTTGGTGTAAATTTATATTTGATAATGCAAATTCAGGTTCGAGTTCAGAGTTCGGGTCTTGGTTTGTGAAAATTTGAAGGTCCGGGTTTTGCCATGGGTCCCCGGGCTCCGCACCGAACTACTAGATAATATACTAGATAATATAAAAGTTTAGAAAAAACGGCTTTAAAAATGAATTTTAAATGCAATTTTTTTATTGGCTCTTTTGAACTGTAACCCCGCCCACCAAAATTAAAATAGGTTGTGGCGACAGTAAAGATGCCATAATTTCGGATTTACAACGAATTATAAAAGATCAGAGTGTAATTAACAAATGACAAAATTAAATTTGTGATCGGACAACAAATTTCGGAAAAAATTCACTTTTTATGTAAATCCGACTCTTGACGTATATCAACACCCATTTTCCCCACCGTGCGCTTCGCTCCGGGCGCCACAAGCGGTTTTGATAAGCGCTGTACTTACTAAAAACATCTCCCAAGATGCTCCAACTCGAAAAAGTGTGGAAGTTGACTCGACGGATGTCAGAGAGCAGCCGACTTCCTTCTAACGATGCGCTCGTTAGCATTTAATTTTGGTAAATTAACCAAAATGAATTAAAATAAATACATTTATTTAATTTTAGCTAATTTTCCTTTAAAACTGTCAAACTGAATAGTGAAAAGTGATGTTTCTAAATATTTAAAAGTACTGAGTAATTGTGACGTTAGGGTTTCAAAAGACAAATTCTTCATTTCAAGTACGTCCAGCTTAAAACCCCATTTCTTGCATCAACCTAGATGGCGCTAAGAGCCTCAAAGAAGTAAACCAGCTCCGCACCTTGTGATTTAATCTTGGCGCTAGGGTTATAACACCTAGTTTCACAACCTAGGTGTATAATATACTATTAAATTGTGAAGAAGTAGGGCGTTTGGTATGAAAATAATTAAATTATTTACTATGAAAATAAAATAAAATTTCAAACTTCTTAAATGTAATAAACGACTATAATTTATTTTAATTACATCAAGTTATACTTCTGAACAGTTAAAAATTATTTTGATTGAGTTTGTAAGTAAGGTAGCAACGGGTGTTTTGCATAAGGTCCTTTAATTTTGTAAGCCGATTTCCATATCTCAAATAAACAAATTGTTGAATGGAATCGATAAAAAATGGCGAGAGGCATTGAAATATGGGTTATGATGGTCCAACCCCAATCTCCATAAAAAGCCAAATGTGAAGGTCTAAACTCGGCTCTATTTTTTTCCATCGTATTTATTATCCACATAGCCATGTTAGTGATAATTAAAAATGTCACTATTTCTCGTCCAGGTTTACGTTTGGTTTGTTCTAAATTTCTGCATCGGCGCCACCAACCATCCAGTACAAACATTGTTTGAAGACATGTTTGAATTAATGAAAATACGTCAGCTATAAGTCCTACTGGTGAGTTTGCCGTTACGGTGAAGTAGCATCCAATGATTGAAAACATACAATAGATGAACATTCCTGTTTGTGCAACAAGTAATAGCGTGTTATCAAACCGATTCCACTGCCTTCACCTGAAAAAATTATTGCATAATTTCTGTAATTATTATTCTAATACATTATTATTTTACTTCCTGTTTTTCTATCGTATTTTAGGTCTTTCATTTTATACATGGTGATTAAAATTGCAACAGTTGATATTACATATAAAATGAGTTCCACGACATTGACTTCAAAATCGGCATGTGTTCTGTACGATTTCTGTTCTTCCGAAGTTTTTCCTTCATTATTTAATACAAAGAACATGATTAGAGATATTATTGTTAGGACGATTACTAAAATTCCAGCAAATAAACCTCTGTGTGCGTTGGAACAATCCACTGAGATATGATGGTACGAATGGACAGGTGGTTGATCAAAAATATCTTAAAACGATTTTATAATATCAGTTGTAGTCAAATAAAATATTAAAACTTACTTTTAAAATAATTATTGTGATTTTTATCATTATTTAAGGAAAATCGACGTGGTTTCGAATCTTTTTTTTCTGGAGGTTGGGGTGTATCATTTTTTACCTTCTTCCACATTTCGTATAAAATTACGGCACATATTAAACTGTACTCTATGGTACAGGGAAATAGAAATGGGCTCGCTTTAGCCACTAGGGGATCCCATAACACGCCCTTCGTGACAATGCTGAACTCCGTGCATTAATTCCGAAGTATTATTTTTTATTTCTGTAATAAAAAAATTAATTTTAGTGTTAAAGTTGCTTTATCAAGTTACCATCCAAATGTATAATCTCGTGTCGAGTTTCTTGTACAAGTACGTACAACCATTCGCATAAATTGGTGGCAATCATATGCATAAGACCAAATCGTGCTACAAACTTATGCCGATTTAATTTGACATCCTAAAATTAATTTTTGATATTAATTGGTTAAAAATTAAAAAACAGACAAAGTTTTGGATTATGCGATAAGTAAACGTAACATCCGTAGAATATACCATGCTGATCCACAGCTACATATGTAAAAGACTTTAAAAATTATATTTTCGTAAAATTAATTTTTTGTGCAAGGACTTTAAAAAGCAAAATATTCCCGATTATTGCAGCTGCGTTAACTTGGGTTAACGTAGATTTTAAATACACTTGGGGATTTAAATGTATATAAATTGCTGTATATCATCATTATTAAGCGGATAGGTTTTCTTCCCCATTCTACCAAACCAAATTTTGCAATAAATTACTTGTACTAGCTTCGGGGGAGTAAAACTTAAAATTAAGTACTTAAAAAAAATAAATAAAAACAATTTTATCGTTTTTATCAATTACGTAAGACCAATATTTGAATTGCATAGCTTGAAATTAATATTGCCAAAACAAATTTACGTTAATTAATAAGAAATTATCGCATTTAGTTCATCGTCATGATAATGTACTGTGTTATGAAAATATAAATAAATATTTGTTTAACTATTTTAAAATCCTTTTAAAATGTTTGAGTAAGAATTAAACAAAATATTTCCGATGGAGGATAATTATAATATAATTACACATTTAAAAAGCTGAATAATAAAGTCGTTAATGAGTGAAACGATATTAGGAAACTTGAGAAAAAGGTAACAAAACATGGAAATTTAAAAATTAAATTGTAGTAAGTTTCTTATATTGTAAAGGTAAGTGTTAAGAATGTTTGAGAAGCGCATTACAGTTATTAAAATTGAAAACGAAAAACTTTCCAAGTAGGAAATTTAGTTATCTTCTTATTTAAAAACTTTGATCAAACAAAATTGTTTACCTTGCTATTTAGAAATATAAACTGAACTTGAACCAAAGTTAAGACCATCCTTGTAGCTGGAGTAATTGCCAGTAGAACGTTTGAATAACATCGATCGTTGCTTTTTAATTCGAAGTAACGACCAAATTCTAAACCGGAATATACCATGCTTCCAATACCAAATGCTAAAATAAAGTTCAAAATATGTTACATGTATAAATTGACATCTTGACACATGATTATGGACCAGTGATGCGATATAAAAATGTAAATTTTTAGTTTATTATACAAAGCTGATGAAATTTACTAACCAATCTTTAAATATTGACAACTCTGGTTATAATTTTCAAGCCATGAAGTAATATTATCTAAAATATGTAGTATGGTTGACTAGGCAGATTACACCTCCCTCGGTTGTTTTGATATTGCTTTCTGTGGGAAGGCAATATCAACGCTATTCGTAAAGAAGTAATTCATTCATTTTAAAATTATCGAGTTAAATATCTATCTATTCTTCCAAATTTCAAAGTATTTAGGAGAACTCAATCTATTTGTTCCATCCAACGTGTGTCCATCAAATAGTGAATAAATATAAATACAATTGATAAGAATTAAAACTCTAAAAAACACTAGGCTCTTATTTTGGCAATCGTGTTGAAAGAAACGGTGGTAAGGAAGAAAAGGATGCTTCGAAAGAACAAATACCCAAAAGGTCTGAAGTAATACTTAATACTTAATAATACTTTGTGGAATCAGGTGACAATCGGGCAGAGGTAACTTTCACTTACTATTTGTCAATGGGTAAGAATAAACCTAGTATATTTTCAATCGATACTACCAATAAAGGAAAGTTGAGTAGAATCGTAAAGGGTCGCCAACATCGCCATAATTCCAAAATAAGTACAACATTATACATATGCAGCTTAAATTTGTAATATTAATGATTTTGTGAATGAAGTCCACCTCGAGGTCCCTGCGAGCCACCTCGAAGCCCCTGCGAGGTGGGCAGGGGGTGTGGAACAGATCGTTACAATGTTGTAATTTATACAAAGTGTAATATTTCCAATTATTGTCTTATCTTCCAGTTTAATATATTTACTAATATAACTTCGCAATTAGAAATAGACCACGCAAGGAAAAAGGAACAAACGATTTTTGGCGGGCAGCGCGATGAGACTGGCAACAGGAACGTGTGGAGAACTTAATTCAAATATTTAAATTAAGTAATAACACCACGATTACGGGTGGTACTGGCTATACTGTTGGTACCCTGCAACAGGTGACATACCAAAACCAGATTCAGAAGATGGATCATTATCAATGTTGTATCATTAACTTAAGTTTATCGTGTTGTTAGGTTTATAAAATATGTAAATAAAGTATACGTGTCGTTAGAATCGCTGTTGAATATTAATAACAAATAGGGATGCCAACCTCCTATAAACGTAATGTCATGGACCACAAGAGACCAAGAGATAATAATGGAAAACGCATCGACATATGTGCATTGTCAGAAACGAAAGAAAAAGTATGGCGACTACACCAATGAGAGAATAACCAAGGTCGTCTTCAAACTTAATAGCAGGATCACAAACTTTATAAGTGTATACGCCTCAGATATTAGTAAATCAAGAAATAAGAGAAATGTATTCTATGAAAATCTCCAAAATGAAATAAATTTAATACCACATAACAAAGATATAATACTGATGGGAGATTTCAACGCAAGAGTGGGATCGTACAAAATGATAATGGGGATTTTTGGTAGAATTCTGCAGTCAAAACGAATTCAGAATCAACAACACCTTCTTCGACTATAACGCAAAATATAAAGTCACTTGGAAAAACACCAGAAGACAAACGTCAACACTGAATTATATAAAAAAAAGTCGTAGCATAATGCCATCGAGAATCATGGATGTAAGAACACTAAATTCGGCTAATATTGAGAGCGACGATCATGGTCTGGTACTATGCAAATTAAGATTGCCCCAACCATTAACATTTAAAAAACGGCCTACGTCCCCTAAAAGAGAAAAGTTAAATATAGAAAACCTCAGATGCGACAGCACCAGATGGTGTACGAACAAAGACTGAAACAAAAAATAACAGGCAATAGAATCACTGCGACAGATACATTGTCCAACCCAAGCAGCTGAAGAAGCGTGCGATACAAAAAAGGTCTGCTCAAAGCCCTTTAATAACACGCCATGGTTTACAGAGGAGTGAAAACCCTCGACAAAGAAAAAAAATAAGCCTACCCAATGTATAGATCCTCTCAATCGGTAGAAAACTAGAGAAAATTGAGGGGTTAACCGCTGGTGAAGTTTTTTGTACACATCTCATGAAGTACATGACATCTCATGTGAAGTACATGAAGTAAAATACGTGTTAAGTATATTGAAGTACAAGTGAAGTATCATGAAATTAGTAAATTTTTGGTGAATTACATGAAGTTTAACTTGGCTTATGCGTATGCGCTACGGTCAATGTGAATCATAGATAAGACACGTGTATTCAATAATAATTATTTGATAGCAAATTAACTTACATCAGTAAATTTTCTTAACATTTTTTTATCTTAAACGTTGAATAGACCTTTGGCGGTCATTATTTTACTAATTAAAAGTTTTGGTAGTTGCTAGTTTAATAGTAATCAATTAATTAAATTAAACTAAGATTTCTTTAGTTAATTTTGTAATTTTTTAGCTCATTTGTTTGAATATCATGGAGGTTTGGTAGCTCAATAAAAAGTTTTGGTAATTCATTATTTCGTCGTGATTAATTAATTAATTCTGGTTTTACAGAGACGGCTCCAAAATGTAATAATACAATTTAAACTATCTTCTTATGCCCAATTTCTTCAACTATATTTATCTCAGTTACAGATCAGTTAAAATATATTAAAGTTAGATTGACGAAATTACCAATGAGGTGTTTGATTTGTTTTGTTGTGTGCTTGGTTATTTTGTTGTGGTCTGATTGGATGAGATTGGATAAGGTGCATATCATCAGCCCCCTTCCATTGCGAATTTAGTCTAAATCTATTGTGCATTCTTTATTTTTGGTTGGACCTTTTTTGCTTTTGAATTATTTAGAATTAGTTGAAGGAGGGCTGGAGACCAGCTAGCTCCACCCTCTCGATTTTAAAAATAATCTTAATAATTGTTTGTGAATGATTGTACATAATTTATTTTCGCTTTACCTTTTTGTTGCTCCCCCAAATATGTCATAATTTTTTTAGAAAATTCAAACGGTAGCGGAGAGTTTCTACTAAATTTTCAAGTCTTTAATATGTTTGCCTGCATTGTAATATTTGGGTACTGAAGGGTGTTTTACATCCCCAAACCCCCCGGATTATTTAGCTTAGTTTTTATAAGAAGTAAACTGTAGATCTCTCCATACTTGGAGAGATCTCCCCAGATCGAGTAGATTTTTTTTATCAGAAGTAAACTGAAGATCTCTCGTTGCAGAGGCACTGGAAGGTGTTCTACACTCCCCAGACACCCTGGTTTAAATAATTTGTTTTATTAAAAGTGAATTAAATATTTAAGTATATCCCAAGTTTTTTAAAATTAGCTATGGCCAAATAAATGTGTTTAATTCATAATCTGACAATTAATCATAAACTGCATAATTATAAATTCCATACCTCCTGGGAGGTAGATCACTGCAACGGAGATCTTCAGTTTACTTCTGATAAAAATAAAGTACTTGATCCGGGGAGTTGGGGGCGTGAACACCTCCATGTTTCTGCAACGGAGATCTTCAGTTTACTTTGGATAAAAATAAACTACTTAATCCGAGGGTGTGGGAGATCTTCAGTTTACTTCTAATAAAATAAACTACTCAATACCGGGCGGTCTAGGGTGTGGAACACTCAGTGCACAAATTTTAAAATGAAGAATATTGCAGAACATGCAAACCCCAAAAACTCCCAGACCGAGTAGTTTACTTTTATCAAGTAAACTGTAAGATTTAGTTAAACTGGAATTAAATATTAAGCATATCTCAAGTTTATTAAAATTAGCTATGGCCAAGTAAATGTGTTTAATTTGTAATCTGACAATTAATTATAAACTGCGTAATTATAAATTTCGTACGCCCTGGGAGGCAGATCTTTGCAACAAATTAAAAAATAAACTACTTAATTCGGAGGGTCTGGGGGTGTGGAACACCTTCTAGTGCCACTGCAACGGGAAATCTTCAGTTTACTTTTGATAAAAAATAACTACTAGATCCGGGGAGTGTAAAACACCCTCCAGTGCTCAAATTTTGGAATCTCGGTGAGTCTCTGAAATACCAATTAAGTACGTGAAATACAATGAAGTATCGATGAATTAGGTGAATTAGGTAATAGTACGGTGAATTACTTGCGAAGTACGTAAAATCCCGTAAATTACCGCTGAATTATATGAAGTACGAAAAAGTATGGAGAATTATGATGAAATACGTGAAGTGTGAAGTTAATTGTACACGATTTGCTCTAGCGGTTGACCCCTCGGAGAAAATATAAAATAACCAGGAATAAGATAACCCAAAGGATAAAAAAAATAACAGAAGATTACTGAAAAAGATTTACCAAGGACACGGAAAGGGATTTGACAGGGGCACAAACAAATATTTGGAAGTTGGTTCGAAAAAGGAAAATCGATTTCAATAAAATTAGCGACTGAATACTTCAAAAATATGTATCATCAGCATCACAATTTAAGCAAAAACGATTAGTGCCATAAAGAAGATCACACCGAAGCAATAGAAATAAATAAAATAGAAACAACTAAGACCGTGTTCGACTTGAAGCTTACGCTGTTGGCGCCAACGAACGCTAACGCTTATAGCACGCAAATTTTGCCGTTCGACTTGGAAAATATGCGCTTACAACGCTCACGCTGACGTTCAAATCGAACGATATGACAGCACCATCAGCGCTGCAATTTAAAAGTGACAGTTGCTTAACCTATAAAATATTCAAACAATCTAAAATAATAATTGTTTTTAAATGCGATTAATTTTAGCTATTTTTCACAAATTAATAACTATAATTTCATACAACAATTTATTTTGGGTCAATTAATTTCATTTACAATCTTGTCACTAATTTTTTATAAAAATTGAGCGGTTAAAACAAGGAAATAAATTATTGAAGTAATTTAATATAGGACAACTAATTTTATGTTTAAATTTAAATATTGAAGTTAAATAGTAAACCTAAAATATTTAGGTTTCAAATAAATTCAAAAATAGTTACAATTTTACCACTACAGCGCCGCGCTTACGCTGCCCTACCGAAATGAAATTTGCGTTGTGAGCGTGAGAAAATGGCGAATCCATGACGTCACGGTTGCGTTTACACGAGCCGTAAGCGCCAACATTCCCAAGTCGAACGCTTAAAGCGTTTGCATTTGCGCCAGTTCGTACTAACAGCGCTGTAAGCGTCCAAGTCGAACACGGTCAAAGCATTGCTGGGTCTGAAGGGTCGAAAAGCAACGAGAACGGATAGAGTCCCCAATGAATTCCTGAAATATGGAGGCGAAGCGCTGATAGACAAACTGGTGATATTTATTCAAAAAGGTTTTGACCTCCAAAACATTTCAGAAGAGTTTAGAATCAGCTTAACCATCTCAATGCACAAAAAAGGAAGTAAGAATAAACCAGAAAACTACAGAGGAATCACACTGCTCAGGTCTGTGCTTAAACTAATTACTAAAATAATACTCTCCAAGATTAATGAAGTGCACGTGCAAGTGAAGTGAATCAAGTGCAAGTGAGGAATCCAGGTGCACTTCAACTGTGATGCCCTTTCCATGACATCTTTTACTCGTATCTGCTATTTGATTTACTCACTTTTTTGTACTTCTTGAGGGTTATTCCTATAATCTGCCTCTCTTTTGTCTCTCTCTTTTTTTTCTTCTCAAGTCTCTGATCAACACCTATATTAGGACGGGAAGGATACATTGAGCAAATATTCGTCGCTTCAGTGGCATTGGTATGCTGCACTTTAAGAATTATTTAAATTTTGGAAATTTTTCACTCAAACTTGGTTCTTATGGTTATCTCAGGAACCTATCATGTTGTCCTGGTTTGTTGATATAAATTGGCTTAAATATGCAAATTTCTCTACTGTTTCTAAGATGCTTTATTCTTTATTTGTAATTGTATTCTTGTTTGTCTCTTCTATTTTCTAATTTCTATACTTTTTGTTAATGTGACCATTTTTTTTATTTTTACGTTGTCATGTAGAATATTTTTAATTAGGGTGGAATATCTGTCATCTAATATTTTACAGTTTTTTAAAGATTTTATTCATGCCTATTTTTCCAATTACAGGCGTAAAATCTACAAGTTTTGCTATTTCTACACGATTGTGCGAGGGTAGTCTCAGAAATATCCTATCTAACAAAAAAACACAAAAAATTTGGGAAAACATATCTTTATTTCTCAACATAGTTTCCTTGTTGCTTTATATAATTTTCCCAGCAATGTTCAATAGCTCCGATACCCTGTCGAATTCCTCAAAATACTTTTACCTCTGTATTGTCGGCAAATCTTTTGCTATCGAGCCATTTTTTTAAGTTTTTTAAGAGAAAATAATCCGAGAAGGCTAAATTTTCTGAATAGGGTGCGTAAGAAAGCAATTTAAAATTTAACCCATTGATTTAGGCCGCTGCGACAAAGGATGTGTGAACTGGTTCATTATCTTGATAAAGCAGTACTTTTTTTTAGTCAAATGCTGCCGTTTTTTCTTGATTTCATCACTCAAACGATTTAATAAGTTCGCATAGTTATCTTTGCCATTGACTGTTTTTCCTTTTTGAAGATAATCAATAAAAATTATACCATGTGCATCCCAAAAAAAGCCGACTCCATAACCTTGAGGAACCCGAAGGAACTGTCTTCGCTTTTTGGAGTCGATTCTCCCCTTTCATTTTATTGATTTGACTGTTTCTTTATCTTAGGTGTGAAGTGATAGACCCATGTTTCATTCATGGTTATGAATTTGCACAAAAGCTCGACTTTATTGCTGTGAAACATTGCCAAACACATCTTCACCACGCTGTTTTTCTTTATCTTGTGCACAGCTTTCTCATGTCCAAATTTTCGTAGTCAAAAACTTTTACTTTCAGTCGACGGTCATCCACTATAATTATTTTGTGGATTTTCTTCACCATTTCTGGAGTGGCCACTTTATTTGCTCGACCACTGCCATGTTCGTCTTGGCAACTCGTACGGCCTTGTTTAAATTGAGACACCCAATATTTTACTATTGCAAACAGAAAAACAGCTTCCCACAGAGTAGAATACAGCTCAGTTTTGATATTAGTTGGACTGAGACCTTTCAAATAAAAATATTGTATCACATAACGATGATGCTTAGAGCTGATATATCGCTACGTTTCGTTTAATTGCTACTGTTTTTTAAATATTTGATTTAGGCATCAGATCCAATAGAACAAATTTCTAGTTTTTGTTGTAAAATTATCCAACTTAGCTCTTGGAAGCATAGACCCATTTTAAAATACTTTGTTTTTGAAGAGAAAAATTTAAATCTTTTATAAAATGAAATTCTTAACTTCGTAGACTTCAACAAAATGTGTTATCAATTAATGCTAGGTAATCCAAAGGTACAAATAAATTTCTCTACCAATCAGACATAAAATCCCTTAGATATCACATGTAAATCATCTTAATTCTCCTAAAAGTTTACAATAATTAAAATTTAAGTTGATTTAATCTTTTTAAATTTTGTTATTAATTACGTTTCAAGGATTCGTCTTTACGGCTTTCATTTACTATTTCTTTCTATTATAATATAACTTTTTCAATTAACACAATTTATTTAAGTTTCTTATTAGCTTCTTAACATATTTATTTTATAAACTTCACTTGGGTTATTTGTAAAATTTCTACTGCGAAATTTAAATTTAAAACATTTTTCAAACTGATCCAAGTCCCAACGCAATTTGCGTCCACAAACATTGACGGTTGAAATGAGACTGCGGATTTTGCAAAATGCTCTTTATTAATTTTTAGCCTTTTTGAATTTTAAAATTTTATTTTCACAACAATTTTATTTAAATAATTAATGTTCACTTGTTTATTTTTAATTGTACTTCACGATTATCAGTGCTAATTTATTTCTTAACATTAAAACGTAAAAATTGAAAAAGAATCTTTCTGTTCTGGCGAACAATTATTATTATATCAAATTTACCAAGTTGTTTACAGCTTCAATTCAAACTCTCTCATTGTTCAAAACTCTTGCACCTTAAAATATTAAATCATTTTATTCTATTATTTTCCAATTTTTAAACCACGGTTTTTCTGGCGTTGCTATGGTGTTTTAACACTGGGCAAACTACACTGAGTAGCATGTATAACAAGTGTCAGCTAGGTGTTCAATACCGAATTTACACTTCATACAAATAAACACTGTAGTATTAGCAAGGTTACCATGGTGTTAACTTTTCAAAATGGTACTTGTGGATTTTTATAATTCTTAGTCTTCAGTTCAATATGTAGCACCACTTCTGCTTTATTCCATGTTTTTGATCGAAATTGTTTGTTTTTTTAAGCAAGAGTTATATCATAGTTGTATCAGCTGTTTCAAGACCTTCTGTCCACCCTCTTTTAATATTCTATCACGTTCGACTGTTTTGTTATTTTTTTAAAACTTTTTTTATCTCTTCCTTTGTGGTATCGGGCATATTATTATATTCCACATTTAATACCTTAAATCTGCTGTAGTTATATTATCTATTGTTGGTCAATTGAGATTAGGTACTCCCATACCTTCAAATCTTTAAGATTTAAGTAACTTAAAATTGTTAAAGAAACCTTTACTATAAAACTTGATATTTTGATTTTTGTTGGTTCTACCAAAATTAAAGTTTAAAAATGATGACCAAAAAGACAAACATAAAATGTAATTATTATTACAATAAAGTTTTTTTATGTCAGTACAGAAAGACGTTAATATATTTTCTTAAGGTACTCTAACACATCTGTATGATCACCGTTTTTTAAAGATTTTTCCAAATTTTCGTATTTTTATAATTATTTCAGAAGTAACTAAAGTTTACAATAAAACCTGAGCTGATCTTTTTAGAGCTGGTAAAGTTATTTTTAATTTGATTATTATGCAAAGTTTAATATTTTTTAAACTCAAAAAGGTCACTTTTAGACCATAAGTATTTATATTTTCCAATCCAGAGATCAAAAAGAAGTTTGGGATGTTATAACATTAATCTCTAAATACTGGCGAGAGTTAAAATTCCCGGGTTCGAAAATACACTTTTTCCTATAGAAATGACTTTACCAAACGAAAGAACAGAAAAATACAAGCTCTTAATGTACGTGTGCTTGGAGGTACGTGGGGGATGTTTTTAGTACGTAAAGCGCTTGTCAAAACCGCTTTAGCGCACGGAGCGACGGGGCATCGGATTCACACAAAAAGTGATTTTTTTCCGAAATTTGTTGTCTGATCACAAATTTAATTTTTATTATAATTACACATTATCTTTCATAATTCGTTGTAAAACCGATATTATAGTATTTTTATTGTCGCACAACCTATTTTAATTTTGGTGGGCTGGGTTACAGTTCAAAAGAGCCAATGAGATATTACATTTCAAATTAATTTTAAGAGCCGTTTTTTCCAAAATTTGTGAACCGACCTCAAATTTAATTTTTTTTGACACGCTAATTAGACCCTCATCTTTTTAAACCACTTAAAATGGTAAAATCGCAATCCGAGAATCTTAACTGTCACCCTAAATACTTATTGAGTTAAAGCAGTGGTTCTCAAATGTCTTGCCAGTGCCTTAAAATTTGGAATCACAGTTGGTGATTAGTGACCGGAACTTCGTAACATTAAACCAAATTTAAATAATTTTTGGGTATTTCTTAGGGGCCGGGTAATAAACCTGAATTTCGATTTTGACGATTTTTAAAACGGATTATGAAAGATGAGGGTCTAATTAGGGTGTAAAAAAATAAAATCTGCGGATTGTTCACAGATTTAGAAAAGAAACAACTTTAAAAATTTATTTGCAATGCAATTTAGTCATTGGCTCTTTTGAACTGTAAAAATAATGTACTAAAATAGGCTGTGGCGATAGTAAAGATACCGCAATCTCAGTTTTTACAACGAATTGTGAAAGATAAGGATGTAATTTACAAATAAAAAAATAAAATTAGTGGTTGGTCAATAAATTTCGGAAAATATTCACTTTTAACGTAATACCTCGCAATAATACACTTACATGTTGTATTTCTTATGGGAAAATTGTAATTTTCAAATTTGAATTGTGGCCTTATTAGAAGTCCTTAATGACCTTAAATGATTTGCATTTTTATGCTCTTTTGTTTGGTGAAGTCATTTTTATACAAGGGTCAACCGCTAGAGGAAATCGTGTACAATTAACTTCACACTTCACGTACTTCATCATAATTCTCCATACTTCTTACATAAGAGACTTACAGAAATACCAAAATTTGAGCACTGGAGGGTGTTCCACACCCCCCAGACCCCCCGGATTGAGTAGATTATTTTTATCAGAAGTAAACTAAAGATCTCCCGTTGCAAAGGCACTAGGGGTGTTTCACTCCCAGCCCCCGGATAAAGTAGTTTATTTTTATCAGAAGTAAACTGAACTCTCCTGTTGCAGAGATCTACCTCCCAGGAGTACGGAATTTATAATTAGGTAGTTTATAATGGAGTCAACTTAGCTGAAGCCAAGCTGACTTTACTAGGGAATATAATTAATGGGTGGTTTCCGTTGCCTTCCCATGGTCCACAGATTGATATTGGACCTTTGATCACAGCAGTGTATCCGACTCGACTAGGAATCGAACCACGGTCTACCGCTTTAAAGTCGGCCGGTGTATGCTTTACGCTACACTGCTGGTTTTGTATAGATGTAAAAACAAAAATGAACAAAATATTTTTGCAATTCTGCAGCGAAATACTATCATTTCATACACATTACATGGTATTGAAAGCGGCTTGTTTTCTGCACGTAAGATTACTCATGTTATTTGATCATATTTCGTAATCTTATCTTTCGCGAGATGACTTTACCTTCACTTTTCCGCACTACTGGCGAGTTATTTTCATATCAGCATTGTCCAGATTGAGCAATTTTGTTAAAATATTCTTTATTTACCGAATTTCAGATTTGCAAAAAATATTGTTCGCAACACGTACTTCAATAGGCTTGTTTCCATTCTTAGGGGCCGGGTAATAAACCTGAATTTCGATTTTGACGATTTTTAAAGCGGATTATGAAAGATGAGGGTCTAATTAGGGTGTAAAAAAATAAAATCTGCGGATTGTTCACAGATTTAGAAAAGAAACAACTTTAAAAATTTATTTGCAATGCCATTTAGTCATTGGCTTTTTTGAACTGTAACCCCGCCCATTGAAATTAAAATAGGCTGTGGCGATAGTAAAGATACCGCAATCTCAGTTTTTACAACGAATTGTGAAAGATAAGGATGAAATTTACAAATAAAAAAATAAAATTAGTGGTTGGTCAATAAATTTCGGAAAATATTCACTTTTAACGTAATACCTCGCAATAATACACTTACATGTTGTATTTCTTATGGGAAAATTGTAATTTTCAAATTTGAATTGTGGCCTTATTAGAAGTCCTTAATGACCTTAAATGATTCCCATTTTTATGCTCTTTTGTTTGGTGAAGTCATTTTTATACAAGGGGTCAACCGCTAGAGGAAATCGTGTACAATTAACTTCACACTTCACGTACTTCATCATAAGTCTCCATACTTCTTACAGAAGAGACTACAGAAATACCAAAATTTGAGCACTGGAGGGTGTTCCACACCCCCCAGACCCCCCGGATTGAGTAGATTATTTTTATCAAGTAAACTAAAGATCTCCGTTGCAGAGGCACTAGAGGGTGTTTCACTCCCCAGCCCCCGGATAAAGTAGTTTATTTTTATCAGAAGTAAACTGAACTCTCCTGTTGCAGAGATCTACCTCCAGGAGTACGGAATTTATAATTAGGTAGTTTACAATTAATTGTCAGATTACGAATTAAACACATTTACTTGGCCATAGCTAATTTTAATAAATTTGAGATATGCTTAAATATTTAATTCACTTTTAATAAAAATAAATTATTTAAACCGGGGTTCTGGGGTGTGGAACACCCTCCAGTGCTTCTGCAACGAGAGATCTTCAGTTTACTTCTGATAAAAAGTAAACTACTCGGTCTGGGGTTCTGCATGTTCTGCAATGTTCTTCAATCCAAAATTTGTGCACTGGAAGGTGTTCTGCACCCCCCCTTCCCAGTACTTCATGTACTTCATTAGATGTGTACAAAAACTTCACCAGCGGTGAACCCCTCGTTTTTATAGGAAAAAGTGTACTTTTGAGTCGAGGTTTATCACCTCGATCCATTTTTGGACCTGGTTTTGGGAAAACTTGGGAAAGCAAACATAAAATTTTGGAATTCTTTGACAAAATTATTTATTTATAATTTTGGCCTATATAAAATTGTTTTCTAAAAAAACATTCAAAAAGCATGCGGTGCAAGTAAAAATGTACGAATTTTTTTCTCACAAAATTGGTGTTTATTTAATTTGTGTCTTTTAATCTAACAATAAGAAGGTACTTGAAAGCTTCATGATTTTAGTTCTTATTAGTAATGTCCTTTGTCGTTTTTCCATTGACGGAATTGACATTTTAAGTACGGCGTAAACTTAAATATTTCGGTGAAAGTGGACATTAATAATATTTATATAATAATAATTGTTTTTAAATTTTAGCTAAAAATGAAAATAAACAATTTCATTTAGACAATAAATCTGTCTGTTTCGGTAAAATAATGTGTTGTTCCGTAAAGAATTGTGTGAATCTTTACCGAGGCGAAGTGCTATTTGGTCAGTTTGCTCAAATATGCTCTAAAAATGAATTTCCACAGCGACATAAAATGTTATATTTGTTACTTTTCAATTTTGAGGGTGTACCGCCATTCCCGAAATATTTAATGATGTAAAATGAAATATCAAGTAAAAAAAGTGTTATTACCGATTGCACCTAGACGTAAGTAGAAGCTTCCATATCTTTCGGGAGGTTGATTACCGTTTTGAAAAATTGAAACTTTTCTTATTCTTTCAGATGCGGTTGATTTACTGTGCTTTCCTATAAAAATATACACCACATGAAATTTATATTTCATGCAGTTTAAATGCAGCACTTACGATACGAATTAAGTATAGAAAATACAGCTTTTTCTCTTATAAGAGTAACATACATGTAGCCTGCAAAAGCGATGCTTCCTAAATACATGTATAAGTAAAATCCTTGATAATAGAATGGAGGAACGTCACGAGAAATTGTTTCTGTGATCGGAAATGCCATTCCCAATACTATCACAAGCTTTGCGTAAAGCGCCGAGAGAATTGTGGTCAAAACATCGCTGTTTCCGATAAAAAAAATAAAGAAAAATTGGTTTGTAAAATATTTATATAGAAAAATACTTACTTGCTTAATTTTTTATTGAACTTTTTTTGTTTCTCTTCTTTTTCTAAATCTGGATTTCCATCCAATGACATGGAACGTTCACCTTGTCCTTGAAAGAAACTAAAACAAGAAAACCAAAACTTTTTCATTTTGATTGGATACATTTGAGGCGCAATTTTAAATTTTTTCGTACCTTAATAAATAACGCCTTTGATTCATAACAGCATGAGCAGCTGATAAAGCTATGGTTTGAGAGGGCCTTCTTAAAGCTGCTATTATAGCAGATGGTCGTCTTGATGATAAAGCTGAATGATCATGAAAAACCCCGTCGGCATCATGTAAGCGAGTTTGAATGATGTTGTCAGGGCTTGATACAACTATTTCGGGTGGATGAAGAAATGCACGCGATTCGCTGTAGTGAGAACTAAAATGTTTTGATTTATTAGAAAATTTTAAATTAAATTTTAAAACTTTAACAAATATCGCAATAGAGTTTATGCCGTAATACGGATAATAAAAATTACCTATTTTCCTCCTCTACGGTGTCCATTTTAATTTTTAATTGTATTAACCCTCGAGAGACCCGTTTACTTTCTTTATTAATAAAACTTTTGTATAACTTGAGCGGATTTCTTTAAAGTAATGGTGAAAGTAATTTAAAGAATAACATGCACACTGTATTTTAGATAAAAATATTCTAGCACCACCTAAAGATTTTTCACTATTATACCCGAGGATTGCACTGTGCGAAATTAAAAACTTTAAAAGTTTGTAGTTGTTTGCATATTGCTATACCGTGAAATAAAATCAGCGTTAAGTTAAATAGTAAATATCACGAGAACGCTTTGTTGGCTGGAATAATTATCAAAATTTGTTAAAATGTTAAAGTTTCCTAACTAAATCGGCAAATAATTTTGTAAACTTAGAGATTCTATGTTAATAATAACAAATTTTTATTGATTTTGTTCTAATCTTATCAAGTAATACGTTTATCACATTATGCGCTTTTCTTTGTAAAATATTAATCACGGCATGGTAAATAATTTTTTACTCCATATTAATGAGTAATGAACCTGGGAAATTCATGCAAACAGATTAGTTTTTAGAAAAATTACGTATTTCAATTGGCATACAAAAACGAATCTCACTCGTTGAATAATACAACCCTTAAATTAAAATAGAACTATTACCAAACATTTTTTATTGATATTTTAATTTAGAAAAAGCGTATCGATGAAAATATATTTAACTAAATTTTTCCTGGTTGATAAAAATCATTGCGGCACCAAACAGTTGCATAGAAGATGTTATGCGAATGGTAAAAGCAATAAAATTGAATTTGTGAGCGCCACATTTCATTTTATAACAGAGCGCTAGTTAAATTAGATTTCCTGTTTTTAAGGATTTTAAAATTAAAACGCAGCTTTCTGACGTTTTATATGGCGAGGTAAAAGTCTTTTGAATTTGTCAGTACCTGACAAAAATTATAGCATCAGGTTAATCACATTTCAATACATTTAATTGAATTTTATACCCAAGGTGAATTTGCAAATTGATTTTGATTTATTTATTGAAAGTTTGTTGATGACATTGTATTTAGAATGTAAAATTGTAAATATTTTAATTATTAGTAAATAAATACATTAATAATAATAAATACTATTATTATTGAAAAATTGAACCATTGACAAAGCTGTAAGTCGAATTTATTTTATCAAATAACAAGATTAGTTTGAGGTAAGTGCTTTTACAATAAAATGTTTATCTATTCGATTTGTGCGATACATATCTGTAACTTTGCTTTTACAAAATAGTGGTGTTTTACATCTTCAAATCACTTGGATTTATCAAAATTATAATTAATATTTTATTAACTGATTGATTTTGGTTAAGATTGTATCTTTCATACAATTTAATTATTACTTTTTACTCAATTTTAATTTGCTATTGGTTATTAGGTATTTTTTAAAGAGTAACATTAAAAGCTTATTCTCTAACCTGTTTTATTTTATAAAAATTTATTTTATTTTGTTCCAATTAAAATAATTCAATTCTTTGCTTCTCAACTGAAAAACTAAACGACATACACGCATGGTTTGCATGGCACATATATTACATATTTGCATCGTTGGAGCACAGGTTCCTTTGTGTGGTTTATTGTGGTTTACAGACCTCTATTCTAAAATTACAGAATATAGTAACTTGATTTACTACTTGGTTTTTGTTGTAAGCATGTTAATTGTGTTTTTCTAGCGAATTCTATTAGCCACATGACGAAAGCGTTTCTATTAGATGCCTGTGACAAAGGCACAAAAAATGCCTGATTTCTTAATTCTCATATACAAGGGCAGTTTGATAAGTCAGTGACTTTTTGATTTTCTTGCGTTGTAACTTCATATTCAACACTGCTCCTGTGAACTACCATCTGTCAAATTTTGAGTAGGCTGCGTCATTTAGTTTGTGTTTGACAGCCATTGAAAGTAGAAAACCTCGTGAATTTAGACCAAAATAGAGAAAAGTGAATTTCGTATGCTCATTAAGAATTATTTTTTGCGTAAAAAAGTACACCTTCAATTCCATTCACATCGATTATTTTGAAAAGAGTAAAACGATCACCGGAAAATATTATTCAAAGCTGTTGGACAGATTCGACATTGATTTCCAGCAAAAGCGACCGCATTTGGCAAAGAAAAACGTGCTCTTTCACCAGGTGCACATGTGTGTCATCCCCATGGCAAAATTTTATGAATTGGTCTAGAAAATCTTTCTCATCCAGTATATTTTCCAGATTTAGCCTCCTGTGACTATTTCCTGTTTGCAAATAGCTCGGCGGTAAGAGATTTGGGTTAAATGAAGAGGTCATCACTGAAACAAACGGCTTTTTTGAGGGCTTCGAGACATCGTATTATTTAAAAGGAATAAAAAAATTGCAAAACCCCTGGACTAAGTGTATGGCGACTATATTAAAAAATAAAACTTTTTTTTGTAAAAAAGAATATTTTTTATTCAAAAAGTCAACGACTTATTAAACAGACCTCGTATTTTGAATTTAATCTCAATCACACAAATTAATGTAACTCTTGGTGTTCAGAATAAATTCAGAAAAAAAGCTTGGAAGAACGCCATTGCTTTCCAAAAAAATGCAATTTTGAATAGCTCAACTGCACGGAAAAAATGTGGGATGAAGTCATTTTCTCAGATGAATGTAAATTTAATTTACTTGGCTCGGATGGTATTCAATATGTGCGGCGAAGACAAGGCGAAGAATTTAAGGATCAGTGTTTAAAAACTACAGTAAAATTTTCTGCAAAAGGTGGAATGGTATGGGGATGCATTACAAGCAACAACGTTGGTCTCTTGCACTTTATAGAGGAATCCCTCAACGCAGATTAAAAGTGAGTACTTATATCAACTAAGAAATCGTGCAATTTTTTTTTTTAATAATTATACAATATTCTAGCTGGTTTTGCTAACTTTTAAAAATACTACCATTTTTGTTGCAGGTTAAGAAGTTCATAGAATAAGGTGATCATTTGTACTGGTTTTGTATCCTTAATCTTGGTTAGTCGTGACATTTAACCAGGACACCTATTCTCGGCCCCAAATAAATTGAGCCCTGCGCCACAATTTTCTGATTAAGAAACGACAACCTGAATATAAGTTTTATTTATGAGACTATTTTCGTCTTCTACCGAAAGAAAGGTCAAGACTTAAAAACGGTAATTTTTTTTCTATGTCCTGGTTTTACATTTTATAAAACCAGTCATTTTATCACAGAACAAAAACATATAAAACCTTTGTCCCGGTCACGTAATTCTCCGGATTTAAATCAATCGAGAATTGCTGATAAGTACATGGTTTCAAAAAGAATTGTTAGGAGCATCCCAAAAATAAAGAAAAGTTAGTAAAAATATTGAAAAAAGTGTCGAAAGAAGATTTGTATAACAATTATCTAAACAATTGAATTCATTCAATGCCGAAACGAATAAAAGTTGTTATTAAGGCACGGGAAGGTTCTACCAACTATTAGAACATATAAAAAATTGTAAAATTTTGTTATGGACCTACATAAAATTTTATTGTTGACATTTCATTTTATAAAAAATAAATTTCTATTTGAAATCCCTACTAAAATTGCAATAATTTAAAAAAATTTCAAAACATAAAACCAATGTTTTTTTGAATGCTGACTAATGCTGAAATTTGTACCTAAGAGGTGTGCTAAGCTGTATAAATGTAAAAAAACAAAAAATTAACAATAAAATATTTTTTCTTATTGTTTAGTAAAGTTTTGCATTAGATAGTGTTTGAATTACGATTACAATTTCAACTAAAGATTAGTTGAAATCATATAAAGAAATTGATTGAATTTTAGTCATTGAATAAAGTTGGATAATTCATTTAAACTAAATTAGATAATTTTAAGATTGAAAAAGTAAACAAATCATAGAAACAAATTAGTTGAATCAATGAATTTGTTTTAACAATTTGATGAAATTGAATCGTGATAGATAATACAAATACAAAAATTACTTAAATGTTTGAAATGATTTCTTTGAGTTAATTAATATTAAATATTTTTTACACTTCGTGCGATTTCTATTATAGTATCAATATAGTAGTGGAATATTGTTACAATGTAAAAAGGAAAAAAGTAATTTTTTAAATTATTTATATAATTGAGAATTATAGACAATTTCTTCAACTTATGTATTTTTATTTTTAATTTTTTTTTTATTATTTAATTTCTTACATTATTTATACACAATATTTATATTTACACATTGAATTATTAATTACTTGTATATTTCCAATAAATCTCTTTGCCGCGCTGAATATCTGTAAATAATAATTGGAAATTTATATCATTACAATTTATTATACCTACTTTTTTTTCTAATTACCTTAACCGGGATGCAAACCGCTGCAGCATTTTACCGCACCTTCAATGCATTTAAAAAACCCTACCGTCTTAACCTCTGCCCATTAGAGTATTTGCATACCTAATGATTGTTTGGTATTCTAATTCAAGAATTCCATAAATTTCAAAAATTAATTATTAATCAATTTATTAAGAAAAATATGAGTGTTTTAGTCTGTTTAAACGTGTGAAAAAACTAAACAATTTTCATAATAAAATTTATTTATAAATAAATTATTTAAACAATTTCAATTTCAATGCGCCTCAAAAAATTAATTATTGTTAAAATTAAAATTTAATAATATATTATAACAAATATTAAATAGAGACGGTCACTGGCCTAGTAGTTAGAGCGATCCACTGCTAATGCTAAGGCACCCGGTTCGAACCGGGAGGAGTCTACAAATGAAAATTTTCTTTCTGACTCTCTTTCTATCTATGACCGTCTTCATGCTTCGAAGGCATGTAAAGCCGGTGGTCCTCCTATGTTAATGAATTGCCATCATTAACAACAATATAGGGTAACAGGCACATCTGAAGCCAGTCTAGCAAACTACTTCAGATGTAAAACAAATATGCTCATAAAAACCAGCAGTAACTTCGGATCTTTATCGATGCTACTGTTGGATATTACAGACCTAGTCTAATTTAAGAAGAAGAAGAAATATTAAATAGGTGTAATACTGAAGAAAAATTTAAAATTAAAAATGTTTTATAAACACCTACGCTACGTGGTGTTGTGAAAATACAAAAAAATTTTCAAAAAGAAACTGTAATTTTGATATATAAAAAATATTAACATTAAAATATAAATTATAAAAATAAATAATTTAAATTTAATATTAAATATCAAAGATTTTTATTCTTAAAGGTTTTATTTCAATTTTGATTTCAAAGTTATCTCTTACGCCCGGTAATACTAACGTATTTAAAGAGTCGGTTAGTTAAATGGCCAATAGAAAACGTGTATTTTAAATAAAATAAAGTATAGAACGTGTTTATTGCACGTCTTTCTATTTCTTCTTCTTCTTCTTGTTATTATTGTTAAATATTATGTTAATTATATATTATGTTAATAATTAATATGTTAATTATTGGTAAAATTAAAATTTATTAATTACAACCAATAATAAGTAGGTGTAACACAATAATATAAACAATAATAATAATAATGATAACACCGACGTGGTGTTTTGAAAATTCAAAATTTTTTCAAAAAGATAACTGTAATTTTGAAATGTGAAAAATACCTATTTAACATTATAATATAAATTATAAAAATAAATAATTTAAAATTAAATATCAAAGATTTTTTAATCTTAAAGGTTCTATTTCAATTTTAATTTCAAAGTTCTCTCTTAATACGTCCCGCAACATTAACGTATTTAAAGAGTCGTTTAGTTAAATGGTCAATAGAAAAAGAGTATTTTAAATAAAATAAAGCATGACAAGTGTTTTTTGCACGTTTTTTTTCTTCTCAATCTTTATTGCAACTTTAATAATGTTATTTAAAATTATTCAAAGTATAATTATTTTCAAGTTCTAAATCAAAATATTTTATTTACCGTAATTCGATATTAATATTTTTAAACTATGAATTGAAATTAAATTAAACTATGAACTAAATCGGTTTTTTGAAACAATTATCTGGTCTAAATAAAAAACTTTAAAAAACCATACAATTTCCATTCATTTTGTCTAATATTTTTTATAAAAACCATTAAATTTAATTCATTAAACTTAAGAATGATGTATATTATAAAAATCAATAAATTTATTTTTATATTTTATCCAAAAATAAATTGGTGAAATATCTACTTGCATTATACAAATCATTGAAATTAAATTTCTAATTATCATAGAATGTTTTTGAATAAATCAATGACAATGACTTATTGAAATAACTATTTCTTTTAATTGATTTAACTAAAGTAGAAATGTTGTGTCATCTACTTTAAATTAGACGAAATTACTTAATCAGTTGTTTAAAATTTATAAATATATTATTAATATAAATTAAATATAAATAAATTATATAAAACTTTAAATAAACAATATAATTTTAATTTATTTAATTTAGATTAGATGAAAATGCAAATTAATTTTTTCTGTGTAGATACTACGGTTCTATGGACCAAGAGAATTATGTGGGTCCCATGTACTAAATTGCGCCAAAAAAAGTTAAGATATTTTATTCCGTTACCTTTTGTGCTTTACTGGCTTACTAAGCTAATTACTTCATAAAAGGTTATAGGTAAATACTATCCAAATAGAAAGAATTTTCACAGGTAGTTATGTCGAAAAGAAAGCTTAGAAGAAATGTTAAAAAGGAAAAACCAGTACAGTAACGACAATTTTGCTTGTACCAATTGATTTCATATTTGGTATACCCTTTTAAATATTTTTAAAAGTGATACTAAAAGGTAACCCCTACCACCTCAAAAGGGTTTTAATTTTAAGTTCAAAAATTTTATATTTTGATAATTATTTATAAAGTTGATACCAAATAGGTGGAATCTGCGCAAAAAGGTAGATTGGGCAGTAGGTTAGAGTTAGTAAAAAGGTAAATTTCTTTAATTATTTCTTTACGTATTCATTATAATTATTCTCTGATCTTCAGGAATTACATTTAAACTTAACTTAAGCTGCCCTCACCAACCGCTGGCGCAATTTACATGTTTTCCTAAGCTATCCATTAAAAACAGCTAGAAAAAATTAGTAAAAACAATTGTTGATTCCGCCGCAATAGGCGATATAATATAAAAGGTCTGCCAGTGGAACTAAAGCATCCGTTAATGTTTTGGCGTTAAATACATATATTTTAGGTTAGGTCATCGTCATCTTATTTAACAGTTTTTCTGATAACTATTTTTTATATAACAATTTTGTCACTTACCAACACGGAGTGTTAGTTTATGAGTGAGTTTGTAACGTTTATGTAATACAGAACATTAAACAATTAGCAAATTGCAGAATAATTAAGTGGGGTTATATTGCTTATTTTTTGTTGTTTTTTTGAAATAAAAATACATTGGAAATACATATCGCTTACTATTGTGTTCCGAATGTCGTTACAGTACGTTACAGTAGAAAAGAAACTTTGAATTACATTTTCATCGTTTTCAAGAGGTTGGAAAACACAAAGTTTTTGTTGAAACTAAACTTGGCAACAGTGACTTGTATGCAAAAAAAGGATTTGTATTACAAATTTAAGAATTGAAACAGCAGTGTCTAAATGTATGAAAGCTTAAGAACAGCCATTCCCATTTGGATCTGTCCAAAATATTTGTTCAATTTTATACACACGTTTGTTTTTACTTGTACGTATACTAGCACTTATATAAATATTGCTGATTATAACTGACAATACAAATGCTAAAATAATGTGTCTACCAATTTGCAAAATCTCTTTGAAAATATAAGTGAACCTTAAAACCTAGGAAATAATAGAATACATCCTTGAACAACGAAATGAAAGATTAACCCCGTGAAAGCTAAAACAAGCTGAATAACCAGATACTTTCCGGCTAGCGTTCGGAGAAATCAACGGTGGTGGGTCACGCGAGGTTCTTAGATTGGTACCAATTGTCACTAATTAAGCGATGATACAAATTCAGTCTAATAAGTTTTACGATTGATCACAGATCACAGTTTTACGATTAAAATAATAGTCTAATGCTTTTTATCAACAAATAAACGCGTCAAAGGCTAATATTGCACTAAATAAATTTGGAAAATTATCAGATAACAAACGTGCACTTTTTCTTTCACCAAGCCACAATAAAATGGTTTTGTTCAACGGTAAGAAGAAAAATCTTCACCAAGGTAAAATAAGACGGTCGCGAAGGTAAAAATAAAACTTTTTAGACAGGCACAGATAAGAGCATCTCAAGACTCTACCAACGCTTTCAACAAGACTTCACTAAAGTACAGACAAGACTGTTGCAAAGGTAAAGATAAAATTAGAATCTTCAAAGTTAAAGATAAGACTAGATTCTTCGAAGGTAAAGACAACACTGTCGTGAAGGTAAAAATAAAACTAGAATCTTCGAAGTTAAAGACAAGACTAAATTCTTCGAAGGTAAAGACAAGACTGTCGCGAAGGTAAAGATAAAACTGGAATGCCTTTTTTTTTAAAACACCGCTAATATGCCCTTTTGTAGACAGCCATGGGGTGCCATGCTTCTGTCGGACAAATTGAGTTTTTTCCATTTGGCGCTGCCAAAAGTATGAAAGAAGCTAGGTACAAAGGGGTGTTGTATGTTACCGCGAAGTGCAATAATTAAAGTTGGGTTTTTTTGGGAAAAAACTCAAGGGAAATATATTATAATAAAGTCCCACAAAAGGCAGCAACGGGCCAGGCAGGCATATTGTTGGGAGGGCGCCTCATTGAAACTTTAACATTAAATTTCACTTCGCGAAACAGGGCTGTAATAAGGAGATTTCATAATTAACGTTGTAAGTTAAAATAATGTGAAATGAGTTTCGTTACAAAGCATACGTCATTTAAATAGTAATTTCGGTGTGTAAATAAATAATAATTTATAAATACAATAATGTTTCTGTATACAATTAAGTACAATTATGATTTTATTATAAAAACTAAAACGCAATTATTTCCACTAAATTGCAAATCACACGAATATTCGCCTGGAAACACTGTAAACAAATGAAACCATAACAGATGAACTAGTTATGAATTGTACCACACTGGCGCTGTAATCTTAATTTTTATCGCCTATAGTATCTAAGTGTTGCATCACTATGGATACAACTAAGCAGGTATGCTTGCTAAAGATTTGTTCGTTGTACGTGTTCTGAACTGCTCTGAACAGTTTCTGATTACGTCACACTGACAGATTTTCAGAGTCAACATCCGACAAACACTTTTAGAACAACGTATAGTTGATATAAATAACCTAACCTCAAAATATTTTATAAATAAGTTGTAATTGTGGTGTCTAATATGAATAATTTACGCTACAAGATAATGCAATCAAAAGTAGTAATATTTATCAACTTAAATTTTTCATATTTGACAATACAATAACAATTTATTTACAAAATATTTTGAGGTTAGGTTATTTACATCACCTAAAAGTTGTTTCAAATGTATTCGTCGGATGTTGGCTCTGAACAGCTGTCAGTGTGACGTAATCGGAATATATTCAGAACAGTTCTGAACATTACGTTTTAAACGAACGTTACGTAAAAAGACAAATAATAACTATGTAAACCAAAATATTGTTGTTATAATCCTGAAATTCTCTCAAAAGATCTTCCTTTCAACAATATTCACAGTTTTTCATAAATCTGATATTAACGGAGGTCAATTACTGTGAACAGTCGTTTTTAGGTTAAATTTTAAGAATTAAATTTAAAAAACTGTTATAATATGTAGCTATTGAGCTAAAATTTACGATTCTTGTTTATTGTGTTCAAAATAACGCCTAAATTATGCAAGTAACAATGCGTAACTCATATTTGGAAATGACTCTGATTGTCCTAGTTATCAGAAAAAAATTAATTTTTTTGCAAAATTCAAAATGACAAAGATTTGAAAAAACTTCAATTTTTACTACAAAATATTTTCTTCTCGCGGCCTGGAAAATAGTAATTATAACTATGTATATTACAGATATTAGATATTCACACTATAGCCTGAAATGTACTCTAAATGTTTAAAAAAAATCAGGTCAATTTGCCTTGTACTTATTTTGGAAAATGTGCAGTCTTAAAAAAATGCAGTTTTACAAAAAATGAGTTTTAAGTTACAAACAAACTCAAAAGTAACTGAAATTTTCACATCAAAACGCTTTTAGTTTTTTAATGCAAAAGCAACATTTTTTTGTAACTCATCAATAAATAAACATCCGTTTCTGATTTAAAAAATTTCAATAAAAAACAATCGCAGAGAATCTGTTATAATTCGGGTATTTCAATCAATTTTAGTTGAATATTTTTTGAAAACATTTTTAAGGACCCAAACTATAAGAATATGTAAGAAAAAAAAGTTGAAATATTTCATCGGTCACAGGCTTTTAAAAATACCCAATATTTTAAGTTTATTTAAAAAATCAGGTGATTGCAGGGAAGGGGCGGTCAAGTGTCCTCTTTATAGCTACAGAGATGCTACATTTTAATATTGTATTTTTTAATTTTCAGTTTTATCAACAGAGCCACAATTTAATTTTAAAAATTACATTTTTCCCATAAGAAATACATATAAATGTATTATTAAGTAATAAAACGCCAAATATGGAAACATTATGTTTACGGTACGTGGCGTCAACATTCATACTTTTTCAAGTTGGAGCTACTTGGGGGATGTTTTTAGTAAGTAACGCGCTTATTAAAACCGCTTGTAGCGCCCGGATCGACGCGGAGCGCAGGGTGCAGAATTTACACAAAAAGTGAATTTTTTCCGAAATTTGTTGTCTCATCACAAATTTAATTGTTTTATTAGTTAATTAGACCCCATCCTTCATAATTTGTTGTAAAAACGAGATTCTGGTATCTTTACTGTCCACGCAACCTATTTTAATTTCCATGGGCGGCGTTACAGTTCAAAAGAACCAATGAGTAAATCGCGTTGTTAATAAATTTTTAAAGCCGTTTTTTTCAAAAATGTGTAAGCCATCCACAAATTTTATTTTTTTATACGCTAATTAGATTCTTATCTTTCATAATCTACTTCAAAAATGGTAAAAATCGCGATCCGGGATTCGAACTGTCACCAATGATAAAATATACTCCTAATAACAAAATCAAATTTTTATATTATAATTTAATTCACTAAATTTAATTATTTTCTTATAAAAAATATATAAATATTTAAAAATGTTGAAAATATGATTTTTTATTCATTTTATCGAGTAAGTTGCGATATAGCGTCAACAATTTTCCATGGATTAAAATTCCTGATGAAATCGTTCTCCTTGTTCATCACTTACAGCACCTAAGTTTTCTGGGAAAAAATTTAAGTGTGAAGCAAAAAAAATTTGATCTTTAAAAAGTTCTCTGATAAAGATATCTTCTCTTAATTTTGCTGCATTAATTTTAGGAAATTTTTCTCTAAGATACTGAAATTCTTTGGAAGGGGCACAATAAGCTAAGCTTCAGTGCAGTGGGTCCCAAACCACAACCCGTTAATAATAATAATAATTCTTTGGAATCTGTCTTTCCCATGGTTTCCACAACATTTTTCATTCATTCCAATTTTATATTTAGGTAGTGGTGTTACGGACTTTTGTTAATTTCGTAACTGGAATTCTTATTTTTGCCCAATGTGCTGAAATGAACTATAGCACGTAGAATTTCAAATTTCAAATTTTTAATTTATTATTTTTTCAGCGCAAGTAAGGCAATTAGATTGTCACTTTCTACGTCACACTCGTGCAAGTTAGTTTATAATTTTAATTTTACCTTCGCCATAAAGAATTTTTGTGGGTAAGAATTTTTTTACCGCCTGTGAAGAAAGTAGATGTTTTTACTATTAATTTTTTTAGTGATTTTCCTTGAGTTTGCACGAGTTCGTCCTGTGTCGTTTTCGTAATTGGATTTTTTATTGATAATTGCAAAATATTAAATCTCATTTTGGAAATTTTTTATGGATTCGTTAATTGTAATTTTTTGAACGCTTGCTGGTTTTTGTTTTATTTTTGTACCAGCAAGTTTTGATTTGACGCCATATGTTAAGTGGCGTGGTTTGATTACGAGAGGCAGCATTGGTAAAGGTCGACATATGTGATGTTAGGGGTGCATTGATTTTAGAAGTTCGAGTTAGTTGGCTGGAACTGATATTAGCCGTCGGTAGTGTGAGAGTTGGACCATCGTCGTTTTGGCGGATTTTTATTTCGGTTTCTTACAAACTTAGCCGGCGGTGTGTGCTTCCAGTTTCTTTTTGGTGTTGGATTCCATGGTTGGTGATATCACCTTAATTGAGACCAGGAAGTAGGTTTTTGGTTTTCTGAAAGATCGTTGTGGCTTGACCAATACCAAATGTGACCATCGTAATTTGATTATTATCTGCAATATTGATTTTTTCTGATTTCACGAATATTTACATTAGGACGGATTACAGGTATTTCTGATGTGTTTAGTCAGATTTTACGTCATTTTAGTCAGAATACGATTTTCTTGTGCGGAGTTAGGTGAGTTTTAAAACTTTAACGATGTGCAATGTTTGTTCTTTACTGATGAAAGCCTTACTTTTAGTAGCTTACTTTTATTGCTTGTTTTTCCCCTTCAGGGAAAACAAACTGTATTTTTGGATTTAATTAATCTCAACGAAATTATGTATAATTCCGAAGAAATTAAGGGGTGGAGTAATTAACTGCAGGCACGACGCTCGAGCTAATACTTATTTTATTAAAAAATTCAATTGTTTATATACATAGATTTACAATTGCATAGTTGCACATTAAACTAAATCTAGGACAATTTAATAATAATTTTTCCATTATTGCACTTATAATATTATAATGTTAATTTTGCATTATTTAAAACTGTAACACTTTTGCATGTATGTTTTAATTTAATTAAACAGGATTTTCAATGGAAAGGGACGATTGTTGTTTGAACTGGTAGACTCTGGGTCTTCAACCTAGAGCCACTTTTACTTGTTTTGTTTTATGTTTTACATGTTTCATATTCTGATGATTACACACACCTTCCAATTTTTTTTGGGGAGAATAAATTTAGACTATTAGTTTGTTGTTTCATTTATTCGTCCCTACAAGTTACCTGTATGGAATTCATGACCCTCGCATACCGTCGGAGCTAGTCAATGCAAAACAATGGGTAAACGTATTTTTTTTAAACATGAGGACCCACCTCTTGGTTTAAAATTTTTTCCCACGATTACCGTGTGGTTAGGAAAGGGGAAAAACTCTTTTAGTGGAGGTAAAATTATATTTTTAATTTTTAATATATTTAAATTGGTGTTAATTGCAGTTCTCTCGAACGAGTGCAAATTTTTACTTTGTATGAAGAGGACAAATCCTAGCGTCAAATAATGAAAATTATACTAAACTGTAAAAAATGCATTAAAATTAAAAAATAATATGGAAATTCAGGGTTTTAAACGAAAAACTTCAGCAACGACTGACCGCAGAATTGTGCATGCCACTAAAAGCGATCTTTTAAATATTCAAAGGACATTAAATCAGAACTGGATCTCCGCATAAGTGCACGTACAGTTTGAAGAAGACTAACAGAGAATAATTTGAAAGGCTGAGTGGTTAGAAAGGTCCCTTTTTTTTATCTTAAAGAACGTTAAAAATATAATAAAATATTCAAAAAGTCACTTACAAGGGGAGACCGGCAACTTCCCCTCACTGAATTGATTCATTTTCATTGTGCGTGTAGGTCTTGTATTAAACTTCAACAGGTGCAAGTATAAAGGCACGCTTCTTTGCCAATTTTGAGAAAATTAAATTTGAATAATTATATATTACTGATGAACTGCATAAAAATTAACATAAATTTGGTAAGTTGTTAAAGAAATTGCGTAAGATTGCAAAAAATAAAAACATATTCGCATCCAGTTTTTTTATTTATTTGATTATTAATTTCCCCCAGTATAATATTTCATCGTTCTCAAGAAAACCAAAGCGCTATAATAAACTCTACACATAATCTGTAAACATTGAATGTTTTACCTTTTAGCAGTGAGGCACTAGAGAGTGTTCCACACTCCTAAACCCACCTTTCTCTACAACTTTGGCTTATTTGGATATTAGTTACTTGAGTGTGACTTGTTAAAGTTAGGATTAATTAGTTTTTCTAAAGATATTTTTTAGATCGGTTATGCTGATGTCTTCAATTTATTACTAATAAATAATAAACTGTGGAACACCCTCCAGTGCCTTACTGCTGAAAGGCAAAACATTCAATGTTTACAGATTATGAGTAGGGTTTATTATAGCTCTTTGGTTTTCGTGAGAACAATGACATATTATACCGGGGGGAATTCATATTCTCCCCCCCCCCCCGATTTTTGGTTACTGCTTTATATTTTTTGTGCTAAAAACTCTCACCATTATCGCTTAATACTGATAACCATAAGTTTGCAAATTTATCTATCACAGTTTGAGTGTTGCTGGGGGGTGCTCCACACCCCCCAGACCCCCCGGTCAAGACAACTTTGGTTTAATTAATTAGTACTTGATGTGACTTGTTAAAGTTAGGATTAATTAGTTTTTCTAGAGATTTTTCTAGATTGGTTATGCTGATGTCTTCAATTTATTACTAATAAATAATAAACTGTACAAACCGGGGGGTCTGGGGGGTGTGGAACACCCTCCAGTGCCTCACTGTTGAAAGGCAAAACATTCAATGTTTACAGATTATGAGTAGGGCTTATTATAGCGCTTTGGTTTTCTTGAGAACGATGACATATTATACTGGGGGGAATTCATAATCTCCCTCCCCGATTCTTGGTCACTGTTTTATATTTTTGTGCTAAAACTTTCACCATTATCACTTAATATTGATAACCATAAGTTTGCAAATTTATTTATCACAGTTTGAGTGTTGCTGGGGGTGTGACACCCCAGACCCCGGTCAAGACAACTCTGGTTTATAATTTGGGCTAATTGGAATATTAGTTACTTGAGTGTGACTTCTTAAAGTTAAGACTAATTAGTTTTTCTAGAGATTTTTTCTAGATTGGTTTTGCTGATGTCTTCAATTACTACTAATAAATAAAAAACTGCACAAACCGGGGGTCTGGGGTGTGGAACACCTTCCAGTGCCTCACTGTTGAAAGGCAAAATATTCACAGATTACAGATTATGAGTAGGGTTTATTATAGCGCTTTGGTTTTCTTGAGAACCATGACATAAATTATACTGGGGAATTAATAATCAAATAAATAAAAAAAACTGGCAGGAGCTGGATGCGATCCTGTACTATTCGATATGTTTTTTTGTAATTTTATGCATTTCTATTAACAACTTACCAAATTTATGTTAATTTTTATCAGTAATATAATAATTATTCAAATTTAATTTTCTCAAAATTGGCAAAGAAGCATGCCCTTATACTTGCACCCGTTGAAGTCAAATTCAAGACCTAGACGCACAATGAAAATGAATCAATTCAGTGAGAAAAGTTGCCGGTCTCCCTTGTTAGACTGGAATAGCCCAAAATATATAAGAAAAATTGAATAGTGGTCTGACGAAATACTAAGATTACTTTGATGGTTCCGAGAAAGCCCTTAAATGAGGAATTTTACCCTAAATATACAAAAAAGACAGTAAAGCGTGGAGACAAAAGTATCAATTTTTAGAGAGCATTGTCATTATATTTTTTTTTTATTAGACCAATACTGAAAATATTAAGCTGTCTTTTGCAAAGAAAATGTGCCTTAAATATGGTATTAGTAACAGAATAACGATCCTAAACACACTTCTAAGAAATCAAAAAGTTTTTGAAGATTAAAAGTTGTCTGTTTTATCGTGACCTGCCCAATCCCGTGACATAAATCTAATTGAGAGAAGTTTAAACGTCCAAGCTTTTGATGTAAATGTCATACTGGATGTTTCTAGCCGAACTGAAATATTAGACCCCTATTATTCGGTGGAGTTGGAATTCTACTAATAGAACATGTAAAAGTTACATATATCAGAATCAGGTATAAGATGGCATTTCATCAGAAGATCAGGTATAGGAAGAAGATAAAAAGTTCTCTTATGTTCCTGCCAATTGAAATAATATATTTTAATAATAATATTTACTGGCAATGACACTGATGAACAATGAGGGCAAAAAATTGAAACTATATAACATATCAATGTCTATTCTCTCTCATCTTCTCTTGGTATAATATCGTAGGTAGGCATTAGTACGTTTTATCACATAATCGGATTGTGATTATAATTATATGTTTTACCTTCCTTGCATTATTACCAGTTTAGTTTACTAAATAATAATATCAATAAAGACGTCATTTGCAACACGAGTAACCACAAACAGTGCAATGCCAATAACAAAGGATGCCACAGCATGATCATATATTTGAGATAGAGGTTAATTAAACATTTATAATATATTACACTATGCAAATTTTGAGTCTATCTTTATTGTTATAATTTTTTACTGTCGATTATGCAAAAAATAATCTGTTGTTATAATTTTATTCTTGACCTTTAGGCACTTAAAAATCGTGTTACACTTACCATTAGGCTCCAAAATCATTTTTACGTATAAAAATTTTAATGCAAGCAAAGCGCAGGTGATTGAAAGGAATAAATGCATTCGGCTTGAAATACATTAATATAGAAAGAAAAATAAGTGCAAAACTATTTTGCACGGCAGCGTCCGAATGAAATTCAATTCCCAAACCTCGAAAAGCTTGGTATTGCTCTATCGTTCAATTCAATTTCATAGTAAATTGTTCATAACGGAAGCTCATATCCGGCGTTGTACCCTGGCTCTGATGCTTTTCCTCAAATACGGTACTACCTTCGGCGGGAGATTTCTCTTCCCTAAAGTTAGGGTCAAAGAGATTGAGTAGTAATTCGCGTATCCTGTCTCGGATGAACAAACTTTTACTTAGATTGTGAATAAAACCAATATTTGATTGTCACAAACAAGCACAGTCTTATCTAAATCGGTTGAGATAGGTACGACATTATAATAAACATGCAAATCATTATGTAATGGGAACAATTATTATTGTTTTTTTATTGAAAAATAAATGTTTTTAACTTGGTTATTACTAATTTAAACGGTTGTGTAGTAGGTTTTTGGGCATAAAAATCTAATAATAGTAACTATTTTTATTTACTCTTAATAATTATTATATTATCACTCTCTTCTTCTGTTTGCATACTGGTTCCTGGAAGGATCTTTTGTACATTATTATGTACTGCATCCACATTATCAAACTTTCCTTGGAAATGAAGGCGTACTTCGTACGGACAGCAGTATCCACGTCCACCCAGTAAGGTTTTCGAAACAAATGTAATTTCTACTATGAAGCCTTGACCTTGCGAGCTGAAAATTTGGATAAACAGTCGGTAATCGACAATACCCTGTGCATTGTTTATCCATGACACTGTGATTAAATGGATAATTGTTTGTTTTACAATTAAGATACATTACATATTCTGCATTGTTGGAGTTATGCAAAGCTTCTGTTGAATATTAAAGATTAAATAAATGAAGAAAATTTACATTTTCAAATGCGAACTTAATTTTGAATTACACGAAAAATATTTTATAAAACAATTTGATAAAACATCTAATTCGAGAACAATCTTTAAGGCATCAGAACTAAAAAAAGAAGTAGAAATTAATTATGTTCAAATTTGATTCTATCAAGGTTTGGATTTGACAGCTATAGGGTTGGAAATTTTATTTTATCAAAGGACTAATTAGTTTACATCTCACTTGCCTGAACGCTTTCATATAAACATCATTTAGTTTATTTTCTGTCGGGGAAAAATGCATTGCGCTGTTAATAGGTTTGAATATCGTACGTAGTAGTTGAAATTTATTTTATCCATTAATTTTATGCAATTTTAACGTTTTGTTGTGCGGTATTAAGTTCAATTTAACATAAATTTTGCCGTTCTCGTTAAAAGCACCTGGATATTAAACGTATGGTAGTTTTATTGTAATTTATTTTCAAAAGTTTTTTAATCTTTTAATTGATTGTTTATCTATCGCTAGCGTATTTAAATTAGCACTACATATTATAAAACACACAATAAATTGATTGTAATAGTATTCATTATTTAACTCGAAGGATATGTGTATAGCATACAAATTTTAGTTAATATTATTTCTTTTTTCAATGCAATGATTGAACAAAGGTACTATTGTTACACCTAGGGCATGTTGCACAGCAAAATCAAAACTACAAGTTACAAATAGTCAATTATTATTATTACAAATAAAATCCGTTCTTACCAGCTACTAGAATATCGTTCTTAAATTGAAACAAAATTTAAGAATGTCATACTTAACTATGTTAAGAATGCTTTGTTTGAATTTAAGAACGTTGCCATGATTGGGTCGATTTTAAGAACGGAAGAATGGATTTTTTTGAGTGACAGATTTGATAATAAATTATTTTTTTATTAAATTATTTTATAAATGATCCAAAATCATAGAGTTGGACGTACAGGAAACATTCCAAACAAACATCGAAAAGGCACTAAGGTTGTTTAGGCATTTAAAAATTAAGTTAAAGGCATTTTGATTTTTAAAATCCACTAGCACAAATTTCCTGGTGCGCCCCTGTTTCAAAATATTTCTAAAGTAAATCAAATGTTCTAAATTTTTTTATACTGGGGTCATTTTTAAACAATTTTTAATAAAAGGAATTAGTAATAAATAATATTTTCTAAATTGTACATAAATAGAAAAATAATATTGTATTCAACTTAGGTTACATACATTTTTTAAAATGGATTGAAATTATAACCTGACAAATTATTATTATCACCTCAATTTAATAAATTAAGCTACCCACAGTAACTGCTAGCACAATTATTAACATAATATTGGGTCTTATGAATAAAAATGAGTTTATACTCCGAGTACAAACTTGAGAGTATGAGCAAGAAGTATTAGTTTATACTGCAAACTGTATGAATAAAAATGCTTGATGTGTTTCCGAGTATTTGTGTTGTATATGGAGTAAATACTCTTATATACCTGATTAAAAGATGCAACATTTGAAATGCGTGACGCGGTTTTATTCGTATTGCATTTCTGCTCATATCAAGTTGTGCTCTTATTTATCAGTGATAGTGAAGAGCAAATTACTAAAGTAACGAATGCTAAATAGAATTCGTAAGAATTTTGAGTATTTTCCTATAATTTTCTCAAAAATATTATATATCTCAAAAATATTTTCATTTTATCAAGTTTGGATATTGCACCACCTCTACGTTCTCCTGAAATAATTGGCTAGCCATTCAACGTTTTCTTTACTAAATCTGTACAAAACCTTGTAATCACTATCACAACTAATTTTTCTACATTTATACACTTTCTTTGCTCTTAAATTAGGAATAAATTGAGTCATAATACTGCATGAGTTTGCTAACAACCAGACTCAACAAATCGCGAGTAATTACTCGGTTGTAATGAGCACTAACTACCTTTTATTCTTACCACACGTGAGATTATACTTACTAAATATGTATATAAGAGTAATTACTCAAGGTAAGTATTTACTCGCTATTTTTTATTCATATCATTTGAAGTATCAACTTCAAAAATTGCAGTATAAACTACATGCTCATTTTATTCATAAGACCCATTATGTTGTGGAGCCATGTTGTGTATTATCTACAGATCAAAACAGATAGCGGAATATGGTTACGATGTCCAGTACCGTACCGTTGAAGTTTATCATGCTGATTTAAAAACCACTCAACAGAGTAACTTCAAATTTTGCCACTTCCGAATATGGAGCTGGACCATTGCTTCAGGCTTGTCCTTCTTCAACCTTTGCACTCTTTCGGATAGAATCGTTCTTATGGCCTTATGGCCTTTCAGGTCAGTTCAAATCCCAAGACCTAGGGACCTTATCCGAAGATCACCAAACTAAATTATTTTTTATGCAATGCGATAGTTGGTAAATTCAAAAGCGCGATGCGGTTAGCTATCCGGGCATTTTTGGTAATTCAGTGCCAAGAAGTTGCAAGAAATTTTTTATTTATAATATTATTACCGGGGGGTTGACCACTGATCAAAAATGTGTACACCAAATTTTTTGGTTAATAATTTCAAAATTTGCAAACATTTGCAAAATTTGCAAATAATTGTAGAAATTTACACAGATATTTGCAAACAATTTCAGACATTTACGGTCATTTGCAAAGATGTACAGTGATTTGCAAAAATTTACACACATTTGCAAAATTTGCAAAAAATTGCAAACATTTGCAAAAATTTACACAGATATTTGCAAACAATTTCAGACATTTACAGTCATTTGCAAAGATGTACAGGCATTTGCAAAAATTTACACACATTTGCAAAAATTTACACAGATATTTGCAAACAATTTCAGACATTTACAGTCATTTGCAAAGATGTACATGCATTTACAAAAATTTACAAGCATTTGCAAAAATTTACAAACAATTTTAGAAATTTACAGGCATTTACAAAAATTTACAAGCATTTGCAAAATTTACACATATTTGCAAACATTTGCAAAATTTGCAAACAATTGTAGAAATTTACACAAATATTTGCAAACAATTTCAGACATTTACAAAGATTTACAGTCATTTGCAAAAATTTAGAGGCATTTGCAAAAATTTACAAATATTTTCAAAAATTTACACACATTTGCAAAATTTGCGAAGAATTGCAAACATTTGTAAAAATTTACACAGATATTTGCAAACAATTTTAGACATTTACAGTCATTTGCAAAGATGTATATGCATTTACAAAAATTTACAAGCATTTGCAAAAGTTTACACATATTTGCAAACATTTGCAAAATTTGCAAACAATTGTAGAAATTTACAGAAATATTTGAACAATTTCTGACATTTGCATAGATTTACAGTCATTTGCAAAATTTAGAGGCATTTGCAAAATTTACAAATATTTTCAAAAATTTAAGCACATTTGTAAACATTTGTAAAATTTGCAAACAATTGTAGAAATTTACAGAAATATTTGCAAACAATTTCTGACATTTACAGACATTTACATAGATTTACAGTCATTTGCAAAATTTAAGGATTTACAAAAATTTACACAATATTTTAAAAATTTACCAACAATATTCTAAATTTGCAAAATTTAAAGAATTGAAACATATTTATATTTTGCTCATTTCAAAATTCTTTACAAATTTACGAGTGAATTGCAAAATTCAATTTCAAATTGCAATTTAAATTACACTTGAAATTAAATAATATCAATACAAGTCAACATAGAAATCATTACAATAATTACTTACGTATTCATCAAATTTACAATTTACTTACAAAATTACAATTTGACAATATTTCAACAACATTAGTAATATTTATCAAATAAACTAAAATTGTTCAAGCACTAGGTATTTATCTCAACAGATCAATATAGTATTATTTATAAAGTACATGAACCTTTTCAAGATTTAAACTAGATAATGAATTTATAATTAGATTTATAATTAATTGTACAGATTACGAATTAAACATATTTCAATTAATACATAGCTAATATTTAATAAATTAATATGCTTAAATAATTTAATTCATTTTAATAAAATTAAAATATTTAAGTCTGTTGAAAACTAATTTAGGTGAACATTACTTTAAAGTACAGGTATCTTCAAATAAATTTAAATTTTTAAAACAATTGTAATTGTAATTGAACAAATAATCTTAAAAAATATTTACTTACTTTGGGAAAAAAGTACTATTTTATCCCGAAATAAAATATTCCCCATTCAAGGATGCGAAGGAGGGTTAGTAATTAAGAGAATACACTTTTTGACCCATTTTAATTTATTCACTTTTCAAAAATTTAAATTTAAAAATTTTAATTTTAAACTAATAGAACTTTTATCGATAATTGATTTAAATAGTCCAAAGATGAGATTATACAGAATGGACTTACAGGTTACTTTTCACCCCGTTTCGATTTTAATTCAAATTTCAATCAATTGCGAATTAAATGCATTAGCAATGATGTTAATATACGTATATTTTCACGGTGTGACTGCCTCAGGATAAACTTAATTTGTTGCTTCAAAAAAATTACATTAAAATATATTTTAATCATTTGAATTGTAAGTGAATTTTCTATATTTTATATATCTGTAATCGGTTGGAATCTCGATTTAATAAGATCAAATCGCTATGTACGGATGAATAGTTTATCCATAAAATTGCAAGTTCCAAATTCTTTATATATTATTTTAAGTAGATTTTATACCACGATCTTGCCAATTTTGCAAATTTGAAGACAAATTTAACTTTAAAATTAACTTTTCCATCAAACAAACCCAAACTTAAAATAATTAATGATTTCATTTAAAATATAATTTACTCGTATGTATTTATCGTTATCGGTTTGCAATGCGAAGTTTTGCATTTTCAGGTTCTTAAATTATTTCTCTTTTTCTCAGCAGCTAGATTATTTTTTTATTCTCTCTTTGTTGCAATGTATATCACCATCATTTTGAGGGTCTACTAATACTTTTTCCTCTATCTCACTTTAGTCCTTCAGCCTTCATTGTTAAGCCAATTATCACTGATTGCTTTCGAAATTCTATATTTTTCATTTTCTTTCGCAGACTTATTCTCAATATGCGTTTTTCCATTGCCCGTTGCGCTACTTCAAGTGTATTCGTGCTGTTAACTGTCACTGCCATTGTTTCTGCTCTATAGGTCAGTACTGGTAGGATGAACGAGGATGAAACCTTATCAGTCTGACTCTTCTTGAGATCTCCGCAGTTTGGTTTTGTATTCTAATTTCATTAAATGACCCAGGCAGATACTATAATACAGGTTGGTTGAAGTCTGAAAGCGACACCTATTAAGCAGTAGAGGAATCAAAATTTATACGTTATTTTGATATTTGATCTTTCATATGACAAAATTTTATTTCGATCTGTCAATTCATTCATTGTTTACAAGCCATTTGAAGTCGACGTGTCTGTATTTTTAACAATGGAAAACTGAGTATCGTGCAGTGATAAAATTCTTTGTTTTGGAAGGTTTATCAGCAACAGAAATTCATACAAAATGGTGAGCGTGTTGAAAGAATCTGCTCCTTCATTTCTCAACTGTACATCGATGGGTTTTAGAGTTTAAACGTGGTTACAAGCGTTGAAGATGAACCACGTAGTGAACGACCAAAACTGCAACAACACCAGAAATCATTGAACAAGTACATAATATTGTTAGTGAAGATCTAAGTTTGACAATAATGCTAATACCATAGGCATCTCAGACGAACGAGTACTTTATTTCTTCGTTCGTTCGTTGAAAGCGATTTTCATCGAATGAAAAAGCTATTTCAGTCGTGGAACAGTATTTTGCAGAGCTTTCAGAAAATCATTACAGAGATGGAATAAAATTATTGCAGGATCATTGGAATAAGTGTATTGAAGTTGAGAGATTATATTTAATAAAAATAATTTCATTTGAAAGTTTACATTCTTTCATTTTTGCTTTAAATACTTTACAACCAACCTGTATATTCGTCTAAATTTTGATTATCTTTTGCTATTTTACATGATTTTGTATTAATTTGTTGATGTTAATTTGCAATCAATTCTTTCTTTAAACGAAACACTTTTTCTTGGTATCTGCAGTATCGCTGTTTTTTCTTACCGGAGAATTACTTCTGCAGCTTTTGGTTTCTTTGAACTTTTCTCTGTTCTATTTGATGACCTTCATCCAATGTACTTTGCCCTAGTTTCAGAATTTCAGAAGTTATTTGGCCTTCCTCTGGAATTTCGTTGATTGCCTCAGGATATCTTTTGAATTCTCGTTTATGATGACTTTGGTCTCCATTGGCGCCATTTAAAATGTATTATTAGCTTTAATTTTGCTATGTAATAAAAACAATAATGTTTTTATAATTTCTCGAGAAATTGGTTTTAAAACATTTTTTGTCATCTGCTACTACCTTCAATAACAAAGTAAATATTTGGACCATTATTTATATTACTACCTACGGCCAGCAAGCAGACATTTGTTACTAAAGGATCCTACGTCACTAAATTTGAACCCACGAATCTTGGTCGAATAACTTATGTTTTATTGTGAAAAATTCCTTAATTTGATTTGAATATTTAGGATTCTTGTTACTTATGTTTTGGTTACTATCACATTTTTCTAATAAAAATAGCTGATCCACTCTCTATAGTATAATATTTTTTAACTACTTGAAGTATTGTTTCTGTTAATTTTATGATGAAAATGTTCTTGCGGATATTCTTTTAGTAGTAATTAAAAGAAAAAACTTCAACAGTTTTTTGTACTTCTTAAAATTAAATCTTTGCACTTACTTTCTCGTAACTGGAAACCATAGATTTGAAGGGTAAATAGTTGATAGCGATACTGTTAGGGTTGTCTCAAAAATAAATAACCCTTTAACCCTTAACCCTTATGTTTACCAAAAACTTGTTGTCTTCGTCTGCATGAGTAAGTACATTCAAAAACTATTTTATCTTTTCAACGATAAATGATTCAAACGTTTTCAAAATAATGAAAGAAGAAATTATTAATTATTAATATTCTAGAAGTATTTAGTTTAGTTTCATGCAATTTGTGGTAATCAGAAACCCCATTCCTGTGTATATGTGCAGCTAGGCTCGAAGAACTAAAAGAAAATTTTGACGGTCCAAAACGGTATTTAAAAAAATCTTGTTAATCTATTCGCGCGAAGGACTAATTAAATGAAAAACTGTATAATAAATGAAATTGTTGAAAAGTAAAAGTAAAATTAAAAACTTATTGCTCTACCTCTAATTTGTATAAATGGTTAATAATTTATACAAATTAGACAGACCTGTATATGTAAATCTAAGCAATTTTAATGTAGGTAATCAAGTTAAATATAAATTTAAATCAAAATTGTTTTCAATTTAAATAAACTAAAAAATAATACCATTATTTGAATACTCATTTTGAACTCATAGAAATTTAAAAACAGTATATTATACATTAAAGTAATAATAGCGGCAGTTTTTTCATGAAAAACGATTTTTTTTATTTCTTGTGCAAAGAGTACTTTCGTGATTGTGGAAAGGTATTTCAGATTTCGAAAATGTTCTTTTTTTGGCTTACAAACGTTGTTATGACTTCATTAATTGTAATAACAATTTGTTTTAAATGCATATCAGATCAGAACTTTCCCACCTTAGCATAAATGAATTTTAATTTTTATTAATTGAATTAAATAATATTTATTTAGTTGTTCGAAAAAAGCTAGTTGTTGTTATTTTACAGGTTTTTTTATTAAATTATTATATAATAATAGCCAGAGAAATATCATTGGATCACATTTTCTACCAATTTTTAAGTTTGAAGTAGTAGTGAGTCAATAATTTACTACTGTTTGCTACAAATGAAGAGTTGCTAAGGACAACCACTTCTAAAGTTACATGACCATACATATTTTAGGCCAAGAAAATTTTAATCTAATTTATACTGCTTATTTCAATCGTTAAAATTGTGTTATTTTAATTTGCAGCAAATACTTTCGTGAATATTTAATAAATAGTTGAGTTTATCTTGATTTAATATTTTTTATAGCAGTTGAAACGCTTTGGCCTAAATATTTGAGAAAATATTTTACTTCTTGATACAGTCAAATTCGGATTACTGGTTTAATATAAATTTGTAGTATTGTCGACAATAGCAGAAGTTAAAATGAAAATAAATTTAATGCTACTAATTATATTTAATTAAATTATTATTTTAGCAACTTAATTATAAATTTACATTTATAACAGCTACAACCACCAATAGCGTATAATGTGAGCTACGTATTACTCTATAAACTAACAACTACTAGCACCTCCATAATATGTAACTATTGACTAAACGCCTGTTGGTGCTAATGTAAATCAGAAGTGTATTTATATTTCATGTTGATAAACCTCATATTGTGCAGGTTTCGTCGACAACGAACCAGGATTATAATCGGCTACGATGTCTCGAAACCCGTAACATAAGAGGCTGCTTCATTTTGAAGTATTGTATAAATATTTCATCATCATTAAGAATTCCTTCAGATATTTTTTAAAATTATTCTCACACTTTTTTAAAACGTACATTATTATTGACTGAGCCCCATGTCTGTTTTGATATAACTTCTATGGGCTATTTCAGTCTCCATTCAAGTTTGCCTTCTCGGTAGTGTCCGGAAGATTTTTGCCTCTCCTGAAAACGAAAGGAGATTAAACATTTTACTTGTCACGCACGTTGAGGAGCTTCCAACAATCATAATAAGAGTACGTACATCAAAATCAAGCTCAAGCTATTGAACAAACAAGGGTTAAGTTATTCAAGCAAAGAGAACACTGCATTTCTAAACGCCGCGGTTCAAAAACCTGTAGAACATCATAAAACTCAGTCTTTCTATTCTGGAGTATGGGATAGGCAAATGAACATTTGGTTTTGGGAAATAAATTTGTGGTCGAGTACATCCAAATCAAAGCTTAACAGTGGACAGTTTCTGATAGTTCTTCGTGGTTTCTATTTAGCACAAATTCTGCAAATTAAATTGCCGAAACAATACCATACTGATAAAGTGCACTCAAAAGTCGTATTCAAAATTGCTAATTGCAGGTAGCCAATAAATAATTTTGTTATATTATTGTGAAGTCTATTATAATATTACAGTAGATTGAACAATGAGCATTTACATTAATATTGTGCTAATGAGACATTTGTCGCCCGCTTTGAATAAATGAATAATAAATATTCATTGGTAATAAAAATCGTACAACACTAACAGGGAATTAAAATTGAACAATATTTTCTGTAAATTAAATTAGCTATGAAAGGTGATAAATTTATTACTAATTACTTTTGTACTAGTCCATTTTAACTTATCCACGAAAAATTTTCAAGGAAAAAATACTACCGATCTACCACCATTCTTGGGAGCACTTTTTCAATTTTTTTTCGGCTAAATGCATTTTCTGCCAAATCACGATACTTTTGCATTTTTAAAATTAAATATCCACTTGTAAATAAGACAAGAGAGGAAAATGTCAAGCATTAGGAGGTTCTATCACCAGGACAACGCATAAAGGATAAGATGCGGTTGCCTCGGTGTAATAAATCAAACTCCTTTTTAACAAGATCATCTATTGAATTTTTATGAAAAATTTTTATGTTATTTTATTTTGTATTTTGCTTTACGATTGCATCTTAATAAATTTTTATTTCATTTCTCAGTTTGAGTGGTACTCCAATCTTTGCGTAATTTTGACAATTTTACATTATGTAACTTGGTATGTATGTATATGGTTTGCATTGCCAATTTGAACAATATTCGCCAATATTTTAATATTTTACAATTTTGCTAATAGTAAAAAATCAACCAATAAGATATGACGATGTTATCAATTTCAACAAATCATGCTAGAGTTCCTTTGCATCTTCGGGTGCAAAGACCTTCAGTTGCTGAGCAAAAATAGGTCAAGTTTTTTTAATATATAATTTCTTGCTGGACTTTTATTGTTATTAGGTATGTATCTGACAGGATCTGCTTGCTTTCCTGGAGCATCCTACGTTTCAAAAGTTGTAATAACTATGTCGTTGTACCACCAAGTTTAAAAGAATGACTTTTCTTAACCTTTAAGTAGGTAGGTGGTCTAAAGTAACATAAGTAGGTAGGTGGGGTGCTCACAACACCCCAAGTAAAATTTGCTTTTCTAGTTATATTGTTTACTTTTATTTTATGTTATAGTTAAATTTACATTAGTTACACCTTTACAAGATAAATTAATGTAAAAATTATCAGAATTTACTGCTTTTATTTATATTTTTTATATGGGAACATTAAATGAGTTGTATTTTCGCATTACTAAAGAATATCATTTATTATAAAGAAGACAAAATATGAAGTTAACAAAATTGAAACGCATGGTTATATAGGCACTAAATAATACCTTAAACTAAAATTTGATCAAAAATTTCATTTCCACATATGTAAAATATTGTGGCAAGTAGTCTGCATTATAATAAGGAAATAAGTATAAAAAATAAATGTTTTAATTGCAGATTTGTAAAATATAAGCATAAAAACAAAGAAAATAATGAAATTGTTTAATTTTAACAAAAAAATTAAATTGCTTATTTTACTAAATTTTTTTTTAAATTATAGACATTTTTTGTTAAAATTAAACAATTTTATTTTTTCTTTATCTTTGTGTCTGTATTTCTTCGATTTTTAGTTTAAGATATTATTTACTCCCCCTATAACTATGTATTTTATAAAAAAAAATTATGAAAACATAACGTAAGTAGGTGGGGAGTGACAGCACCGCAGCACAATTAATTCTCTGTCACGGTTCACTAGTTTAATTCAAATATGCGATTGTCATCATAATCTTAGAAGGAAAGGTAAAAAAATAATTAGCTATGTTACTGACCTATAAGTATGAAAAATATGAGAAAACAATGCCTGGGGTGTTGTGGCCACCCCACATACCCACTTAAAGGTTAAGAAAAGTCTCATGCATAAGATTTCTTATTTCTTTTCTAATCTCTTTGAGGTAAATAAATAATACAGATTGATAGCTTCAGGAGGAAAGCTTTTTTCGACGAGAGCTGGTTAATAATTCTTTAAAAAGTCACGGTCTGGGCTGTGGACTAGCCATTTCAGCATCTGTATCTTATTTAAAACTAATTTAGTAAGCAAAACGATAATATAAGCGAAATTTTCAAGCTGATTTTACAAATCGTCGGTTAAACTGCACCTCCGTTTAGAATTTCTAAATTGTTTTTTTTTTATTTTTCTTTGCCCTCTTCATTGACACGAGATCTTTCTGGGTAATAACCAACGAAGAATAAAACTTGAATTTGGTTGGTTTTAGAAATCTAAATTTTACTGTACTTTTACTAAAAATATTTACGTTAGTTAGTTGATTTATTATTAAATAAGGAAAAAATTAAGAACAATGCATGAACAGCAATTCAACATTCGATAATATGTTGAGCAGTTGTAGCCTATACTTAAGTGCGTTAGGTAAACTTTTGTTGCCGAAACAGATATCACCTTGCTATTGCGGGTTGTTGTGAAATTTTGAAATAAATTATATAATAAAATAAAAGTGTTGGATATCAAAAAATGTAACAAAGTTATTAGGGCTAGCAAAAACACATTAAACTCATACTGAAGAACAAACAAAGTCTACCGAATCTTTGATGAGTCGTTTTCGTGATTTTTGGGATAGTAAACCAAGGAAGCGTTATCTAACAACAATAGAACTAAAATAAGTGCTTAATTAAAATTAGTAAGAAAATCATATAAATAAATTAAATGTTTGTTAACCCCATAATGTGAAATATTTTAATAATTTAGGGTAAAACAAAACAATTTTTTTTCTAGCAGAAAACGATAATTTACTTTGTTTTTAACTATTTTATCTAAAAAAAATAAGAAAAGTAAATGAATACGAAATAGAAATACGATAAAAAAATGTAAACAGTAGTAAATATAATTATGTATGTCCGAGACTTCCACGTAGCTGCACAATTCTGCACATAAATGCATTACATGCATATTGGGCAAGGAGTTAATACACGGCAGGTAAATTAATATTTTTTTTGTAAAAATCACAAATGAATGGAAATACAATATTGGCAGTTTTTTAAGAACGGTAATCCGTGCACATTATTTTAATAAAATCACTTAACGAAATTTTTGTAAGATTAAATTTAAAATAAAATAAAAAACAAACAAGGTGAAAGCAAATGTCAGCAACTTATCTAATAATAATTATGTAGGTCTTTGTGAATTCATACACATGATACCTTTATACAGGAATTTGTATTTACATACAATAAAGCCGTAGGGCCGGCTCCAGGAGCAAGCTTCAGATACATAAGTACATAGTCGTACACTACATTCCCGTAAGAGTGTTCTGTCAACAACAGAAGGAAGAAATGGGAGCGTTCAAATGAAGATAGGTGACAATTTCACTATCACGGTTTGCAAAATATGTGACAATTTGAGAAATCATACCCTAAACGTTTTGACATCTAGGCGAATTAGATTGAATTACAATTTAGTTTTTCTTTACCTCAAAAATTAAAGTAATACTATAGCATATTTGACAGGTTTCACACTACATATAATTGCGTAAGTTATTTTCAACATATCACAGTATTATAATTATTATGTGTGTAACACAGGTTTTTGAAAATAATTTCAAATTGTATTGACTATTGTTATTGACTAGTAACCACAGCAAATTTTGTGCTAAAAGATCAAAGGATGTTAGAAATTAATTTTTAACGGATGCGAAACACGGATACAAAAACTTGTGTTGCTTTGAATTATTAGGACTTTTTATACATACATACAAATTTTAAAACCAAAATTTTTTAACATTTCCTGTGAAACAACAATCGAGTTCTTTGTAAATAATGCTCGAAACAATCGTCGAATTGATTCCAAATTCGGGCAGTTTTTCTTACTACAAAATAAAGAATAGAAATTATTAATGAATTGTAATTAAATAAATAAGAATTAAAAATAAGAAATTGTGCAACGGAAATTGGAATTTATTGTCACATTAGAGAAGAGAAACAATAACGTGTATATGAAGAATATTCCAAGGCACTACGCTAACGAGACCTTTCATTTATTCTGTTTTGTATTGTCAAGCTGACATTTATTTTTATGTTTGTAACATTTTTATTATTTTATTTTATACACAGAACGACAAAAGTGTATAGATTTTTAAGACAAAGTAATTTTCAAAGTGTCTAGAGGCTAATTAAACTAAAATTGGCATAGTGCATACATTTACCTCGACTGGGTAATTTCAATTCCAGAACAAAATTCCAAAAATTGCACAAACAGAAATGATGTAGTATATAAAACCTATTATCTAATATTTACACGACTTCAAAGTGTTCTACCGATCTGGGAAAGTACCCTTTCATTGTTTATAAAATGTTAATGTAGTTTAGCGATAGTTGCTCTACCGACAGCATAATTTAATTTTGATATTTTCTGATGGGATATGTTTACATGGCATGTGTTTATTAAACTACATGCTTTATTGCAACCTATCTACGACCCGAGTAGCGTTGTAATTGAATGATGTGACATCAAACAACCCCAATATAACTCAATAATGCATAGTAATGACACCAAGTTGTCTAAAATTATTATGGTGGTTCGTGGTTTCCTTTATCAAAGCATCAAACTCTTCACCTACAATTATTAGTATAGAGCATACCAACAGGAGTACCCGAGGTGGTGCACTTATTGAAATGCAAAGTAATAATAAATAATTTATTACAAAATTAAGTTCAACGCTGCAACCGACAGCACATAAGTCCCCACCCGGTGTATGCAGCTGTGAGGGTCAATATGTCACAATATTAACACTGAATAAAAATGTAAATACTGCCAAAATTGTTTGTAAACTAAAGCACAATGTTATCAATGCCATTTCAACAAATATTAGATTTTGTTTAATTTAATAATACTTCATTCACGATAAGCTTGTCATAATTCACTGTTAATTTGAAAACCACCAAGGGGCAATTAAAAAATAAATTAATAACAAACAATTCTTTAATTTGAAATTTTAAAGGATGTCACTATGAAATATGGTTTAGCGTGGTCTTTACATAGTAACAATTTTGTGTTGCAATTAAAAATGAAAAGAAGAAATTTTGTATGCAATTTTAGGTTAGGTTCAAAAGTTTTTTGATTTTATCGTCGATGATCTCCAAAAAAAGGAGGTGCAATGGTTTAAAACAGAATAATATTGGACAAATACTTGCACGTACTCGTATAATATAAATTACATTAAAATTTTCATTATTATAGTAAAAGTAAGGAAATCTTTATGGCAGTAACTACACCGAAAACGTGATTGGCTATAAATGTAACTTTCTATGACGAAGCTTTGTAAATGTCAAGAATATCCGTTTTTACTTTACATTGTAAAGTCTTCCATGTATATAAGATAACGAGTAAATAGTAAAGCAAAATTGAGCTGCGTTGTCTTACAAATACACGAATGCCTTTCCGGCTCGACTCGATTTGAATACTTACAGATAAAGTTATGGAAACGTTTCTGCAAAGTAACGTGCGATAGCTTTGAACGAAAGGAAACAAGAATAATAATGCATTTTATCGGTTACGCCGCCGCCGCCGTCGCTATTCACCATTGTTTTGTTCCTCTTACATTACAAACTACCCATTTGCTTATTTATTGTTATTTTCACTATAACATAACTGACAACAAAATATTTCTATAAGTATATTGTGCGGACTTCCAACATTTTGAAATAATTTTTAAAATTTATAACAATAGTAAATAGAGAACTGTATTTTTAATTAACTATCAAAATGGTTTTTTCTCGTTGAGATAAATTACCAAATCTATAAGTTTACGTAATACATTGCAATTGCAAGAATATACCGCAACCATTGGTATTAGATTTTTCAAAACTTAGCGGGACTATAGTCCTTCGCGAGTGACGAACATGGCGCAAAATTAAAAGTCCTATCTAGAAATATTCCTTATTTACGATAGAAAAAATTTTGAAATTTATATGAAGAGAAGGATTAGTCCCGAAAACATAAGTAGTTAAATTTCAAGGTTCATTCCTATTTTTTGCGCGTCGAGTTGCAGCGACCACGTGTCCTTGCAGGATTGTTTGCTTTGAGTCATTGTCAACCATTTTTTATTTCAATTATCTTCAGTTCGTTGGTCAGTTGGTCTCACCATCTCATCCTTGACTTTACTCTCGTTTTGTCTTGCTTTAATTTTCACTTTGTTATTTTTTTTATTGCCTGTCGTCACTTATTCTTTGAAGAATACAATTAATTTTTCATGGTTAAGGTGTGTTTGACACTTACTTTGACATTTATTTCTTCTTAAGTATCGAAGAAATCCTGACGGCGAGGCCAAGTGTTCATATCAAACGAAAATTGTTCAGGTTTTCCCACAAGCTCTGCAGTAGCGTGAAAAATGTTTTTTCTACAGTTAATTTTTATAAAATATTTTCACAGAAGTTTTGCGAATTATTAAAACTCACAAATAAACAAGTGAGATTAGTGTTGACTTTTTCTTCGAGGGCAGTTTATACTCGCCCCTTTAAATGCACAAACCTATCTCCGAAATCTAATCGATATTAAATACCAATCAAAACTTTAGTAAATTGAAATTTACGTGAATCTAAAGCAAAACTTGAAATTACGAAGTAAATTGAAACTATACTTGTTGAAATTCATTTCAGTACTTGAGCGAAAGTAAGCGACTACGGAAAATGGTATTGACTTCTGTACGTGACGCAATTGAAATTGCCATTTGATATCTTTTAATTTGCAGATATTTAAAAATCTTATTTTTAACGCACGATGCCGCGCCGTAACCACCGAGTCGTAATAGCGAAACTAATCCGAGTTTAACGTTTTTAGATTTGCTTTAATAGAAGAGTTAAAATTTTTTATTTGTTAAAAGTTTATTTATTGCCCGATGTAAACTTTCCAACTTAGGAAAACCACAACATAATTGTTTATAAAATCTTTTATTAGGTTTGCTTTATGTTTTTCCTAAAGATATACTACATTTTTGCATAAAGGTTCTAACAATAATGAGCTTAAAGTTTTCATTTGTAAAATAAATCCACGTTAAAACAAACCACCGCTACTTTGAAATGCTAAAGTAAAATTAGTTTTTATAAATGAAAGATTTAATTATTATATTTTAAAAGGACGATATACAAGAAGTTCCTTAATAAACATCTATCTAATTTATCACAATTTTTAGCGTCCTATTTTACACTTTAATCAAAGCTTTGAAACATCCTGATTTGACGGCGCATCTTGTTTTTATTGCCTTAGAGCAATCACGAAGTTAATTTAAAATACGTCGGATTTGCTAAACAAAATTTGTAGATATCAAAAGGTGCAGGAAATAAAGAAACAGTTGATTAGAAAAATTTTTCTGTCTTAAAATGTAATTTATAAAAGTATTGACAAGCTATGTAGGTATCCACGAGAAGAAAATGTTGTTAAGTTTTTAAATTAAATTTTGATGTAATTATGAATGGGACAAAAAATATGCGGATGTGCGATTGGCGCCCTTAGAGAGAGTGCGTGCTGCTCAAGGGATTTGAGTATTTTAGCATGAGCTCAAGGGGATGTAAGATCTAGAAGTAATTATAAATAAGTGCCACGGGCCAAGAAGATATCTGATTACCGAGATGCGGCCGACTGCTTAAGCTTCGTCGCTTTTAAATCTAGTTACACGACGCCGCACTGGGTTTGTAATTAACAAATTATTACAGATTATGAGGTTTGCATTTCCCTCCTTGCGTATATATAAATTTATTTTGAGTAATAAATGTCCAAAATTTTGATTTTTAAACAACTAATTAACCTTGATTTTTTCCAAATATCTAAACCTCCAAATTCGAGCTTTTTACCTAAGATTTTTTAAATTTAAGATTCAAATCAAACCTGAATATAAAATTTAACAACATCAAAGAACATTAATACTCAAAGGCTGACATTTTACGAGCAAAATTTTTAACGTAACCTAATCTTTTCAATCCTAATTTAAAATTTTTTTTTATAATAAAATATAATATAGGTAGGTACTCGAATAAAATTCAAACAACCTCTATAATACCATCTGCCTAATTTGAAAAATTTGTAAGACACAACGTGCTCCTCCCAACTTGACACAAATAGAATATAAATGGGATCCGAAACCAATTATGAAAGTGGATTAAAAATAGTAGTGGATTTTTTCCATTTCTACTTTTAAGACAGTTGACTATTTTGCAAAATCATTATAATGCACGATAGCATCAGCTTTGCTCTGCGAGGTATGTGAAAATATTCTTGACATCTCAACTACTGAAGGTATTTCATTTGTTTGAATAAAAGTTCTAAAACTTTTAGAGCTATAGAAGAAAAATATGAACAGCTCTGAGTAAAAACCAAACATTACTTCAATTTCTAAAGCTGCCAATTAGATAAGCACTTTGTTATTAAAAAAAGAATTCCTTACTATAATATCATGGGTATGCTTAAGCACACATAGTTTGAAAGCTTTAACTTCTGTAAAACTTAACTCTTAACTAATTTAAATTTACTGCACAGCATACGATAAAAGACAAAGCTACTTTAGGTTCTAATTAACTATTACAGGTGTAATGTGTTAACTCAAGAATTAGGCCAATCTTATTTTATTGAAGTGTTTTGAAACAGGGCCAAACTGTAAAAATTAACCTTTGGGACGAATTCATTTTGCACTGCTTTCAGTTTTTTGCACTGGAGTTTTGTGCAGCTAAAAATTAAGGCTCTTTAAACTTTCAATGAGAATATAAAGTCTTTTTAAAGGAAAATGGTTGATTTAAGTATTTAAATCGTTAAGACTTTAGTCACCCTCTAAGTTATGCTGAAGCAATGAGTGAGTGAACTATGTATTGCATGAGTGCTATAGATTTTATCTTTCGGCATGGTCAATGCATATTATATAGTATATAAAAGTAAACGAAAACAATTGCAGTATATACCACTATATTATAAATATAAAAAGGAAATCAATTCCAAGGTAGGGCATTTTGAAGCTTTAAATTTAGTAGCTTAGGAATAAAAAACATTTTATCAAAATATAAGTTCCTAATGTGAACTTAAATAAAAAACAATAAATCGCTGATGACAATAATATAACATTTATGTTTCTAACAAAGGAAAGGAAACTTTATGCTCTGTTACACACAATGGCAAACAAAATTTTACAGATAAAATTTCAAGATATATAATGTGGATTGGGGATTTTTATTTTTATAGATTCCTAATTAGATTCATAATATTATGAAATGCAGTCCTATGTATAAATTCCATTGATTATAGATCTAACGAAGATATGAAACCCTATAAGTTGCATCGTAGAGCAATCAATTTGAATGTTATCTATAAGAGACTAACTATATACTTGGATTATAAATCATATTACGTTGCAAATTCACCAGCATGTATTATCTGTGCAGGTAAGTTAATCTAATATTTTCATAAAAATTCAATGTTTATGTTAAATCGGAAACTTATAACCTATTTTCCATTTTATTCATATTTGAAATAACAAAAAGCATGGTTTTGAAATTGTAATACGCAAAGTTTTACCTTTAAATGTGCGTGGTTTTCCTAAAAGCTCAAATCTGTCGGTTTAAATTTCGTGCAACACACAAACGTACAACTCTACAGCTATGTTAACTTTACAATTTACTCAACAAGTTTTGTAGGATAAATTACATGCATTTCTCAAACCGTTGTTTTATTAAAATTACAGCAATGAACAATGATTATTAAAATTAATGCAGTATAGATTTACCGTTTCCATGTCCAATTGGAATATATTGACCACTTAATAATCAGTTGATTTTGCTTGATGACAGTTTCCATTGCATCATATTTAAAATGTAATAAAGGTCGATAATTACAAGAGAGGCTATTATTAATAACAAGTAAACATTCTTAAATACTATGACTTTTTAATTAACCAGGTTTTTTTAATTTTTAATGTTTGGGCGCGAGATTTAAAATTAAAAGTTCAACATTACATCGATATTATTATAATAGTAAAAAGGAGTAAAAGTGTTTCATTAAAATAACAGGGTTTAAGTTTTAGTGAAAAACAGTGATTAACTGCTTTTGATTGCTATTTACAAGTAAATTTAAAAGTAACTTAATTGGGATTTGCATAAGTTCCAGTTGATACTTCTTTCAAATGATTTGGCTGTTAATTAAACCCGCGATTACATAAGTTCAATAAAGTATAAATCGTAAACTTGAAGTTATTTTTGATTTAATTTATGTAAATTTATATTGCAATAAATTTAGTTAAGCTTGTTAGTGTAGTATGAAAAGTCGTTTAAAGATAGAGCGGGCATCGTATTTTTCTCAATATATTGAAGTCCTCCTTTTATAGTTTTTCATGCGTATGATTTTCTGGACTTCTTTAAAGACATCCTGTGACAAAGTAGACAGAAGGAAGTAAACTCAATCACATCTTTCTATGGCGCGTACGTTTCGGAGTTCTTATTGATTTTTCGTCATATAAATGCATCTTTTGTGATTGTCATCAATTCTATTCGACTTACAATTTTATCTTTGTATTTTCACGGCATTTGTGATGCCAAGAATCTAATATTAAATTATTACGGTTGTAATTTTTTATTTGTTGCCGTAATAATAAAAGAATATTTGGTCGTTAAAATTGCTCGCATTATTTAATTTGACATTTTTCAAGTTCTGCTTATTATGTTTTAATCTATTGCAGGCAATTTGGATTTCGAAGTGTGAATTGAATTCAAATTTCATTTTTTCTCTTCATTTCCACTGTTACGCAACCCAGAAACCAATTTCGTTGCAATATCCGTAGGTTAATCCTCAATTTGCGACATTATAGACTCTGTATGTTTGTAGAAACCAATGATGGTATATAAATGTAAATACTTATTGAAATTTATGCTTCCATGCATGTGCCGTTTTTAAAAAATATAAATTTTAACCATGTTTAGTTTAAACTATGTAAATTGTTACGAAACCACTTCAATATGTAAGAAATTCATAACAACCTGCAACTTTTTATAGGAATGTTTTAAAAGTACTTCAATTTGATGTTTTGTATTCATCATACATAAAGTTGGCAGAAATGTATATGTAGATGAGAAATGTCTTGTAACTTTACATTGTTAAGCATGTGAAAATTTGTCTGCAAGGTGATATTTCACGTACCATTCTATGTGGATGAAAAATGAAAAAATTATTATTACAACTTAATTCGTCTTCGTATTTTAGTTTGCCATTTTTTAAATTTGTCTGGAAATTATTCGAAGCTTAATTATTACATTTTGGCCGGTCATTGAACCAATTTAAACAGTGGGTTCTCTATTTGGCCGCCCTAACTCGGTCGCCAAAGTTTCTTCCAAGCTGCAATTTTGTAATATTTTACAGAAAAAAGGTTGAATTCGTCATTATACAGACAGACGAAACTTCAATTAAACTCAAGGCATATAACAAGAAAGACAAATTAATACCTAATAATTAAAACAGAACGAGTAATAGGTAAACATAAAATAATGACAAAACTATTATTTGTAAAATAATTTAACACCAAACAGAACCCAATGGAGGGTAATCGTTAAAAAATAAAGATACAGAAAAGATTCTGAAGAGAAAAAAAAAGGAAACAAACGGCAGAAATCGATCTAAAACATCGGAAGATGCGAAGGTATTCTTCGAGAGTAGAAATTTGGAGAAGGAGAAGAAAACTTGTACACTAAAATACTTCCTCAATACTATCCAACTTATTAACATACCTGAGTAGCTTTTCACAATTTTTGGTCGACTGGAAAAAAGGGGTCGAGGGGTCAGTTTATATTAAATCATTTAATCGAGCAGGCCATTTTCTAATTTTTTGCAAACCGAGTTGGCCATCATATTTTTACATAATATGTACTTCAATGGAATAAACTAAGGCTCTTACTAAGGTTGTAAAGTAACTATTTCAACGAAATAATTACATATTTTGGGTGAAAATCTTCATTCTCAGTTGACAACGTTATTGCAATCTTTGCAGATCAATGCATTTTCCTTGCCTGATTATCTACGAAAACTCATTTATCGTCACCAGAAACAATTCCATTTAAAAATAGTTCTTATCCCTGGCGACCAATAAAAAACAACAAACATTAAACGAGTCGATTAAACTGTTTTCATTTAATTAATGAAGTACATATAGAACTTCTAATTTTTTGTTTTGTATGTTTATGAAACATACAACAGGAAAGTCAAACATCTTTCCCGATATTTTTGAAAAACTTCAGTGAGCTAAAAAGTGAGCTTCACCCCAGCTAAAACCACAGGATTAAAATTTTAAAATATAAAATTGAATAATAGTTACTGCACTACGACTAACCTTTTCATCAGTTAATATCAATTTAACTGGAGAGCTGCTTATTGGTTCTATATACGAATTTTTTTTTATTTAATTACAGCATATAACTGAAATTACTCTCCCATTATGCGAATTTATATTAAAATGAAAGCGCATATTATGCCTAGCCAACAAAAATCAATGAAAGACGAACATAAAAATATAACATGTTTGATGATGAAATCAAAGCTTTTTTCATGAGTTGCTTCCAACTGAAAATGATTTCAAAACAAAGTTCTACCTAGAAAACAAAAGATTTCGTAGATGTATTTAAAAGAAGTAGAACCTCCGGGCGAAGAAAGTAATTTACTTTTTGTTTTCGTTAATGTAATTTAAATTATTTACCAAAGGCTTTGTTACCCAGTTTGACTTAAGAATTTTTATAAAAAATTTATTAAATTAACAACTAGCGATAAAAATAAAAATTATCGAAACAGCTTTCTAGCCATTTCGTCATTTAAATGTTCAATCGGATATATTTTAATGGATTAAAATGCTTTCTATTAAAATATATTAATAGTGTTCATTAATGGAACGGTGTCGGTACATATTCGGTCGAATTGAAATACTTAATCAAAAGGGTCGTACCTTAAACATAGGGTAAGGAAAACCAAAGCAAATTTTAGCTAAAACCATAATTAAATAAATTACAACGCAGAATTAAACTTTATCGGATTTTGTCAAGTAACGAGCAGAGACTGAGGTGCTAAATAGTACAAGGATTATTTTCAGCAACGATAATAAGCTTCTCACATAATCATCGACACTGCGATTGTCCTGTCAGTGCGACTAATGATATTTTGCAGCAGATAGATACCTCACTTGTCTATTAACAATGACTGCAAATTATTCGCAATGTTTAACTAAATCTAAATTTACTATAATTTATTGCTAACCTATTACCAATACATTAAAATCGTTGACTATGTTAAGTCAAATTTTAATTTTTCACTTTGGCATGAGCCAACATTCTAATATTTTAATTAGACGGATTAACGGGTCAATGTGAACTTATTCGCATGGATTTCCTGTATTTTGTTTTTGGTATTTATTTATTTTGCGGTTGTTCCTGCGCGAGTGCATTTCGTGTTGAAAATATTTGACGGGCACAGGAAGGACTAGGTTTAACCAATGGCAAATCAAGACTTACGGTTAACTTGTTTATGAAGACACTTTCCAAGTTATTTGTCAATCAATTTGTGTCCTTGTTTTACGCCGGTCTCTTTAATTAAATTAAACTGTCAAAATTTTTATGAAACAAAAGTGTTGATTTTCTTTCCCAGAGCACAGAACACACAAACATATAATTTAAAATTTAGACTAATTTATGAAACAAACTTTTATCATCATAATCAGAAAAAATTGCCTATATTTAAAAATGAAATATAAAAATTCAATGTGGAGCTTATGAGCAAAAAGAAATTTGATTGTTATCTCTTCGTCATCCTAGACGACACGGCAAATAATATGATGGTATATTTAAATTCCTTGTTAAGAATGAGAGGTATACCTTGAAATGTCTCAGTTTTCAATTAAAACTACAAAACTAATATCATTTTTAGAAAAGCAGATCCCAAATGCAGAGTTCAGTTCCCCTGGAGAGTTTAAATTAATTTACTGTTGACTATTTACTTTGCGTTTCTTAAAAAAATACTTTCTTTAAAATAAAGCGTTTCATGGCAATTAGAATAAAAAAGTGTCTGTTTTTGTTATATAAAACTAATAATCTTACATTTTTTTTACAAATAAAGTACCAGAAAATTAAAAATTAGTCTAAGAGTTGTTTGAACTATTAATTTAAGACGGTTTGACCTTGAAAAGTCTAAAAAAATAATGTAGAGCTTTCCGCCAACCCCTCCCCTATATGAGAGCAATATCCGTCGAATGTATAATATTGAAAGTATTAGAAAACATAAAAAAATGTTTCAGAAACGAGGATCATTAAATAATAAACTTGCTCATCATCAGTCCGGACCTGGACTAACATATGTAAATTCTCAATCACAAAAATAACTGATTTTTACAACATCAATTTTGGATCTGCCGTTTATAATGTTGTGGAAATGGAAATTAATGCTGTAGTTGGTTTATAAGACTCAAGGGAGGACCTTTACTTCCTGGAAAGATAAAACTCCCAATATTCTCAGCCAGAGATGCAGAATTTGAATTGAACATCAACATTAAAGCCAATTATGAAACTTTAGGTTATGGTTTAGCACTTAAATGTATCGACTGCTAAGATCCTTGGTTGCATTCTGGGCGGAACAACAAGTTTTTCCTCGGAAGGTTAAATCACCGAGGAAATTTGCCAAAAGAATCATATCTGTAAGAGTAAGACCGTATTCTATATAAATGCCATGTCACAATCTGGTTAAAATAAACTGAGGTGTGGAGGGGGGGGATAAACACAATTTTCATAATTTAATATAAACATCTTCTTATAACTTCCTGCGAGGTTGAAAAATCAGAATATTCTGAGTCAATTAAAAATAGTTCATTTCAAGGGTGGGGGCACGTGCCCGAATGGGGTACAGGAAGTAAACATTTGTCGAGCAAGAAGTTAAAAAATAGTAGCCGACACGATACAGTTTTTTGTAATAAAGTATATGCAGAGCTTTCTTTAGCAGTTTAATGTGCAATTTTGATCACAACCTTTAAAGTTTAAATGTCTTTAAACTTGAATTTTAATCGAAATAACCAATGGAATTAAAGGAGAATTAAAATAAAATTATTGATTTTATTGGTTAATATAAACCACTTAAACCTTTCAGATTTAAAGGAATTACCAGAACCACTTTATACAGTTCTTGATTAATGAAAAGTTTTACAAAACATTATTTAGTTTGTAATTTTAGTTCTCGATAGATCCTCTAGACAAACCGTCATGGCAATTTTCATCTTCTGGTGTAAGCGGGGTGGTTGTTCAACTAAGTAGGTCTTTGGGTCAATAAGTTCCCAACTACTCTTGAATAATTTGTAGTAAATTTTAATTGATGTAAAATGGCAAGCAATTGTGTAAAATTTCGTAAATTCTTTTGCATTGCTCAATATTGCAAAATATTACGAGGAATGGCAATGCATTTTCCTTATTGCTTTGGTCAATGTTCTTTCCAACTTTTGATTATAAATTTAATTTTATACATAATAATAATTCACTATTGCGCAGTTGTTGAATACCTAATCCAAAAACATTGTAGATAGCAGATCCAAAATTTGAATTTGGAGAAATTAGAAAAATTAATTAAAACAAAATTTTAAAATAATTTTGGAAATTTTAGAAATGCAAAAAAAGACAAACATAGTCGAGATTACAAAGAGAATACAAAATGCGAGGGGTTAACCGCTAGAGAAAATCGTGAACAATTGACTTCACACTTCACGTACTTTATCATAATTCTCTATACTTCTTCGTACTTCATATAATTCAGCAGTAATTCACGGGACTTCACGTACTTCACCAGTAATTCACCGTACTTCATCAATGATTTACAGTACTTCATCTAATTCATCGATACTTCATTGTATTTCACGTATTTCATCAGTATTTCAGAGACTCACCAAGATTTCAAAATTTGAGCACTGGAGGGTGTTCCACCCCCCCAACACCCGGATTAAGTAGATTATTTTTTATTTTGTTGCAGAGATCTGCCTCCCAGGGGGTACGGAATTTATAACTACCCAGTTTATAATTAATTGTCAGATTGCCAAAAACACATTTACTTAGCCATAGCCAAATTTAAAAAACTTAAGATATGCTTAAATATTTAATTCACTTTTAATAAAAATAAATTATTTAAACCGGGGGTCTGGGGTGTGAAACACCCTCCAGTGCCTCTGCAATGAAAGATCGTTAGTTTACTTCTGATAGAAAATAAACTACTCCATCCGGGGCGTTCTACATGTTTTGCAATGTTCTTCATTCCAAAATTTGTGCACTGGAGGTGTTCCACACCCCAGACCCCCGGATTGAGTAGTTTATTTTATTAAAGTAAACTGAAGATCTTCCACACCCTCGGATTGAGTGGTTTTTTTTATCAGAAGTAAACTGAAGATCTCCCGTTGCGGAGAAACTGGAGGGTGTTCCACACCCCCCAGACTCCCCGGATTGAGTACTTGAAAAACTACTTGGTCTGGGCGTTTTGCATGTTTTGCAATGTTCTTCATTCCAAAATTTGTGCTCCCGTTCCAGAGATCTACCTCCCAGAGAGTACGAAATTCGTAATTATGCAGATTATGATTAATTGTGAGATTATGAATTAAACACTTAGCCATAGCTAAATTTAAAAAAATTGAGATATGCTTAAATATTTAATTCACTTTTAATAAAAATAAATTATTTATACCGGGGTCTGGGGGGTGTGGAACACCCTCCAGTGCCACTTAACGGGAGATCTTCAGTTTACTTCTGATAAAAAGTAAACTACTCGGTTTGGGGGTTCTGCATGTCCTGCAATGTTCTTCATTCCAAAATTTGTGCACTGGAGGGTGTTCCACACCCCCCAGACCCCCGGATTGAGTAGTTTATTTTTATCAGAAGTAAACTGAAGATCTCCCACAACCCTCGGATTGAGTAGTTTGTTTTTTATCAGAAGTAAACTGAAGATCTCCCGTTGCGGAGGAACTGGAGGGTGTTCCACACCCCCCAGACTCCCCGGATTGAGTACTTGAAAAACTACTTGGTCTGGGGGTTTTCATGTTTTGCAATGTTCTTTATTCCAAAATTTGTGCTCCCGTTGCAGAGATCTACCTCCCAGAGAGTACGAAATTCATAATTATGCAGATTATGATTAATTGTCAGATTATGAGTGAAACACATTTACTTAGCCACAGCTAAATTTAAAAAACTTGAGATATGCTTAAATATTTCATTCACTTTTAGTAAAAATAAATTATTTAAACCGGGGTGTCGGGGGGTTGTGGAACACCTTCCAGTGCCTCTGCAACAGGAGATCTTCAGTTTATTTCTGATAAAAAATAAACTAATTAATCCGGGGAGTCTGGGGGGTGTAAAACACCCTTCAGTACCCAAATATTACAATGCAGGCGAAAGGTTTGAAAATTTAGTAGAAACTCTCTGCTACCGTTTCAGTTTTCTAAAAAAAGTTATGACATATTCTTGTGTGGGGGGAGGAGAAGGGGAAGGAGACAACAAAAAAGGGTAAAGCGAAAATAAATTATGTAGTACAACCAAGCATAAACGATTATTAATATTATTTTCAAAATCGGGAGGGTAGAGTTAGCAGGTCCAACTAATTTTCTAAATAATTCAAAAACAAAAATGGTTCAACCGAAAATAAAGAATGCACAATAGATTTAGACCTTTTTGAATTAAAAATTTGCAATGGAAGGGAGCTGATAATATGCACCTTATCCAATCCCATCCAATCAGGCCACAACGAAATAACCAAACATACAACAAAACAAAAACAAGTCAAACACCAAAAATTTACAAAAATAACAAAAGAAATCTAAGTTTAATTTAATTAATTGATTACTATTAAACTTGCAACTACCAAAACTTTTAATTAGTAAAATAATGACCCCCAAAGGTCTATTCAACGTTTAAGATAAAAAAAAATGCTAAGAAAATCTACTGTAATTCACCAAAAATTTACTAACTTCATAAACCTCCACTTGTACTTCAATATACTTAACACGTATTTTACCTACTTTATACGTACTTCATGTATTTTATCAGTACTTCATGAACTTCACAAGTACTTTATGTATTTCACAAGTACTTCATGTACTTCACACATGAGATGTTATGTACTTCATGAGATGTGTACAAAAAACTTCACCAGTGGTTAACCCCTGGACAAAATGATTAAATTTTTGGTTTCTATTGAATTTCTCGAAACTAATTCTGTGACTTTTGCAGGTTTTCCATATCAAAAATTAGTAATTTTCTCTGACTTTTTGATAAATTTAAATATGTGCCGATTCAATTACATAGTATAACCTAATATTATAACATCGAAAAAAATTATTTATTAATTTAAATAGGTAAATCAAAAACTTTTTTTAATTTCAAACAATTTTCACTGACAACACGTGTTAATTACCCTGACTTTTGTTAAAATCAACAATTCCTGATTTTTCCATGACAAGAATTTTAAATTCCTCGACTTTTCCTGATATTTTAGGTTTTCCAGACGAGTAGGAACCCTGTCATAGTATGCATAATTGTATATTATTTCAAATAAAAATTGAATTTACACAATTGGCTAAAATTTTAATTATTTTAAGTTTTAGATTAAAAATAAAAAGTGTAAATTTAAAATTTTTCAATTAAGTAAAAATTCAGATATCGATGTACACTTTGAAAGTCGTGTACAAGCATATAAATTTCTATTATACTTAAAGTTAAGTTTAAATCTGTTTATTTAAGAATATAGCCTTTAACTTATAGTTAAACCGACCGTAAATTAATAACTCGAGCAACACAGGTTAGGTTAGGGTTACAGAGTTAGTATTACATTTTAATTATATTCTCAGCACGTGTTAAGTTTCAGATTATTTTAAGTTATTATTAATTAAAACATAATTTAATTTTTAACGTAAATCAAGAATGTGTAGGATAAGTTCCTCCGTAATTCTAATGAATTTAATTAAATATTAAATGAATTTAATAAATTCTATATTATTAAATCTTTTATATTGGTTTGTTTGTTGGTTGTAAATTATGGATGTCGTGTCTTACCGGCCACAAGCTCCGGTTCAAGACAAACACATCTCAACGCTTTCAACAGAAAATCAGATTGGAATTGAGTTAATTCTTGCTAAAACTATTACGAGCTAAGGAGATGTTTCCCATAATCAAAACCTCTTATCCCTGCCAAGGAATACACAATAAACTAAATTAGTATTTAGGATAACAAGATACATATCCAAATGCTGTTGTTGAAAAATCGTAAATTGTAATTGATGAAAATTCCGAATTTTTCTTTTAAAAAATAATTATAGGATTATAAATTAATTGATTTCGCTTCTTGAAGAAATAATGAAAAAGTCTGCTAATTTAATTGCGATTTTTTGTTACTATTTGCTTTTGTATATAAATATTTCGCAAAGTACTCCGATAATTCAAACCAAATTAATATTATGACATTTTTCATAATTTTTACTGTAAAATCCTTTTAAGGATTTCCTGCAAACGTGATATATAAAGTTTCGACTTTAATGAAAATTATTTCAAGTTTCAGCAATAACATCTACACGGTCTAGGCAAGTCAATCAGTCAATGTTGTTTTTTTATCAGCAACATCTGCGTTTCACTTTCATGTCTACAACAAATTAAGTGGACGATTTTGATTTCAGTTTTTCATCTTTAAAAACTAAGAATCAAAATGTAATATCAATTTAAGATTTTTATTAAAAAAAATGTTGGTGTTATTGTTTTTATTGTATGAGGTTTAAAATGTAATCAAGAAAAGTTTTATTTTTTAATAAACTACAACTTCTAACTTTTTAATACAAATTTTAAAAAACCAATATCGCGTAATTTGACATTTTTATAATTTTTATTACAACGTCCTACTTTCCAGTTAATAACCTATACCATTGTGCCGAGACAATTCAACTTCCGTCATTATTTGATTAAAATAAACTTTTTTATAATACATGGATGCATTGTAAATTTGCGACTAGAAAAATTGTAATTTTTAAAAACAGAACAGCTACTCATGGTAGTTAATTTAAAAAGTTTGATATTTTCAAGGGGTAATTAGTATTTATTTGTTGAATTGGTTTTGATGTAAAAATTATTATTTATCACGAAAAACACGAGAAGGTTTTTTTAACTAAAAACTATTGTGTTTATAAAGTTTTCTTGTTCTTTTTAATGATAGCGTCAACTGCAACGTCTGTGTGTTGACTTGGCGGACATTTAAATCGTGAAACCCAAATGCGTAGCTCCTTAAGTTTATTGAAAATTTGTAGTATTGAACACCCCCAAGCTGCATTTTAAACTAACAAATAAATTGTCAATTCGAAATGACCAATAATAAAATAAAATTATTTATTAAACAAATTTACATTTAATAATGTTTAACTAGCAATTTATATTCACATTACCTAACCTAAATTATGATCAATTATTATTTTGGCATAATAATAAACAATCGGATAACTAGAAATATGTATTACATAATTATTCTAATTCAAAAGATATTAGTGAGTTAAGCCCATTCGTACCATAAATACATTACCTATCTTTTGCAAAAACTTAATTGAAGATTAAATCTACATACATTAAAGCATCACGATCCAATGCATACAACCCGAAGCTTTTAGTAAAATGTGAAAACAAAGATGTAAAATGCAATTTTTGTAAATTAAATCTCTCTAATCTGTTGGACAATACAAACAAATATTCGAGTTACAAAACTAGAGAAAATGTTTTGGTAATTAATTAATTACTTTATTCGCATGTTCATGTAAAAGCCGAGTGCATTAACGTCATTTTAGAATTACCAGACATTGTTCGAAATGTTAAAATTTGATTATTTGTTTAAACTTTCACCAGAAATAAAGTTACACATTTTAGTAAACCCAGTGATTTTTCCTCCATCAGCAATACTAATACATTTCCACTATTGTACAATAAAATTTAGCAATAGCAATGTTCTTAAAATGTCTATCAAAATAAAAAGTATTACCTACGTACAATAATAAACTTCTCAGAATATCTTAAAATTTTTTTGATTTATTAGTTATACAGTAAACTAATTTAATATTATTGTGCGGTTTATTTATAAAGAAATCTCAAACTGAAGGCGGTGGATTCGTAAAACAATAAAATTTATAATAAACAAATTCGTTCATTGATAAATTATTTCTCGTTTGCCCTATTTCACATATGAGGGTGGACATAATCGAAGGAATAGAGATAAAAATTTTTTTTAAATTTTTTTCAAAAATGAAAGTTATCCTGGTTACTCCTGGGAGTATGTAGTTTCTCTTAATTGTAATTTTCTCGTTAAGACTTTAATTATTAACCCACGATCTGCGATTTCTTGTGTATCATGTTGAGAAAAATAAATATGAGATCAGATTTCCGAAATGTCCAAGCAAAAGTCTGTTGTAAGAATTAAATTAATAATCAATGTTTATATTAAAGTAAAGTAATAGCCAGATGATACTCTACGTAATTTTATATTATGTGAATTGTTCATAAGCAGCATTTGAAAAAGTATGATTTACAAAGATAATTTAAGTGAGGTGTGGGCAGTGTTATTTCAGGGTGAGTTCTGGTGAGATATTTTTTGTAAATAGTAGTTTAATGGCCGATCTTTAATAAATTTCAATTTGGCGTTAAATTTTAATGAAAGAATTAAAACAAAAATAAATTTTATAAATATTTAATGAAGCATTTCGGATGTTAAAAGTTAACTTAAAAATTATTTTTTGAAGTTTTTATTTAGGTGTCTAATAAATTAAAATGTTGTTTATTATATAAAATTTCATGTGGGTATTCTCGTGAGATGATGGGGAAATGTGCACATGACAATAGGTAGGTAATGATGGTTGAGCCAAAAAAAATACACCACGAAGCAGGTTCCAGGACTATTAAATTGATCGGCAATAGAATTTTCGGCAGCAATCGCTATTTTTGGCGAAAATAGTGATTTGCTCACTATTCTATTTAATTTAATTATTTATTTTGAGTTCCTTAAATTCATTATAAATTGAATAGTGAGCTTTTATTTTAGTGTCGATAAATTTATGAATTTCCAAAATTATTACAAGTTCAAAAAAAAATTCCAAAGAATCTTTACCTTTAAAGGCCCTAATTTGATCTAGGACGAGTGGACTCGCGGACCTTTCCATGCATTCGTGACTTTATTACTGGAATTTTAGAAAAAACGAAAAGCGTGTAAATACAAAAATTGGTTAGCCTACTTAATTTTATATTTTCATTTAACAGAATTGTATAATTTACATTATTTACGTATAGTTCACGCTATGCACGTGTGTAATTGGTGGAAGCCGGGATTTAATTAGTATGTTGAAATATATTAGACATTTTAACGGATTTATTTTCAAAAATGTAGCACTATGCTTTAAACAGAATATTATTATTTTAGAAAAATTATTGCACTTGAAGATCTTGAAGTAAATGAAGAAATTAGGTTAACAATTTCCATTTTGCACCAATCAAATTTAAATAGGAACAAAATATTTAATATTTATAAAAGTCGTTTTGAAAAATCAAAATATTATGTAAATTGGTTTAAAAAATATTCAAAAGTGAAGATGTAAAATTAGTACGAGATTAATTTAAAGCACGACTCGACGATAATATCTTGTCATATTACTTTGTAATTACTTTTTAGTCTTCTTTTTGGTTTTATTACATTTTATAAGTACGTTGGTGCTAAAATGAAATGTAAACGATAAAAAAAGTTTTAGAGACTTGTTAACAAAACATTCTTTTTAAAATTGTTTATTTAATAGCAACAATGTATAAAAACGCATTTTAAAAGGGCGGTTTAATATTTTAGTTGTAAATTTAAAATTTAATTAGATTCATATTAAGCTATACGTTGACGGTAGTAATATTTTCATTATGCACATTATAAGCCGGTAAGATTAGTACACAAACATAAATTCATTATAAAACTTGATAACGAACAATTTGGTTTCATTAAGTTTCGGTCACACATATATACGTAGTATATGTAATTATTATGTAATTTTACATGGTAATATCAACTGCGTTATAAACAGCATCATTAATATTGATTTAAGGGTTTACAATTATTAAACTCATAAGCTATTCGTCTTAGAAATACACAATAGTGTTATTCGAGAAACATGTAAATTGGAACAATCTTGTATGGAAGTCCGTGATGTTCATTTGGATCACCGGAAACCTTTAGTTACCTACCAGAATAATCCGGAACTACGAACATGCTTCATTAGTCTATTTGAAATATCAGCTATCCATTGTACCTATCTTAGTTCGAGTTTCACTAAATAGAAATTTTGTATCCATTAAATTAATCAAAACTAAAATTATTTATGCTTTTCCATTTGTTAAGTTAATAAAAAAAAAGTTTAGGCTGGTTCCGATCAAATAAAGTTAATCAATTTGATAGATGGAGTTTAACACCGGGGGTTGATCGCATTTTACGATTCATTTCATCGCACGTACAGCTTTAAAACGAAGCCTTCGTTTTGTTAGACACTCTTTTACTTTTTTAATCTCTCCTTTTTGCACCTCCACAAATGAATTGGGTGCTTCGATCGCAAGAATCAACCCGGTAATTTCCCCAAAGTAATGCCGATGTCCCAAGTTAAACATTCAAGATTTAATTTTTAGTTCCTTCGTAAAACGAAAATCTAATAATCGCCAACTTGGTTACTTTCCGAAGCTTAATGAAGTTATTTTCACAACTAATAATGCTTCATTATTATTTTCTTTTCCCATATTTTTCTTCGATAATAATAACTTTCGCAAAGTAGTATTTTAGATAAAATAACCCTTGTAATTTAATAACTTCCCTAAAAATGTAAACTAAAAGTTTCTCGCAAACTTTTTCGCTTGAAAATAAAAAATGTTAAAAATAACAACTTGTAAACAACTACCCGTTGCACCTTATCGTGAACTTTGAATGGCGAAAATATTGGACGTCGACGAGGAAAAATTATTATTATACCGCGACAAATTAATTTAAAATAATTATTTTATACAATACCAAGTAAAATCTCACCCAATGTTTCGAGTTGAAAATGATTCCAGATATTCTTATAAGTGTCCAAATCGTGGCACTACCGGAGTTTTCAGCAGACGACGCCGTGCGTCGCGACGCCGAAAGCCCGACTGATTCGCAATGATCCAAGCTTGATGTCTCTTACAATTTTACTGGCGCTTGCCCAATGTGATTTTCAGGTGCACAACCCCCTTGTCTCTAAATTAAATGTCCACACTCGGCACAACACAATATGATGAGAACGTAAAATCAATGTCATTTTCCAAAATTTCTATTGATGCTTAATTGAAAATTTATTATTTAAAAAAAGCATGCGCATTGAACCTTCGATTTCTAAAAGATGAGAATGATAAATGATATCTGTCTAGAGCACTATAAGGGTGTCCCGAGATTTGTGTAAACGATCCAATCCTAATGAGCGACCACCCGGAGAGTAAGTTTCAGGTGCACGTCCTAATGGTGTCGCTAATCAAAATGTGGCAAGCACCCTGCATACAATTGTATACATTAAGCAAACGAAATTCGAGAACAAATTCTCAGTTAAGCTATAACAAATCCGTAACGGCGTAACGCTCGAAGACGGCTATACAAATGTTAAATCCGTTTTAAATATTAATTTAATGTATAAAGTCTCATACGAAACGTGGTTTAATTGACTTAATTAAAGGTGTGTGTGCACCTAGTGCGATATCACGAAATAGCACAAATGGTAGAGCGTAAAAAATAATATGTAGTACTTATGTGCTACTTAAGAGCAAAGCAGCAGATTTTACTAAAAGCTGTTGCAAAATAGGTACAGGATATATCATCTGTAATGTACACGCGAAATCAAATTTAAATTACCGGTCGGTCTTTCGTGGTTACATTTTGTTATTTATTGCTTGACGTTGTACCTACATGAAAACTTCCATTTTCACGTGGAATATTACAACATTGGGGATATTATTTGTTCATCGGCACAAGTGCTATCTAAGAAACAGTTATTGCAAACACTTTAAGAATAAAGCAAATGAGATTTAGTTACTTCTACCTTGCGATTATATTAATATTTGAATATTTTAAAATTTAGTTTGACGCGAAAATATTTCTTGTAAATTTTCACAATCGAATTATTTCAAAATTGATACTATTGCTTTTTGCATCAGAAGCTATCGCTTCGTTCAATTACGTTCAGCATTCAATCTTGTGAGTGTTTTCTACATTTTATATTTCTTTTTTATTAAATGCACACAATTATGTTCATTTGGCTTGTTTAGCTTGTAAAATAAATAAAAAGGTGTTACCAATCAAGCTATCGAATATCATTTTATTTTTATAAAGCAACGATGCAATGAAATTCAAGGATATTATTTTTATTAAGAAATGCGACATTTTATTTATTTAAATGAAGATATTCGGAGAAAATATTACTCAATCTGGAATAGAACTCTGGTATACTCGTACTAAAGCAGTGTGCTACTATAGTGAAATGTTTTGGAGCAACTGAACTCTATTGAAAATAAATAAACTAAATACCTTTTGGCCTACGTTAGCACTTCAGCTTTTATTTGCTATATAAATTGTATGCCCTAGTTATCCTTCGCCCCCATTTATTTAATTGCACTACTGGGATTAGTACGCCTATTTTCCACTAACAATTTACTTTAGACGACTAATTTTAAATAACGTCATTTGTCATTAATTTTAGGTTATAATCATATCGTAATTTAAATGAAATGCAGCCTATTTCGGTTAATTTGGCCATGGGTTAATCGAGGCAGCCGCTTATTTGAGCCTAATCTTGGTTAATCAAAATTAAAGAAATAATATAAATTTTTTGTTTATTTAGGGCATCCAATTAATTGGGCAAAAATGTCCTTGCCTAATGTAACCCGATTAAGTGTAATTGACTGTATGTAATTAAGGAACTAGAAAACCATGGCTGTCCGGCCTGAAGGCCAAAGTTGGGTAATAATTTTGAATTTGCTTATATATACACATTAGATATGCAAAAATTGATAAATAAATTTAGGCTTTTGCAATATAATTTTAATGTAATTATCAGTTACGGATTGATACACAGGCATATTTGTATCTGTAACAATATTGCATGCATTATTATGTTGGAAATCAATATTGTCTCGTTAAGTTTTTACTATATTGCTAAACGTTCATATCGCTACATTGTAAATTAATATTGCATCAATATCGTGTAATACTATGTTGTAACAATATTGCAAATCAATATTGCAGCAATATTGTGTGCTATATTATAACAATATTGCACTACTATATTGGTACTATATTAAAATTAATATTATCTCAATATTTGTTAGAATATTGCTAAATATTTACGTAATGTACATCACTATAATATGTTAGTGCTATAATGTAAATTAATATTGAACTAATATTTTGTGTTATATTGTGACAATATTGCACCAATATAGAAAAAATCAGTAATGTTTGAATATTACAATGTTCACTATATTGCGAAATGTTAACATTACCATATTGACGCCATATTGTAAATCAATATTTCACCAATATTATGTATCACTATGTTGAAACAATATTTTTAATATTTATTTACAATATCGCCACAATATTGCTGAAAAGTTCACATTACTATATTGCAAATCAATATTGCAGCAATGTCGTCTCCGTGCTTTGGAAGACACGTAAAAACAATGGTTTTCCTATGTTAATAAATTATTAGCATTAACAATAAAAAATTGTGTAACAGACATATCTGAGGCAAGGCTAGCAAGCTACTTTAGATGTAAAGCAAGTAGTGCTTACGGTACTGATTCTGGCTTCGAAATATCGCCGATGCTACTGTTAAGTAAAGCACATCAACAGATCTGGGTATATAGGGTTATCCCTAGCCGAAAGTAGAAGAAAAAGAAGAATATTGCAGCAATATTGTGTGTTATATTATAACAATATTGTACCACTGTACTGGTACTACATTAAAATCAATATTGCCTCAATATTTGTTAGAATATTGATATTTTTACATCACTATATGTAAGCGCTATATTGTAAATTAACATTGAAACAATATTTTGTGCTATATTGTAACAATATTGCACCACTGTAATAAAAATCAGTAATGCCTGAATATTACAATGTTTACTATATTGCAAAATGTTCACATCATCATATTGGCGCCATTTGTAAATGAATATTACACCAATATTGTGTACTACCATATTGAAACAATGTTGCTTCAATATTTATTCACAATATTGCGGAAATGTTAACATTGCTACATTGCAAATCAATATTGAGCAATATTGTGTGCTATATTATAATAGTATTGTACCACTGTAGTGGTGCTACATTGAAAATCAATATTTGTTAGAATATTGCCAAATGTTTACATCACTATAGTAGCGCTATATTGTAAATTAACATTGAAGCAATATTTTGTGCTATATTGTGACAATATTGCACCATTATAATAAAAATCAGTAATGCCTGAATATTACAATGTTTACTAAATTGCGAAATGTTGACATTACCATATTGACGCCATATTTAAATCAATATTGCACCAATATTGTGTAATACTATGTTGAAACAATATTGCCTTAATATTTATTTACAATATTGGTACAACATTGCTGAAATGTTCTCATCGCTATATTGAATATCAATATTGTGTGCTATAATATTATAACAATATTGTAGTATTTGGATGTGTTTCAATTGACTCCAATTACTGTTTTAATCGCCCCTGGTATGGGTACGGTTGAAAAAAATCAGATATTTTTAAAATTTGGTCTTATGCTAAAAGTGAATCAGCGGCTACTCAAATGGTACTGCTATTAGTATATAGAAACATGTTCTTCTATTTAACATATATGCATCATCGTTCGATTTTTTAATGGCAATGTTATGAACGATATAAGCTAAATTGTTTTAACCATACCCAGTCTACCTTACAACTGTATTGGTACTACATTGAAAATCAATATTGCCTCAATAATTGTTGGAAATACTGCTAAATGTTTACATTAAGCGCAATATTGTAAATTAACATTGAAGCAATATTTTGTGCTATATTGTGATAATATTGCACCACTGTAATAAAAATCAGTAATGCCTGAATATTACAATATTTACTATATTGCGAAATGTTCACATCACCATATTGGCGCCATATTGTAAATGATTATTGCACCAATATTGTACACCATATTAAACAATGTCACTTAATATTTAATCACAATATTGCTGAAATGTTCACATTGCTACATTGCAAATCAATATTGCAGCAATATTGTGTGCTATATTATAATAGTATTGTACCACTGTAGTGGTGCTACATTGAAAATCAATATTGCCTCAATATTTGTTAGAATATTGCTAAATCTTTACATCACTATATGTTAGCGCTATATTGTAAATTAACATTGAAACAATATTTTGTGCTATAGTGTGACAATATTGCACCACTGTAATAAAAATTAGTAATGCCTGAATTTACAATATTTACTATATTGCGAAATGTTTACATCACCATATTGGCGCCATATTGTAAATGATTATTGCACCAATATTGTGTACTACCATATTAAAACAATGTTACTTTAATATTTATTCACAATATTAGCGCTATATTGTAAAGCAACATTGAAACAATATTTTGTGCTATATTGTGACAATATTGCACCAATATAATAAAATTAGCAATTCCTGAATATTATAATGTTTACTACATTGCGAAGTATTGACATTACCATATTGGCGCTATATTGTAAATGAATATTGCACCAATATTGTGTACTACCATATTGAAACAATGTTGCTTCAATATTTATTCACAATATTGCAGAAATGTTCACATTGCTACATTGCAAATCAATATTGCAGCAATATTGTGTGCTATATTATAAAAATATTGTACCACTGTATTGGTACTACATTGAAAATTAATATTGTCTCAATATTTGTTAGAATATTGCCAAATGTTTACATCACTATAGTTTGTGCTATATTGTAAAATAACATTGAAGCAATATTTTTATATTGTGACAATATTGCACCAGTATAATAAAAATTAGCAATTTCTGAATATTACAATGTTTATTATATTGCGAAATGCTCACATCACCATAGTGGTGTCATATTGTAAATCAATATTGTACCAATATTGTGTGCTATATAATTGCCAATATTCAATAATATTCTATCAATTTATTGTGTGGTACATGGGATAGCTCATTATTATATTTACTACAATACTATAAAACATGTTGTAACGGCATAAATGCAGTTTACATTGTTCTATATTTGTTTTTATTATTGCGATTAATTAATTTTTAAGTATTTGTAAAAATATATTTTAAATTAATTGTATATGCAATATTCCCTATTAAGGTCAGCTTGGCTTCGTCTCAGTTGATCGCCTACGCACTGTAAAGTGTATGGCACTTGAATAAGAAATTAATTATAGTACAGCTTGGTAGTAATAAATTCCCAGAATAGCAATTATATGGCAGTAACAAGTAAAAATAAGTGTTTGTAAAACAGCTGACTGATGTTCATAGAGAGATGCTATTTTTATCCGTTCGCATTCCTTGTTTGCAAACTTTTGGAATCGAGGATGTAATGCTACCAATTTTGACCGGAACAGTACCGTAACTAGCCTAAGTAGTGCCCACCCCCAACATAGTAAAAAAAATTAGAGTATTTCAATTTTTAAATAAAAAAAGGGAATTGATGAGTGAAACAATTGATGTTGACATACAATAATACAAATATATATCCTTTTTTGCGTCCGTTTGCACCCCCTTCTCGGCCTCACGCCCAAGGTGACTGCCCCACCATAGTTACGGCAAACAAACCGTGAAATATCTGCTTATTTATAATAAATTTTGTTTACAGAGAATGTGAATTTCACGAATTCCTTCAATGTTGAACTTATATTATTTTTATATTTTTCTAAAGTTTATCTTTTTAATTTTCTTTCAGTTCTTATATATTGATTCTTGGCTTACTATTATATTAAAATAATTGTTTAATTCAATTATCTTTTCTTGTTAGTAAATACAATAAACTCATAATATTCTTCATTTGTTTTTCTTGTGTTAACTGGCGTCCGCAATAATATCAGTAATTTTCTTATTAGTCTGATCCACTGTATTTTGGTTGAGGCTAAGCTACTACGTGTAGTATATTTCCAAAAAAAGTATTTTTTTGAGGAGAATTTTATTTTTTTAATGTAAATTTGTATTTATAGCTTTTAACCAAGATTGAAAATAATATAGTATATTATGTAGTTGCATCATATTTGCAAAGTATTTAAAATAAGTATTTGTATTTCGCGTTTGAAATACAAATTTAAAATTTAATTTGTATTTGAAATGTAAATTTTGGAATTTCTATTGCAAATGTATATTTTAAATACCTACAATATGAATTGATTATGTTCATACATATTTGTGAAATCTCTTCGATGGGATCTTTTTTTTGAAAATTTGAAAACACTAAAGGACAAAATATTTCATATTCAAAAAGAGGTAGGGATGGAGACAATTAACTATCTGAATGGTTTATTTTGGGTTTTACGATTTTCTAAATAATAATTTCTTATAGCAACTTTGAAGCGTCGGATAAAAAGAACACTTTATTATATACTATTATCGAGCTTATCTTAACCTATCCTACACATCTATAAATGGGAGGTTTAATGTGTACCCTAAATTAAATCATGTTTAATTACTATGTTTTCAGTAACCGCTTAATTAGGAATAGTAAAACTGTTAAGTAAAATAATTGGCAGGTAGTGATCGCCACTAACCACGCCCAATAAAATTTTCGATATGATACGGTTTTTTGAATTTGTACGTTTCTAGTCCATAATAATAATTTTTTAAAACAAAGTTTGGCGTTGAAAACAAAAGGAATTTAATTAAAAACAAACGCAAATGTAATGCAAATGAATTTTTGTTGTTTATGCATTGGAAATCGTATTTCTATGTAGGTATAATATATTAAGGATAAAACATGAAGTGTGAAACTGGAAACCTCATAACTTACAGTTGAGAACACATCTACATTTTTGAAATTTAAATTTTGGCAAGCGTATTTACAAGCTGCGGGCAACTTAGGCCTGTGTTGATAAATACTTTCGAATATTGCGCTAGAATTTTCAAATAGAAAACGAGCTTAAATAGCTTTGTGTGTTTATAAATAGAGGAAGGTAACTAAATAAATGTATTAGTTTGTTTAAGCGTAGGTGGGTTATTAAGATTTCATCGAAAAGTAATAGAATTTATGGGGAGTCAGTCAGCAGTGTTCGATAGTTCAATTTTCCGGCCGGTCGCTGAAACGGAACCCTTTGCTAAATAAAACAACGCCCGACCGATCACAGCACACGTGTTGCACACCAATATATTACCAAACCTTTTTATGCCTTTAATCGTCTGATGTGATTTCATAGATGAACTGCCAAATTTGTAACATATAGAGAACATTAGTGGAATATCTAAACGAGCTGAAACAAAGTTGTTTCAGAATTAACCATCCGGTTAACATGCTACTTCACTAGTTATTATAATACCTTTATATAGCAATAACGAACTTAATCCTGTTCTTCAAAATTATACGATAATAACAATAACCGATCGCTTAGAACAACTAAAATTTATTTATTATCCAAAACGCCCATTTAAGTCGATGTTTCTCATTGATAGCATTCAAAACATTTATAGTAAAGCTATGTTTGGCGAGTGGGAATGGTGTAACACGAAGCGACACAATAAACCTACAGATTACATTGTGATCGTTCGTTCCTTTCCCCACAACAAACGGATAGAACAAAGATGTTTCAATTGGTTCACTAAACCTAATTTAGGATATTCGATTCTACAATAGTAAATATAATAATAATAATGACCTAAATTTAAGGTTAATCGAAAAAATATAAAATTAAATTAATAAGAATATGTATTACTTTATTTCTTCATAGTGCACCGTAAATAATTTTTCCGTAAGGCAAGTAAGTTTTTATTAAAGAGATCATTCTTTTATGCTGCTCAAGCTCTATTCTTTGATCATCTGTCAATTCTGTCGCATTACAAATATTTGCAGACGACAACGTAACACAAACTAATGGAAGAAGTTTATAATATCAACACAATTGATAGAAAGTTTTTGAGATTAAAAATAGGAAAATTAATAAATATTGGGTTAGGTACGATTTAATAATTTCAATTAACGATCAAGTTTTAATACTAAATAACGAAGGAACGGCTCGAAGGGGGACGTAGACGTAGACATAATTTATTGAAGAAAAACTGCTAAATGCTAAAAAAAAAAAAATTATTAAAAATGTACTTTGGGTTTGTTAAACTTAGATACAATTTTCTTTATCATAATCTACGTTTAACTCGGTATAAATAATATAATGTGCAGGCAAGTAAAGTAATTTTAATTAGGTTTTCAGCTCATAGTAAATTAAGATTATATTAAGCAATATTAGATAATTAGCATTGTTGTCTATTTAAGCGAATAAAGTAGTGAGCTGGGTAAAAGTGTTAACATTTTAATACAGCGATCTTTACTTGCTCGCTCTTAAATTAACTTTATAAATGGCAAAGATTAACGAGGAAGTTAACAAGATTTTACAAAATATAAATAAAAAATAAAATAAATTGAATTATAATTTTGTCATTTTCTGTCTAGAACGAATGATTTTTTAATAAGTATCGATATTTATTTATTGAGGTTTATATTGTACAATGCAATGTATTTTTTTAACTAATTTTGCGTACAAAAATTCATCGTTATTTTATTTTTTTTGCTTTATTTATTTTATGTATAGTTTCGTTTTTTCACTCATTACGTAAACTACTGTTACTGGATTTTATTTAACAAATTTCTTTATATTTAACTATCTTTTGGTTTTTTAAGTGTTTTATTTGAAATACTGTATTATTTGCTGGTTGAAAATCTATATTTGAATCCACCAAGATTTTGCACCAAAACTTCAATATTTAAGTTGAAATATTGCAGCGGAAGGACTGTTATTGTATTTGCTTTAAATAATTATTTGCTTAAACGAAGGACAAAATGATTTAAATAAAAAAGCATTTTAAGCATGTTAACTTTGCAATAAAAAACCAAAATTAATAATCATTTTGCCACCTCAATCTTAATAGTTTAGTAAAATATTTGCAAAAAACTGAATTTTTTTCTGATTTAGCGACATTTTTAAAAAAAGAAAACAATTTTCAAATACAAAAATAAACGGTGATATGACAATAAATAAATGGTAAAACCAAAATCTAAAACAGTACTATAAAAAAATTGTTTGCAATATTTACAATTTTAAATATTTTTGCAATAATTTAGCGACGATTTAAACAGCAATTTTAATAGTTGTAATTAAAATAATTTCATTTAAATAATATTTTAATAAACTTAATTTTACCACAACAATTTAACACATTTCATTTGTTTGAAAATGACATTCTAATGGAAATTCTAAGAAATAAATTTGTTTAGTTTACAAATTTTTTTATGAAAATAATATAATGTGCCACTTTATATTAATCTTCACAGAAGTTGCAACAAATTAAAACAAAATTTAACGAAAACCATATTACAGAGAATTAAAGTTAAACTGTATTTCAGGTTTGTTTGTAATATTTTTCTTTGCAAAACGCATAACTGTCGAGTAATTCAGAAAAGCAGACGTTAAATTTAAATTAAAATTCAAAAAAAAGAAAAAGTTTAATTTTTTCAAAGTCAACAATATGAAATATAGAGAATAAGTTTTTCAAATTTCATTTTTACTAGCAGTAGTACTTGTAGGTGCAAAAATGTGTCAGATAATTAAAGAAATATAAAAATTTCGATTTTTTTAGTAATTTTTTTTAAGTGAAATTATTATAAAAGAATAAATAGTAAATGACCAAAAGTATAATTGAATTGTATTGCATTAAATAAAACGTAAAATTATAATGAAAATGAAAGACTGCAATAATTGTAGACGAAATTTTAAAAATTGGGTCAAAGTAAAAAGATTGCTCAAAATATCAGGCATCAGGATGTGTTACTAGACTACTTGACAAATTAAAAGAGATCCTCGCAAACAAAAAAGAAAAACATTGAAAAACAACTAATATTTCTAAAATCATCTGGATCATTCAAAAAAATTTAAATAAATTACCTGATATAAATCAGAAATAAAGTGTAATGTATAAACATTACACTTAATTTGTTATTGTTAAACAAAAGTTTATAATTAAAGCAAAGCGCACAGAAATAAATTGGAAAATAAAAACGAAAAAATTGGATGGACAGAAGCAGACATCTGGAACTCAAAATTTACAACAGCTGAAAAATCAGGAAAACAACAGAAAAAGGGTAAAACTTGTTTTGAAACTAAAAACTAATTTTAGGATTAAATAAAAAATATTAAAAAACTCAAACAATAATTATTAGTAACAGAAATTATAAAATTTTTTTTATAAATCAGTTTCTTATTTTTTTAAACTTTCACACATACAAATTTACCACGTGACGTTTTAAGCTTCGGAGTCGGTTGCAAAATGTGGTAAGTAGATTTTGTATTTTGTCTTTATCAATCTGGGTATGAGAAGATCAATGACACGTTGTGGATAAGTTTGAAACCTAAGTCACCTAGTAAGATTTTGGAGAAATTATAATTTTTGTTTGCCGTTTTTTTCATTCCACAATGCTATGTTGAATATTTTTTGGTAATGTGTTGTAATGAAAAGATATCTAGTTAAAATTACACTGGTTTATCACCTTAACTATATATTTTTTTCAATTTATAATTCATATTTGTCTTTCTTTGCATATCTAAAAATTTCTAAAATTCATTTATAATTTTTAAAATTTTTCCAAATTCAAATTTTGACGCTGCTGTTTAACACTTCCTGTAAACAATCTTGGCGGATATTGAAATTGGATATCGTAATTGGAAAATTGGATCAATATTGGTCCAATATCGTTTAACATTGTAAGCAATATTGATTTACGATGTAATGCCAATATTGGTCCAATATCGTTTTAACATTGTAATGCAATATCGATTTACGATGTAATGCCAATATTGGTCCAATATCGTTTTAACATTGTAATGCAATATCGATTTACGATGTAATGCCAATATCGGTGCGATATCGTGCTACATGGGTTTATTTTGTGGTTTTAAAAGTCAATTGTTGGGGGTAATTCTAAGTTAAGAATAATATATTGAAAACTTAAGACCTTTTTGTCTAATTTTGAAGACATTTTCCCGACATGTGTACTCAAATCAAAAATTAAATTGTTACATATTGCAAATTACACATAATTTTTTACACATAAAAATTTTGAGTTGTAGTACGATAATAGAAACATTTTGTATTTAGAAATTTTGTAAAATTTTGTAAAGTCGATTAAAGTGAAGAACTTAAAATATCGATTAATTATTGAGAAAATCGATTTTTAAATTGAATTAATTTCCTATACAAACTTATGCAGGAAACATACAAGAGAGATTTGCAGTATTAACATTTTCTGGTTGACGAACTTCCAGTTAACCTTCGAATCCCGTAGCTCTAAGATCCATATTTTCAAGACTATTTTGTCTCAAGGTTTCGCAATCACTATCATTCGAAATTATATTACAAATATAAAATTATCTAATTCTAAGTTATTTATGCCCTATTAAAGTAAAAATATATTTTGTATTATAATATTATCAATATTACTGTCAAATTATGTTTAACAATGATGTCAAATTGCGTGCTACGATTAAAGATGCGGATGAATTGCATTCAACCTACAGCATGGTAATTTTAATACTTTTATCCCTTAAGCTGTATGAAGGTTTAAATTTATTATTGAGTAATTCTAAATTGCTTTTCTATGAAAATTTTTATTACGGTGCCCAAAACCTTTTATGTTTGTTTGAAAGTATAGGCGATTCTGGTTAACTGGGTCATGGGTTAATCAAGGCAGCAATTTATTTTTGAATCAAATAATGAAGATCCAAATTAATAGTCCAGCCGAATTAGCAAAAAAGCTCATCAAAATTAATAATCAATTTTTTTCTTTTGCAGTTATATTACCTGAGTAGTAGTGATTAATGTCCTAAATTTTCCCATTTCTAGCCTTTGAGCTAACGCCTCAATCTGGAAAAAATGGCGGTTGGATCGCCTCTCCAAGTTGTTTTTTGCGTTTTTCTCTAAAACTGTTAGTCGTACCTTAATTTTGAAGAGACTCGTTTTTAAAGAGCATAAAATTTCCAATAACTAATAACATGTAGCTGTTATTCCGAAAAAAAAATTACAGAGTAGAACATTTTTTTTGCTTGTTGAGAATGAATGAAATAGAACGAAAATGTTTACTATAAACCTAATGCATCTTAACTTCTTTTTAATTCTTATTATTTTTTAGAAATTTACGAGGGGTTAACCTCTGATGAAGTTTTTTAACTAATTAAAAGTTTTGGTAGTTAATAGTAATCAATTACTTAAATTAAACTTAGATTTCTTTAATTAATGTTGTAATTTTTTTAGCTCATTTGCTTGAATATCATTGAAGTATGATAGCTAAATAAAAAAACTTTGGTAATTCATTGTTTTATCGTGATTAATTAATTACATTGAAGTGGAAATAACGCGCTTGTCCTGCTTTTACAGAGACGGCTCCAAAATGTGATAATGTAATATAAACTATCTTCTTATGCCCGCTTTACTAAAGTTGAAAAAATTGATTATCTATCTGTTCTCTGTTCACTGTTACCTATCAGTTAAAATACATTACAGTTAAATTGACGAAATAACCAATAAGGTGTTTGATTTGTTTTTGTTTTGTTGTCTGATTAGATGGGATTGGATAAGGTGCATGTCCTCAGCCCTCTCCATTGCGAATTTTTAATTCAAAAAAGTCTAAATCTATCGTGCATTATTTGTTTTAGGTTGGACTTTTTGTTTTTGAATTATTTAGAAAATTAATTGGGGAGGCACACCCCAAACATTTTTTTAAGCATTTAAGCATATTTCAACTTTTTTAAAATTAGCTATGGCCAAGTAAATGTGTCTAATTCATAATCTAACAATTAATTATAAACTGCATAATTATAAATTCCGTACCCCCTTGGGGTAGATCTCTGCAACGGGAAATCTTCAGTTTACTTCTGATAATAAATAAACTACAAAATCTGGAGAGTCTGGAGGTGTGGAACACCCTCCAGTGCCTCTGCAACGGGAGATCTTCAGTTTACTTCTGAAAAAAATTAAGTACTCAATCCGGGGGTCTGGGGTGTGGAACACCCTCCAGTACACAAATTTTGGAATGAAGAACATTGCAAAACATGTAGAACCCCCGGATCGAGTAGTTTATTTTCTATCAGAAGTAACCTGACGATCTCCCTTTGCAGAGGCACTGGAGGGTGTTCCACACCCCAGACCCCCCGGTTTAACTAATTTATTTTTATTTAGCATATTTAAAGTTTTTTAAAATTAGCTATGGCCAAGTAAATGTGTTTTATTCATAATCTGACAATTAATTTTAAACTGCATAATTATAAATTCCATACCGCAGGGGGTACGAAATACAGCAAATTTATCATTTGTTTGGTTGTTTTTTTATTTTATACAACTTTTTTGTATCGCAATAATGACTATAAAAATGTCACGTTACCATAGAAACGGTCAAGATAGTATTCTAATAATTATTAATAATTATTCGTCATAATAATTATCCAATTAATCGGATTCGCAATCTGTGCCCGTTACGTTTTAAAAATTGTGACAAACACAAACGACATTACTTTTTGTAAAATCGGTAATATTTTTAACACGTCAAGTCTGTGAAATATCGATGAAGTACGTGAAATACAATGAAGTATCGATAAAGTAGGAGAAGTACCGTGAATTATTGATAAAGTACGGTGAATTACTGGTGAAATACATGAAGTCCCGTAAATTACTGCTGCAGTATATGAAATACGAAAAGTATGATAAATTATGATGAAGTACGTAAAGTGTGAAGTTGACTCCTCGAAATTTACTATTGTTTCTATGACTTTAAAATGATCTTAATTTAGAATAATTGATCTGAATGGTTTGCTTGAAATAAAAAAAAGGTTTTAATTTGTAATTGTTTTCTTGGGAAACCGGGCATTGGACTGGAATAACAGCTAAATACTCTTATTGGCTCTTTAAAAATGTCCCTTTTCAAAATTGATGTAAAACTAACGATTTTGGAGAAAAACGCGAGGAGCCAATCGCGAGGGTGAGAAACTTCAGAATGTTAATCTCTACCACTTAGATAATATAACTGTAAAAAATCATTATTAATTTTGTCAAACTTGCGTGCTTTTTATGCTATTGCGGCTGGACTATAAGAATATAATATCGAATTACTTTGCCAATTTGCACCAGACACTCAATTTTTTCAAAATTTCTTTGTACAATGTGTTTAGATTAAGCCGAATTTGACATAATATGCTAAAACTAGTACATATAAAAATCAATACCTTGAAAACTCTGAAAAAAGGACACAGAAGAGCACAACAGGAAAAAATTTAATTTATGTAGAAGAATTAATCCAACTTAATAATTCTATAACCACAAAAGAGTTTCTCAATTTAGTTTGAATTATAATTTACCGTATATTTCAAAATAAATTAAAATTTGTTATAAGGCGGGGTGACTACAAGAAAATTCTTGTTACCTTGCCCCCCCCTTTTCTCGGCCATCACAAAAGTTTCTTCCCATTTGCCTCAAAATACAGCTTCTAAATGATCCCATTACAATTTTTGGACTTTTGGCGGTTAGGACCTAAAATTTTTGAATGCACCGTAATTTTTAACTTTCATAATCTTTCTTTATTTCTTTAGGAAATTTTGAATTACGAAGTTCATCTTATTTCATTTTTATTAAGAGCCGAAACGGAGAAGCTAAATGTAGGGATATCTGTTGGTTCTGACGACAAAATTAAGCAAATACAATAAACCATAGCAATATGTAATGCAATATTTTAACAATGTAATCCCAGGAGCCCATATTTATTCCTTCCCGGTCGATTTGCAATTATATAAGCCTCATTTTAATCCTTCAATTTGTTTGTAATAAAATTCTAGATAGAGAATTTCACATTAAAAAAAGATAAAATTTTCCTTTAAGTAGAAAAAAACTGAAATTTTTGAGATAATTTTGAAAATTTAAGCAGTTGTAAGATGCAAAATCGAAGAAGATCAAAGTAGAATTAAAACTGGAAATCTAAAAAGGTTAACTAGGAACTAGGAAATTGTAGCAGCTGATGCAATTTTTCCCAACCAGCAAATCGCACAAAATATTGAAAATATTATTCAGCATCTAATGGGTTTGTACGGAATTAAATAGAAATTATTATTCTTGAGGTTCAAAATTGGGTCACAAGGTTCACGATGGCACCCAGCTTAAAATTCGTGGAATGGACAACAGTTTTTGGGTTACAACGAATATTTTGATCTTAAAATATAAACATAAGTACATAAAAAATATTAAATATATCAACGATTGATGTAGCATAAAATAATTTATATTTAGGAGCAGTTTGACGTTTTTGGAGCAGAAAATTATAAAATAAAAATTGAAATATTTGTTGGATGTTATAAAACAAAAATAACAACTGTAAGCAGTTATTAGTTGTATTAGCAATATTGAAAAAAATTTAAGGATGTAGCTTTTGGGTATTTATACCTACGTATCACAACGTGAGTTATATAATCGAAATTACATCCCTAGTAGCCTTTCCTCTCGGGTTCAATTTTTCTAGATGTATGCGTCTTATCTTGCTATCGCGAAAAGAAATTATCCGAGATTGCAGTCTTTTTAAATTATGTCGTCGAGAAATTTATCGGTTTTCGCCAACAATAATGAACGTGTTACAGAAGCAATGACCATTTATTTATCTAGCAAATATGTAATGTGTAAACGTTATTTATGTAGCATCGTTAGTAAGTTTTACGTCTTACACTAAAGCTTCCACGTTAATTATCCATTATTATTGTTTTACACTTTATTATTTTTATAGCTTCGTTTATATTTTAAAAATTTTAATCAAAGTATTAAGATTAATTTCCATTAATTTCATCATTGTTGTCGTATTGCAGGTATTGTAATTTAGCAATTTCATGGGAAATGATACAACATTAAAAATATTTGTAAAGCATCGCTGAATATGATATTACAGTAGGTAGGTACCTAGGTGGTTATTTATGTAAATAAATTATTAACATGCAAACCAACAATAAGTGATTAGGTACTACATTGAAAAAACAATAAAAAATGGAAGAGAATTATTTCCGTCAACATCAATAAATGCAATTACCCAAGGCGAAACTACTTAAAGAAAGGTTGGTTTTATACAGCTTCTTAGTTTCTAAAGAACCTGTATTGGTTTATGAGACCATTTCGTGTTATATAAAGATCATCGTTATTATATTCTGATAAGGATATATTATTATCATCGGGATTTTGTATGAATGATCCATCTTTTCATAGCGATAATACAACGACGAAAGCTGCTTAGTGTTCAAGTGTGACTACATTTTCCGTTCAAGGGAGTCCAAAATTCGGTTGTGTAATTGCTTTACTTTTTACGAAAAATGTTTGTGACCAGTTCAACAGTAAGTGAAAACCATCCAATTTGCAGATATTTCTGATGAACAATAGGTACCGTGACAGACAGTTTTCAAAAAATAACAGCACAAAGCTGCTTTTGAAATTCCTAAAAAAATTGGGAAAAAATTAATTATTAAATTTAAATCCTATTACGTTCTACATGTTTAGAAATTTCATTAAAGTAATTTGAGTTGGTTAAAAGAAGCGTTCTCTTAAAAGGAAGACGTGCAAGACAACGCATTAAAATCGAATTTCGTGCAAAATTATTTTAATTAAGGGAATTCTAACTTCTAAGAAATGCTTTGTTTCGTCCTATCGAAGCTTCATTTATTTACGAGAATATGTATAACACTGAATGTGCCATCGTTATCTATACTAACCTGCAAGACAATGAATGAATCGTTTATATTATTAAAGTTTTGACTGTGTACTTCTGTTAATTTCCGTTTACACGTTAACCACCATAGATTGTCGTTACGTGCTTATTATTAACGATTTGTAGGCTGTAAATAAAAATGCTTCTGTGCTTTGACAAAAAATATTTAAAAAAGTGTTAGAAATTGTAAACAAGTTATTCATAGTAATAATAGGAAATTGGATTTTAAATAAATTGGGCCCTTGCACCTATTTACATGTCGTTATTGCCTTATCTACGTTATTCTTCAATCTAGACGTTTTTCCACCCTTCTTTATAGAGTTTCCTTCCAATTACCGCACTTTTCTTAGTCGATTTTGTTTTTACTCGCAATTTTAAATCTCAATAAATTTACAGAAACATTGAATACAGATCATGCGATTTTAAATTTAAAGTTGTTGCTTTTTAAATTTATCAACGTAAAAGTTTTTGCACGACGATTTTAAATTTAATCGCATAATTATAGCAAGTGATCGCTGCACCTAGATGGCCACTATTGCAGTCTCCCCCCCCCCTTTACGAACGATTAAATAAACTATACTAGGAAGTTCCTCGTTTCCGTCTCCGTCCAAAGTAGTTAAACCGTAACGCAAACAATATAGCAAAAACGTTTGAAATGGAAGATCGCCGGGCATGCCAGCAAAGCAGTTTGCAAACGTTTGAAATTTTTCATCACCTGATCTTGTCAAAATTTCTATATAGGAATGCTCTTAATAATTTATCATTTCAAGAAAGGTTTATCATGCATGAATTTTCATTCCAAAGGACGATCAGACGAGCAGTATCCTTAACTAAGTATAAACCAAGGTTTGGCATTTCTTAAAGAACGTTTACGTAAGAGAGTTACAGATTACCAACCTTAAGGTACACTCGAGGGGGTTAACCGCTGGTGAAGTTTTTGTACACATCTCATGAAGTACATGACATCTCATGTAAAGTACATGAAGTACTTCACGTGGAACATCCTCCAGTGCCTCTGCTACGGAAGATCTTCAATTTACTTCTAATAAAAATAAACTACTTGATCCGGGGGTCTAGGGGCGTGGAACACCTCCAGTGCCTCTGCAACGGAAAATCTTCAGTTTACTTTTGATAAAATAAACTATTCAATCCGGGGTCTGGGGTGTGGAACACCTCCAGTGCACAAATTTTGAAATGAAGAACATTGCAGAACATGCAGAACCCCAGACCAAGTAGTTTACTTTTTATCAGAAGTAAACTGAAGATCTCCGTTGTAGAGGCACTGAGGGTGTTCCACACCCCAGACTCCCGGTTTAAATAATTTATTTTATTAAAAGTGAATATTTAAGCATACATATCTCAAGTTTATTAAAATTAGCTATGGTCAAGTAAATGTGTTTAATTCGTAATTTGACAATTAATTATAAATTGAGTAATTATAAATTCTGAATTATATAAAGTACGAAGTATGCAGAATTATTATGAATACGTGAAGTGTGAAGTTAATTGTACACGATTTCCTCTAGTGGTTGACCCTCGGGTACACTTGACTTGAAAGTTTAAGCATAATCATGAATTTAGTTAATTGAAGTAACTTCAGAAAATTGCAAAGTGGGTACGAATCAAGCTCAGAATTTTGGATGACCACCGTTTAATGACTCTGAAAACTCAAGAAAACCTTGCAACGAACTATTTCGACCAGAATAGTACAATTCTTGTGTTTTACCTTCAAATCAGAAATATTCAGGATTTTAATGGAAAACTAGCTTTCCAAATGAAGGTATTCATTTTATGCTTTTTTTTAAATCTGTACTGTTGCAATCCACCTGTGAACTTTACCAGACAAAATTCGATTCTGGCAACCAATTGATTATATTGAATTCATTGCTGTAGCTGCTCCTTGCAGTACTTCTCGAGATCAAATGTCACAGGCTATCGGTCATTGAACATTGTTAAAGCAATTTAAATGTTGTTTAAACATTAATTAAATTTTTGTTTGTCTAGACGTGAAATTTATGATTCGCTAATCTAATTTATCAAATTGCCTTCTTTAATCTGGCGGTTTCATCTGTTCTTCAATTGTTCAAATTGGGTTGCCAAGATGTGCAAAATTAATTTTTTTCACTCTATATCAAAGCCATGGTTATAATATAAATTATGTTAATTATTAAGTTTTCGGCGGTACTAATGCTGAGTTTCTAAAAAAGATTAATTGATTCTCCTCTGATAGGCCAAGATCCTTATAATTGAAATAAAAAATTACAGATTTGAAAATAATCTGATGCACCTTTGTATTTTATAAACCTTTTTGTAATTGTTAACTAATTAAAAAATCTGGTTAAACAAATACATTTAAAATCAATTATATATGTTGATTCTTAAAAATGTACTGGCATAGCTACATAGCTACATACATATTTGCTAAAATTAATAATTACGATTATTTTTACATTTTGAATAAATTTTTTTTTAATTTATACAAGCTAAGTAAAATTTGAAAATTTTTCAACTTATATTTTTAGTCTAAGACCCCGTTGTACAAAGTTGTTTCGCCTTATCAAGACCTCATCAGTTAAACCATCCCTAAATGAATGTAAATGAATTAAAAGTTTAACTGAGGCGAAACAACATTATACAACGATAGACTAAAAATGTAAGTCGGAAAATTTTCAAATTTTACTTTTATTTAATATATTATTTGACAAGTTAATAAACACTTTAACCATTCAAATTTAAGTTTTCTTGTGGGTCGAATTAGAAAACATATGAATAATATATTATAATGTTGGTGGTCTTCTATAAGTTTTTGGTAATACTACCAAATTTTGTATAAAAATGCAACATTATAAAATTGAATCCTGTAAGTTGAAATTTAATGTTTAACTTTTACCCTTACTTTTCCTTTCTGTTTTGACTAACAAACCGAACTTTGAGGTTGGAGATATGTTTGTAATAATTGTTTATAATCCGCTGTCTGTTTTAATTTCACTTAAAAGTTTAGTCTTTATAAAAATTCACATTATAATTTATTATTATACAATATGAAATTTAGTATTCTGACCGTGGTACTTCATTGTGGTAGCCAGTGAGTAGTCGCGATGTGACACAGATTTGAAGGACTTTGCTATCCCTGGATCTTCTTCGAAACCGCGCTAGAATTCAATTTCCATTTTAAGTTAACGTTGGCGCCTCGAGCTGTGATTAGAGAGAGAAAACTATTTCAAAACCAATGGATAGTGTGAAACGCAGATATATATGAGGGATTGCGTTGCAGAAATGAATGATGAGTATACTTCTAGTCGGCCAGCTTAGTATACGAAGGATAAAACTAAATAAGGACCGACAAAATCAAGGGTTGGCTTGACGCAAAACTAGGGACTCATGTAACTGGAACACGCGCGAAAGGATGCAAGGATTTCATTGAACTTGTATAAAGAACCCATTTCGTTTAAAATTATAGACGCGTAAAGATGATTCCACCGGAGAGGATTATACCCAAATGCGTAGGTCATTTGAATACGTTCTGTAGTATTTATGTTTCTATAAAATTTATTTAATAAAAATATTATTTTGTGAAATGTCTTACATAATGCAACATTAATGTTGTAATACTTAATTGACGTTCCTGACATTTTACCTTATCAGATGGTTGAAAAGATGTAACCAGGAAACGGAATTTATGATAAAGCCTGACTATATGAAATAGGTTTACTACAATGGCATTTTGCTCAATATTGAAATAAGCAGATCTGATAGATACGTTGGCGTCGACATTCGTGAAACTGTTGAGAATTAATACAAATATTCGTAATTTTCTTTCAATGGTTTTTTAAATTTTACCATCGCCTTTGTTTGGCAAGCACTTTCGGTACATGAAATGCCTTTCGATGAAAAATATTGAGGTAAGAATGAACTTACCCTGAGCTGCATTCCATATCATCCATCTTCTGGATTAGTAAACTCACACATTTTTGGACACTGTTTTGTTGCTGTTTTCACATCAACTAACATAAAATCACGATTTGAATCAAGTAAATCATGTTTTGTTGGTAGATATCATATGTGTGACAGTCACGCCCTCGTCACTCAGGCATATCTCCCATTTTACCCGTGCCCTTCCGTTCGTTTGCTAATTTATCAGCCATAAATAGATACAATATACAATACATTTTCAAAGTTTGTAACTATGAGTATATCTCCGCCTTCAAAGTGCTAGGCATCGATTGCAAAATCATTGGTAGCCCTACTATATTAACATAATTAGATCACCCCAACGTTTGCAGTGTGTTGTTACAATTTATTATTAAATTTTCCTACAATTTTGTAGTTAATTTTATTAGCAATAACCCGCCTGGTACATTAGACGTATAATTAGTTTATTTGTTGTTCTAAATACAATTTCTATTTGATTATCACAAAAGTTCCAATTAATTGGAAATATTACAAAACTAAATTAACCAATTTTATTTATATACGTAAATTTTTGTAATTTGTAGGAAAACTTTAAAAATTATTTTTTTATAAACTGTAGTCACACAAGAATGTAGAATTACGTTAGAAAATTTTAAACAAGTTAATATTATTATTGTAAGAGTAATTACATTTTTTCATAACGCTTTCGGCAATGCCATTATTTTTTAATTCAAATTTAATGTTTTTCTGTTGTATTTTAATTTTGTATAATATTGTGTAAGAAGTAAATGTAGTAGAAGATTTTTCGATTGGGAAAATTATCCATCGATAGGATAGGATAGTCCTCTTCTTGTAGTATCGGGTCACTAGGTCACTGTCACTTCAGTTTTCGAATTATGCTTGGTTCGTTTACTAGTCCCAAGCAGATAATTTTTTTCCAGAAAAGTTTTGGTGATATAGTAATAATGCAAATTTTTTAATTTTAAAAAATATGAACAGTAATTTTTAAAAAAGTTTTATTTATGCAGGATGTCATCAAATATGAAGCACAAATCATAAAACTTACATATAGCATTTCGCAAACTTCTTAAACTAACCTTAAAGTTGGTTTAAAGTTTGTGGATAATGAAAGCACATTTTTTTTATAAAATATACGGGGTTGACTAGTTTTAATCAAAAGTGGATCCACCCAAAGTTCATAGAAGGAGTAATTAATTATTTTACAATATAATTCAGAGAAATTCCTTAATTTTTAATTAATAATAGACATTGATAGCAGTATACGAAGTGATGAGATGTCAACCGGTGCTCTGAAATGCCTAATTTAATATATTTATTTTCTTAAATTATTAAGAAACTTTAGCAATTATCTTAATAATAATAGGTGCTTCGTTTCACATTTTAAACGATGTCACATTTTAAAGATGAAACAGTGCCGTAACTAGGCATCTGCAACAAGTACAGCCGCACAGGGTCCAGAATAAAAGGCGACCCAGAAATTTACTTTTTAATAAAAAATTTTGACATTTTACATTGAAATTAATCTACACGTAAACTAAGTTTAAAAAAATATTTTTTTGTTTATTTTTGATAATAAGCATCTAATTTTTAAGATTAACAATTGCAGTGAACTAATAAATATCTAAAAGGGCAATATATCTGCCAATTTTACTTTGCAATAAGTGTACTCTTTGAAGTTTGTATTATGTAAATCCTTTGTCGGGTAAAAAATATATTGTTGATCCAACAATAAAAGCAATTAAACATCATCCAATCATAATTGAAATTATTTTGTAAACTACAAGAAGTAATAATTCTATTTTATGCTGTTTGTCAACGTTTAATTACAAAAATATTTGATTTTACATTTTTTTTCTTTTAAACTCAACAATTTATGATATATTTTTGAAAGACAAGAATTTTTGGTCGTTTTAACCCCCCCCCTCTTCACCCGCCATTATCAAATGAATAATACATTTTATGTGTACATAAAAATTTGTTATAATCAAAATTCTTAAATTTAATGTTTTATTATTATTTTCTGAAGAAAAATTTGAAAAGTGTTAGTAAAATACATTATCTACAAAAATTAGGTTATGCGAATACAAATTCTTGATTTTTTTCATATTTTATTTGTTAAAAACTGCAAAATTTTCTAATTAAAAATTGAATTTTGTAAAAATTAAACAGCAACAAGCAGAAAATAGTGGCTAAAGCTCTAGAACAGCTCTGTACTGATTTCTGCATATCACAACATATTTTACACCGAGTCTCCTTAAGATTTAAAGAAGTGATCAAAATACCCCCTCCATAGAACAAATTACCTATTTAAATTTTTCTGGGCAAGGTAAACTTCATTGTAGAAGATCAAAAATAAGACACCAATGACATTTTTAATTTAAATGTGAAAAACGTAAAGAGGGGCGATCAAAGAGTGACGTAACGAGCAACAGCTCAAAACGTGCAGACGATGATGATGATGATGAAAAGGTAAAATTTTTAAATTACTTACAAATTTAAGCAATATGAAAAATTTTCTGTTTAAATATTTTTTTTAGTTTTTAAATTTTAACTGATAAGCAAAAATTGTGTTTGATATTTTAGAAGGAAACTCAGAATTGAGCAGAATTTGTTAGAAGTAGGAAAGTACAGTTATTTTTCAGTTCAAATTATCAAGAAAAACGACAAAAATGAGGAAATAAAAGAAAATATAATCTAGAAAATATGTAGAAGTAAAGAAAAACTTTAGAAGAAAGAAAAGAAAGAAAAAGTAAAAGTGAAGATAGAAATGTAAAAGAAGCGTATGGGATCGTCTATAAAACTCCTTGCATTGGGGGCACAAAATGTGACCAAATGTGACAAGGGGAAAGAGAGGAAAATTTAATTTTTCCAATTGTGCTCAGTATTTTTTTTTATAATTTAAAAATATTATGACGATAAATGAGGAGGGAGTTCTTGATTTGTGACCATTGGACATTCGGGAGAAGGGGATAAAAACAAAGGAGAGAAGGGGGTCAACAATTTAAAAAATTGCCTTCGATGTTCTTTATGAACGGCCCTTATGCATTGGAGGTGATGAATATGACAAATAGAGCAGAAAAAACCTAAGAGTATTTTCTTGGGGATGATGAATACAGGATAATAAAAAATGGGAATAAAGATATAGTCAAATGCATAAAATCTCAGAGAATGAGCTAGATTGGACATATAATAAGGATAAGTAAAGAAAGTGTTCTGAGAAGAATAACGGAATGGATGCCATTGGCAGTAAGCCGTAGAGGAAGACCAATGGAAGAATGAAGTTTTGAAGAACTCTAGAAGATGTAAGGGTCAAACCGAGGGTTAACCGCTGGTGAAGTTTTGTACACATCTAATAAAGTACATGAAGTACTGGGAGGGGTGTAGAACACCTTCCAGTGCACAAATTTTGGAATGAAGAACATTGCAGAACATGCAGAACCCCAGACCGAGTAGTTTACTTTTTATCAGAAGTAAACTGAAGATCTCCGTTGCAGAAGCACTGGAGGTGTTCCACACCCCAGACCCCCAGTTTAAATAATTTATTTTTATTAAAAGGAATTAAATATTTAAGCAATATCTCAAGTTTATTAAAATTAGCTATGGCCAAGTAAATGTGTTTAATTCGTAATCTGACAATTAATTATAAACTACCTAATTATAAATTCCGTACTCCTGGGAGGTAGATCTCTGCAACAGGAGAGTTCAGTTTACTTCTGATAAAAATAAACTACTTGATCCGGGGGCTGGGGGATGAAACACCCTCTAGTGCCTCTGCAACGGGCGATCTTTAGTTTACTTCTGATAAAATAATCTACCCAATCCGGGGGTCTGGGGGGTGTGGAACACCCTCCAGTGCTCAAATTTTGGTATTTCTGTAAGTCTCAGAAATTGAAAGTCTCTGATACTAAAATTATCGATTAATTACTGCTGAATTCTATGAAGGACAAAGAAGTATGGAGAATTATGATGAAGTACGTGAAGTTAATTGTACACGATTTCCTCTAGCGGTTGACTCCTTGGGTCAAACTGTAGAAAAAAATTTGAAAATAAGATGACTATGAGGAGCTATCCACCACAAAAACTTGTTTTTTGTTGCAGGTTGACATATTCCACCCCGGAACAAATTGAGAAAAATTGTTCACATTTTTTTAAAATTTCTCAAATTCTTAAAAATTGTTTTAAAATTCTATGGAAATCGTTGAAATTCTAAATATTGTTTGATTAGCAGTTTTTCTATAAACTGAAATTTTGATTTATATAAATAATTAATCAAATTGATATTTTATTTCCGTAATTTTTTAATTATTTGCAATTTGAATTATGATAATTCAAGCTAGGTCGTACGGTTGAATCTCTGGAGACCGATGAGAGGTGCAACCCTGGAATTCCAAAGAGCTCTCAGCGGAAAGGCTTTTTAGTGTTCAAGATGTAGTTTACACATCACACGAATTCTTCATAGATCTAGCGCTATGTTTTTTCGTGTGAGGTTTTTCTTGCAGTGAGAGCATGCAAAAAATTAAAAACGCGGAACCTATCATGCGAAGAACCGGCGAACAACTTATACAATGGGCAGCCAAATTATTTATAAAAATATTAGTAACAATGACCGTTACATTTAATTTGTAGGAAAACCAAAAACTCGAAATCTTTTTTAATTTACAACTCTCTAAAATTAAATTAGTGAAATTTTCACTAATTCAGCTAGTGAAAATTTTTCACTGTAAAGTTAGTTATTTTACTTGATTAATTAGTGAATTTTTCACTACCGCAATTAGTAACTTTAAATTTCATTAATTCTAAAGTCGTTTTTATCAATTAGTAGTTACTTTATCACTAATTCGACTAGTGGTTTCAGAATTCACTAATTACGCAGTTGTTCTTACTCATTTGTCAGTGATTTTGTCACTAATTGTATTAATGACTTCAATCTTCACTAATTTAATAGTGATTGTTATGAAATCATAAAGGAATAATGCACTAATGTTATTTGTGATTTGGTTTTTCACTAATTTAGAAGTGCTTCCACTTAATTTATTAGTGGAATTTTCACTTATTTTCTAGTATTATTTGATATCGCTAATTACAAGTTGAAAACTACAATATAATCAATATCGGTAAAAAACGATAAAACAAGTTATAATTAACTTTATAATTTAAAGCTTCTCTGACGGTTGCTTTAAACTAAATAATGAAAATGTAATTGCATGTAGAAAACGCATCGTACACAATTATTCATAATATTATGTAGTAGTATGTATACATTACAAGACTTACAAACTTTGCAAGTGGCATGGCGGCGCGATTCATGCAGATATTAATTCTACTTGCAGATAAAAACTATTAAATTACAGTCGTTAGAATTTTACGCATGAAGCAAAAAATTGAATTTGTATTATTTTAAAAGACGCAAATTGAATTATGTGACGCATATAAGATTTTCGGTCCTATATTCGTGTTATTAAGCAAATCGAATCGACGCAAATCGATGCGACGCAAAACGAGACCCTGGTGTACATGTGTCACTATTTACTTCAAGGTTGCTATATCATAAATCATAAGATTATGTAGCCGGCATGCTGTTCTGCTTTCTTCCGTTCAAGAAATTCGACACTAAAATAAACACTTTTGGATACAATATTCTGTTAAACAGTCTCATGTCGTATAAGTTTTCCTTTTATTTTGAGTATGCTTTTGTATAAACAGAGACATAAACAGTGTAGTATCAGAATATTGTAGTCTTATGACCTACGATCCTTTCGTTACTTCAACAGTTTTAAGTGATCTTTCGTGCAAGTAAGACGGTCAAAATTCGAGTTTAAAAATTTAAAGTTTAAGTTTAAGTTTAAATATTTATCCGGGGTAAGTGCATTTTTTATTGATTAAACTGCAATTTTTCAAGAATACATTTGTTCGTTTGTATTATTCTAATTTCATTGTTATTGTATTACAGGAAAATAATTGATTGAAATAACTGATATGGAGGAATATGCTAAATTAACTGTTGAAGAATTATGTTCAAAATTAGAATCAGTTGTGACCGAAGAGACTATAACAGTTTTTAAAAGTGAGTAAAACTATACAATTTTTATACGCGATTTAATATAAAATTCATGATACAACCTATCAACAATATTTATAAGTGAATTTTGAAAGTATTAAGTGTTTTATATTATAATTCCGAAGAAAAATTGAAGAGTGTTAGTAAAATACATTATCTACAAAAATTAGGTTATGCGTATACAAATTCTTGATTTTCTTCATATTTTATTTGGTAAAAAATGCAAATTTTCTAATTAAAATTTGAATTTTGTAAGAATTAAACAGCAACAAGCAGAAAATAGTGACTAAAGCTCTAGAACGGCTCTGCACTGATTTCTGTACATCACAGCATATTTTACACTGAGTCTCCTTAAGACTTAAAGAAGTGATCAAAATACCTCCCTCCATAGAACAAATTACCTATTTAAATTTTCATAGGCAGAGTAAATTTCATTGTAGAAGATTAAAAATAAGATACCAATGATATTTTCAATTTAAATGTAAAAAGGTAAAATTGTTAAATTATTTACAAATTTAAGCAATAACTATGAAAAATTTTTCTTTTAAATATTTTTTAGTTTTAAAATTTTATCTGATAAGCAAAAATTGTGTTTGATATTTCAGAAGGAAACTCAGAATTGAACAGTATCTGTTAGAAGTAGGAAAGTTCAGTTATTTTTCAGTTCAAATTATCAAGAAAACGACAAAAATGAGAAAATTTGAGGGTTAACCGCTGGTGAAGTTTTGTACACATCTCATGAAGTACTTCACGTGGAACATCCTCCAGTGCCTCTGCAACGGAAGATCTTCAATTTACTTTTGATAAAAAATAAACTACTCGATCCGGGGGGTCTGGGGAGCGTGGAACACCTCCAGTGCCTCTGCAACGGGAGACCTTCAGTTTACTTCTGATAAAAATAAACTATTCAATCTCGGGGGTCTGGGGTGTGGAACACCCTCCATGCAAAATTTGGAATGAAAAACATTCAGAACATGCAGAACTCTAGACCAAGTAGTTTATTTCTATCAGAAGTAAACAAAGATCTCCGTTGCAAGAATGAGATGTTCACACTCAGACTCCCGGTTTAGATAATTTATTATTATTAAAAGTAAATTAAATATTTAAACATATCTCAAGTTTATTAAAATTAGCTATGGTCAAGTAAATGTGTTAATTCTTAATTTGACAATTAAATTTAAATTTCAGTTTCCTTAAGGAGAAAAAATCTTAAACTAAATAATTAAATTTTAATCCGGGGACTAGAGAGTTTGAAATTCTACCCTGACAAAATTTTCAGTTTACTTTAATGTAAATAAATTCCGGGGATGTGGACCTCCATTGCTCAAATTTTGAAATGAAGTTCTGATACATATGAATTACTGCTGAATTATATGAAGTACGAAGAAGTATGCAGAATTATCATGAATTACTTTAAGTGTGAAGTCAATTGTACACGATTTCCTCTAGCGGTTGACCCCTCGAAGGAAATAAAAGAAAATAGTATATTCTAGAAAATACGTAGAAGTAAAAAAAGACTTTTAAAGAAGTAAATCAGTAAAGATTAGAAAATGTATAAAGTTGGGTATGGTCGTCCATAAAGATACGTCTTTGCATTGGAGAGGGGGGGCACAAAATTTGACCAAATGTGACAAGGCGAAAGAGTGGAAAAGTTTAATTTTTGGGATTTGTAAAAAAATTGTGCTCGAGTATTTTTTCTTATATTTTAAAAATATTATGACGATAAATGAGGGAGGGGTCCTTGATTTGTGACCATTGGACGTTCGGGAGAAGAGGGGATAAAAGATTGTAACCAAATATGACAGAGGAGGAAGAGGGGGGGGGATCAACAATTTGAAAAAAAATTGCCGTCGACGTCTTTTATGGACGGCCCCTATGCATTGGATGTGATGAATATGACAAATAAAGCAGAAAAAAAACTAAGAGTATTTGTTTGGGGATGATGAATACAGGATAATGAAAAAAATAGGGAATAAAGATATAATCAAATGCATAAAATCTCAGGGAGTGAGCTGGATTGGACATGTAATAAGGATAAGTAAAGAGAGTGTTCTGAGAAGAATAACGGAATGGATGCCAATAGAAGTAAGCCGTAGAAGAAGACCAATAGACGGATGAAGTTTTTGAAGAACTCTAGAAGATGTAAGAGTCAAACTGTAGAAAAAATGTAAAAATAAGATGACTATGAGGAGCTATCCACCACAAAAACTTGTTTTTTGTTGCAGGTTGACATATTCCACATCGAAACAAATTTAGAAAAATTGTTAAACTTTACTTTTCAAGAAATTCGACACTAAAATAAACACTTTTGGATACAATATTCTGTTAAACAGTCTCATGTCGTATAAGTTTTCCTTTTATTTTGAGTATGCTTTTGTATAAACAGAGACATAAACAGTGTAGTATCAGAATATTGTAGTCTTATGACCTACGATCCTTTCGTTACTTCAACAGTTTTAAGTGATCTTTCGTGCAAGTAAGACGGTCAAAATTCGAGTTTAAAAATTTAAAGTTTAAGTTTAAGTTTAAATATTTATCCGGGGTAAGTGCATTTTTTATTGATTAAACTGCAATTTTTCAAGAATACATTTGTTCGTTTGTATTATTCTAATTTCATTGTTATTGTATTACAGGAAAATAATTGATTGAAATAACTGATATGGAGGAATATGCTAAATTAACTGTTGAAGAATTATGTTCAAAATTAGAATCAGTTGTGACCGAAGAGACTATAACAGTTTTTAAAAGTGAGTAAAACTATACAATTTTTATACGCGATTTAATATAAAATTCATGATACAACCTATCAACAATATTTATAAGTGAATTTTGAAAGTATTAAGTGTTTTATATTATAATTATGCCGCGATTCAACTGCTATCTTTGTCAATACAAAATACAAGGAGCTTTAACCGACTTAACTAATCATTTTGTTATGGTCCATGGACTGACTGTCCATCGGGGTGTTGGAAATGATGGGTTTGAATGTGGCCAAGATGGATGCCGCCGTAGATTTTCACTTTATTCTTCTTTCACAAGACACATAAAAAGGGCTCATTTAGACTATATACGAAACGACGCTGAAGAACATAATATTGAAGAGATAGTTTTAAACAATAATATTGTTAATAATGATAATCATGAAGAAGTAAATAACGCTAATAACTACAACAACAATAATGACAACAATAATGACAACAATAATGACAACAACAATGACAACAACAATGACAACAACATCAATGACAATTATAATTTTGACTTGAGGACTTACATAATTAGAATGATCGCGAGGTTTCAATGTAAAGGAAATATGACTACAAGAACTATAATAGAAATTTTAGATGAATATGAAGAACTATTGCTCCACACCCGGGATTTTTTAAGAAATAAAGTCTCCAATTTTTTTACTCGGCGGGGATTAAATGATGAAGATGCAAATAATGTTTTGATGGCATTTGATTTTAACAACCCATTCGATGGATTGAGAACGCTTAATAATCAAATTGATGCTTTAAAGACTCATTGCCAATACATTGATCCGGAAGAAATCAAGTGAACGAGAGAATAGTTTAAAAAATAATTTTAACGATGACACATGTACTTCCGTAGTAACGTATAGTAATGCTGCTACTACTAGTTATGTAATGGATGATGATTGAAGCTAATAAAATTTGATGAAATTAATGTATTGTTTTCCTTTTGATTAAAAAAAATGTTTTTATTTCAATACAACTTTTAACTGGAGAATTAGTGAATTCTGATAGTTCATAATGATTAATGAAATAGTGAATTCTCTTAATGTAAATAATGGCTTTCACTATTTCTGTCAATAGTTTTAAGTAACTAATTAATTAGTGAATAGCAATGTCACTATTAAATTAGTCAATATTACTTTGACTTATGAATTAGTGATTTTATTTTTCACTTATAAATTAGTGAAATATACTTCAATTTGGTAATCAGTGAATTTCATTTTCACTGATGAATTAGTCTTTTCTTTTTAACTGAATCATTTAGTGAATTTTCACTAATTCTAAGTTGCTCGAATTAACTGCTAGAATTAGTGAAATTTCACTGTGATTTAGTGAAATTTCACTAATTTTATTTTAGAGAGAAGATGGTGAACTTAAACACCCAAATCATGCTACATAGTATGTACTTAGTCTCTGTAGCACTTCATCAATTTCATTAATTTTTGGAATAATTTCATAATAATTATGCAGATGTAATATGAAATGCCAGCACTACTTGAATTATGTCATGATCATCAAACATTCATTATACTAAGTGATTCAAAGCAAAACCGATAAATGTTAATAAGAGGAAACAAGGGTTCTTTGAACATACCAGAAAAGATAAAATTTACTCTTACCGTAATAATTTTGTAATGGCAAAATATATTTCATAAAATGTTTAATAATAATAATACAATGTACCTACTCTAAAATTGTATATTGATTATTTAACAATAAAAAATAGCATTTTGATTATTTTCAATAAGAGGAATTATTGTTTCGATATATTCGAACCATTCAGGTAACTTTCAATTTAAATCATTAAATCGAAGCACTGTTGAAGCACATATGAGCAATAGGCTCATACATGAGTGAGAAAACACAATCGGTTGTTCGGTGAACCATACCTGTATACGTCGAAGGCTGGCCAAGTTTGTATAAAAGTTTTTGTTCCTATTTTTAGAGAGATCAAAGTTACATTTCCGTTTAAAGCCAATCCCAGCTTCATTTTGTACATAGAGCAGGATTTTAATTGAAAATTGGATGTGCACCAATGAACGCTTCCACTGAATTATCTTAATAAACTTTATTATTACATTTTTTCGTGTCGTTTAATTAACATGGTATTCTTAAAATATTATACAAGAGCACGTAAAATTTGTTTATTTATAATATAAACATTTAATTACAATTTAATTTATTAAACGGACTAAAATTTAACTTAATCAAAACGAAATCCTGCAATCCGAAAATGTAAAATTAAAATTCACAATTTCATATTAAGCTTACTGGCTGGCATAAGATTTTGAAAGAAAGTTAATTAATTTTTAACAATTTTGTGTTCGTAGTTGTTAATGCTCCTCGAATTCGTAAGCAGATTTCCAAATATCGACCAGGCACACGGATGAATGAAATCGGTAGAACATCATAAAAGGAAGAGTCATGTGACCTAAAATTGTCCACAACACTTTGCCGTAGAATTCGTATCTTTGATCTTCAAGTCCATGTGATTTAATTTCAAATGTTTGCGTTATCCACAGCGATACGTTGCACACAATCAAAAATGTTATTAACTCTCTACCAGGTTTTTGTTGTCGTAGTTCTTTCGATTTACTACATCTTCGTAGCCCATCAATTATTAATGGCGTTTGAATCAACATTTGCAAGACCTGTAAACAAATTGATCATTTTTTTTTGAAAATAAAGCGGTGTTTTAATATCTCTCCAAACAAGCTGCTACTGTAGGTGTAAACTTGCACTTGTAAGTTTATGCAGGTTAAACTTTATTAGCACAAGGGATGAGCGGCTTCGCTTTGGGAAGCTACTCCAGGTGCATTTACGTAAGATCCGTGTTTGCATTAAGGTTTGAATAATGACTTTCTAAACCTTCATATTTTCTTTTTAATTTACTTTTGCTAAGATTACGACTGCAAGCTCCGAAAATTTTCTTCGAGATAAAACTTACCTTAGCAACGGTTGATATGATGATCCAGATATGTCCGTAATGAATTGCAGGAACAAGAGTGAAAATGGCACTAAGAAAGAATGCAGGAATACAAATAAATAACAGCAAATCATCCAACAGTGAAATTGGATGAAGATTAATATCCAACTTTGTAATTTGATGATATGCAAAAATTCCAGTTGTCGTCATCAGAAGTAACAAGAATATTTCGGTTACATTGGCTATCCATAATGCTAATTGATATCGTCTGAAAAATTGATAAATTTAAATTAGGCAAACAAAACAGAAAGTGTACTTACTCGTCTGATATGGCTATGAAGAATAAAATAATTGTGACGACGCATAATACCAGGACAACCATACCAGAAAATAATCCTTTATTAGCAGAATGACAATCAGCATGAATAACTAAATTGCTTTCATCACCAACACTAGGATTACATTCATTAACGATTGTGCTATTACTGCTAGAGTTTGTTAACTTTATTTTACAATTTTCAATGTTCTGCCATATTATGAACAGAATTCCAACTGAAACGTTTAAAATTTAATGCTAAACTTTATTAAGCAGTTAATTATAAAATTTACCAACTAAAATGCTGTATTCCACACTAAACGGATACAAATATGGAGAATAATTTTGATTAATCAGAATAAGTCCTTGCTGTTCCTCGCAGCCACTAAAGGATAATTTTAAGGAACTGTTTAAATATCTAACTAGTTCCTTAGCGCCTCTTTCGTTGTACGATGTTAACGGTAGAGCGACGGCATAATTTTCAGAGTACTGCTGATTAAAATTATCTGCACCTGTATCGTTGAAATTATTTCGTCTATTTTTTGGCTTATATTCGGACAAGGAATCCATAATTTCTCTCAGAATCGTCCAAACCCAAAAACATAAACTTGAACCAATGCAATGCATGAAAGCGAATTTAGCTAAGCACGTTCTTCGGTTTATTACAACCTAAAAAAAATTAACCATTGTTTTATGTAGGGCATAGGAAGATTCATTTTCTTCTACTTACGTTTGAATATTTAAATATGAAATACAACAAAAGAAAGGAATAAATTGGGTATATTATATCTAACACTAATGTAGCCACACTGGCGCATTCGTAAAATTTTTCGCTATCCGAAGTTAAAAATATTATTTGGTAACCCAACAGGAGACCACTGTGGATTAGATGACCAAAGCAGAAACCTGAAAAAAAATTATAGTTTAAGAAGTAAACATTTCAAAATTGAATATCTCACCTGCCGCTCCAAGTTTTAAATAAAAACTGCCAGAATGTCTTCCTTTACCAAAGCAATAGTAATGTACTAACGGTTTTTGTAATCTAGCTATCGAGGAAGTGTAGGGAATTGAAAAGTGAAGAGATCCTTCCGGAAATTCGCAAAATTCTAAATCGTTGAACGATTGATTCTTCACTGATAGCAGTTTTTGTGTTTTTCTTTTGTTCAGGTATATTCGGATATCGATTATTAAAAACATTATGTAGACAAAAGCAATAATGATCAAGTACATACTAAAAGTCTGAAAGAGATGTTATTAACTTTTAAACAGATTTCATCGACTTATAAAAAGTTTACCTCGGCTATTGGCGAATTTCCTACAATTATGTCGCTTATGTAAACTACTATACCTAATGTTACTATAAATACTGTGTAAATGCAGCTTAATATTTTGGTCAGGTGTTGTCTGAAAAAAAGTTTATCGATTACAATTTTATATTTTAATTTTAACCCCTGGTTTTAATTATTAATTTAAATATAATTAACAGTCAGCAAACCGATCGAAATAATTAAGTCGTAGCGCATAATTTTGTTTATACACATTAACTTTGGTTTTCTTCGTTTTTGTGACTGACTCCTGTGATTTACAACCAGGAATTTCGACGAGAGTAACGATCGTGATCTTTTTTCTAGATATGAATTAGATTTTTCGACCTTCAAAGCAAAACTTTAATACATTTTAGCTTTTTTAATACATTTAGAGTTTTCTTCTAATTATTTCTATTTGCCTGTATTTTAAAAAATATGTAAAATGAAAATCAGAAATCAGTGACGTAAAAGATAAAATGATTTTCCAAGCGTTCAATGAAATAAATATATTATTCTTTTATGATTTACTCAAAAAGAGATTTGATTCATTAGTCGAAGCCTTTTTCATGAAAGAAAGAGATTTTTGTTAGAAACAACTCAATATTCTCCAATAAGTTTGTTATATTGATAACTTGTAAAATTGCAGATAATGGTGGAATTATGGCTTTAATCGAATTTGAGTGGATTATAACATCCCACTTTAAAATTAGTTTAGCTCCCTTATCAAAACTCCTGATAGTATAAATCATTTCAAACTAGGGTTACCAACCGTTTTATTTTCACTAGGACAACCCTATTTTGGTATTAAATTTTTCTGTTGTACTTAAAAATCAAGTGGGACACCAATTCGTTCTACTTCTATAAAAATTTATAATTTTTACGATGCTGTTAACTAAACTCAAAATCAAAAAAGTGCAATTTTGGAATGTAGCACCCCTGTAGCCGGAAGGTGCATTTCTAAATAAAATCTTGAACCTAATGCGAAAAGTGTAGAAGAAGAAGTAGAAATCTTGAGTATTTAATTTTTGCAGAGAGTAAATATATACATCGAATTTTGTCTATCTTCACTCCCAAAAAAGACCCAACTACGGCAGTGAATTTGAATTTGAAGAAAGTACAGTTTTTGTGTAAAAGCATGGGTATTGAATGCGGCATCATTTTTAAAAAAAATCCAATGCGGAATCATTTAACTTCTGCATAACTTTTAATATTTAATATCCTGTTTTCTTCCAATATTCAAGCACTGCCGAGTAATCCATGCAGTTGCCCCTGTTTATACAGTTTATTTATACAAAAAGTTTTAATTATTACAGCAGCAGAATCAATGAATTTAGTCAACAGTTTTTACTTACTGACTAAATCCAACGACAGCACTGATAATTAAAAACCTATGGTTGGATCCCATTACCACCAGATTTATAGACCAACTCCCTAAGCACTACGCCAACTACCTGAAAACCCTCCTCCTTCGTCTTAGTGGATTATCTTCACTATTATTGTGATCCACCTGACTTTATCGACCGTTGCCTCTCAAAAATATTTGTTTATTTAATGTTAGCCTATTGTCTCAAATTCTTCAATAATGAGTGTCTTCTCCTGCTGGGCCTCTTCTTTGCTTTAACTTTTCCTTGGATTATCAACTGTAGAATGTGGTATTCGCATAATTTGACCGAAGTAACTTTAGATTCTTATACATTTTGAGAACCTTTTTACCTTTTTTTTTTGAAAAATTTTGGTATCAATAAAATCCTGAGTATGTGCTTAAAGCACCAAAATGAGAATGTAGTTAATCGTCGTTGAGTCTCTTCCGTGAGTGTCTAAGCCTTTACTCCATCATAAAAACTGAGATCTTCAGTTAACATTTCAGCATTTGTAGTCTAATACAGTAAGTTACTTAAAACGTTTCGTAAGTTCTTTAAAATATTTTTTGCTTTTTCTATTCGGATCTTGATTTCTTTGCTGAAGTCAAATTCTTCATTTAGTGTGCACCTCAATATGTGATGTTTTAGATCTTCTCAAGTTCTGTTTTTTTAGAATTATTCTGAGCAATACATTTTTTTCTTACTAATAATCATGATTTTAGATTTGAAAGTTAAGTTTTAGCTTTTGCTAAAGAGAAGAAGAAGAGAAAGCTAAAAGATTTTGCAGCGATAACAGAAACAAAAAGAAACTGCGGGCACAGAGCATGTAGAGGATTATATAATGATTTACAGCGGGGTAGCAAGGCACGAAAGAGCTGCTAAGGGTGTAGCAGTATATATACACAAAAATGGGAAAACAAATAAAAATTATGAATTCATCAATGAAAGAATCATAACAATAAAACTTAAAATTGAAAGAGGGAATTTGACGATAGTAGCAGTTTATGCTCCTGAAGAAGGGAAAACGGACGAATCCATTGCCTTTTACGATACCCTCCAACAAATTATGGACAAATATAACAAAAGTGATCAACTGATTCTTCTTGGAGACCTAAATGCTAGGGTAGGTAACAACCCCATACCTAATGTTGTGGGAATATTTGGCGAACCAGTCTGTAATAATAATGGAAATCTTCTTAAAAGTTTTGCTTCCTTTAATTGTCTCAAGATCACAAATACCTTCTATCGCAAAAAAGACATTCACAAATATACGTGGTCTGCTAGGGGACAACGATCTATAATAGATTATGTGATAACTAACAGCAAAATAGCTGGACAAGTGAAAGATACAAGAGTTCGCAGAGGATATGATGTCGGCACAGACCATTTTCTTCTTGTCACTCAAATAGATACTTACGCCAAATGGATAACGTCAAAGAAAATTCCCGTCATAAAACAAAAGGAAGAAGTTTACAAAGTCTACTTATTGCAAGAGGAAAGTATAAGACTCCTTTATCAACAAAGGATGATCACAGAATTGGGAAATTTGATAACGAAAAGTGATGTTGATGAGGAATGGTCAAGTATGGAAGCAGTAATTAAAAAAATAGCTAATGAAGCACTGGGAATGAAGCGGAAATATAGAAGAAGAAGAGGTTTGCGACTGTGGACGCCGGAAATCGAAGAAGCTGTTAAAGAGAAGCATGACGAATACAGAAAATACATCGATAACCCAACAACAGAAAACCAAGAAACCTACAAAACAAAAAGAAACGTAGTGAAGAGTTTGGTAAGAACAGCTCATCAAGAATCCTGGGACAAATACATTAGTAATATCGAGCATGACATTCATGGACGACAGATGATAGCATATAAAGCTTTAAAACTTTTAAATAAATCCCAAAAAGAAACGGTACAACTCAATAACATCGAAGAGCAGAAATGGATAGAACACTACAAAAAGTTATGGTATGATGAAAGTGCCCAAGTAAATGAAGAATTGATTACTGACGCTCCGAAAGGAATAGATGATATCAGTATGGAGGAACTGCAAGAAACTTTAGAAGCTTCCAGAAATAGGAAAGCAACAGGCATGGATAATATAAATGCAGAGCTCCTAAAATACGGAGGGACAATGCTGAACCTTAGATTGCTACACCTCTACAATATGTGTTGGAAAAAAACGAAAGATACCACAAAGTTGGCAGGAAACAAAGGTGATATCCATCTTTAAAAAAGGCGACAAAACTAAATGCGACAATTACCGAGGAATCAGTATATTGAACGCAGTATATAAAATATACGCTGGCATTATAAACAAAAGAGTAAAAACTATTACAGAACACCTCCTCATAGAAGATCAAATGGGTTTTAGAAAAGGTCGATCAACTACAGATGCCGTTTTCACATTACGCCAACTTATAGAAAAGCATAGAGAGTTTAACCGAGCAACATTTATAGCCTTTGTAGATTTTGAAAAAGCCTTCGATTGCGTGAAAAGAGAGAAATTATGGTCCATAATGGAAAAGCGAGGATACCCAAGACATCTGATTGCGATAATTAAAGGTATACATACATATATAATAACACCTCGATAATGCTAGATATAAATGGCAAAACTACGGACAGCATAACAACTAATAAAGGAGTAAAACAGGGATGTAGTTTATCCCCTACATTATTCAATATTTATCTAGACGATGCTATACGCAGATGGAAACTCACATTGGACGGGGGGATACTACTAGATAGATCAACAAAACTAAATGCAATTTTATATGCTGACGACGCCGCAATCATATTTGAAACTGAAAATGAGTTGCAAAGAGGAATCCATAGCCTGAGCTGCATATGTCACGAATACGACTTAAAGATATCCACAAATAAGACTAAAACCATGGCTTTCAAAGGCAAAGAACCATTACGAGCAAAAAAAGTAGTCAATAACAACATAATAGAACAAGTAAGCCACTACTGCTACTTAGGATGCGATTTATCATATGACCGCGATAATGATGCAGAACAAAAGCTCAACAAATTTGGATATATATGCGGCACTATAAGAAGATATTTGAAACACAAAACACGAAAAGACACACGTGTAAAGTTTTACAAAACAGTAGCCGTTCCAACTATAATGTACGGGAGCGAGTCGTGGGCACTAACAAAAAACAAGAAAGCTCTATTCAGGCCACGGAGATGAAGTTTTGAGAACTGTAAAGGGATGCAGCAAAATGGATCACATAAGAAATACCGATATTAGAAAAGAACTAAACATCTTCAGCATAAAAGACAAATTAAAGGAAAATAAAGTAAGATGGAAAGAACATTTGGGAAGAATGAGTGAAGAGAGACTACCTTTAAAGATTCTCAAGTATAAACCCGAAGGAAAGAGAAGTCTAGGTAGACCGAGGAAAGATGGGAACCGTAACAGGAATTTCATGCCTAATACGGAAAGTGCAGAAGAAGAAGGAGCTAAGTTTTATTCTTTCTAGTTTTCATTATTTGGTCAACTTTTTTGTAGACTTTGTGCTTTACCGGCTATAAGAAGATGTCGTCACTATACCTGATGTTATTAATAATTTTCTGTTAATTAAAACTCTCTACCAACGCAGTTTTAGGTGATAATTACAAGATATATGCAGACTGGATACAGTGTAAAATGAAATACGGAGTAAACTATCATATAGATTGTATCAAAATGTCGATTAGAACATTGAATCAGCTAAACATGACCGAAAAACCCCATCAGTAGAGTTGCCAGATGTGTAGTGAGGACATAACCTCAAAAACTATCAAAAATTATGCAAATAATGCAGAGAACAAAGGAACCGAGCAACAAGTATACTATCGCAATCACTACAATTAAGTGTTTCCTTAAACAGTAATAACCCAAACATTCAAGAGCAAAACTTTGATGATGACGACAGTCAAACGATACAAATTGCGCATTAAAAGGGCGGATTGCCACAAGTAGAAGAACGGAAAAAAGTGCAATACGGTGACAGAAAAAGATCGAGAACAGTCCTGGAAATACATTTGGAAGACCAGCTAAATAAACAATTACTGGCTCGGTCAATCAATTACAATAACTCAAGGGGTTAACCGCTAGAGGAAATCGTGTACAATTAACTTCACACTTCACGTACTTCATCATAATTCTCCATACTTCTTGGTACTTCATATAATTCAGCAGTAATTCACGGGACTTCAGCAATAATTCACGATACCTTACCTAATTCATCGATACTTCATTGTATTTCACGTACTTCATCGGTATTTCAGAGACTTACCGAGATTCCAAAATTTGAGAACTGGAAGGTGTTCCACCCCTCCACTCCCGGATTGAGTAGTTTGTTTTTTATCAGAAGTAAACTGAAGATTTCTCGTTGCAGAGGCACTGGAAGGTGTTCTACACCCCCCATAGAGGGGAGGAGATTAAATAATTTATTTCTTATTTTGTTGTAGAAATCTACCCCTCAGGGAGTACGAAATTTATAATTACGCAGATTATATTAAATTGTCAGATTACGAATTAAACATATTTACTTGGCCATAGCTCATTTTAATAAACTTGAGATATGGTTAAATATTTAATTTACTTATAATAAAAATACATTATTTAAACCGGGGGTCTGGGGGGTGTGGAACACCCTCCAGTGCCTCTGCAACAGGAGATCTTCAGTTTACTTTTGATAAAAAGTAAACTACTCGGACTGAGGGTTTTGCATGTTCTGCAATGTTGTTCATTCCATAATTTGTGCACTGGAGGGTGTTCCACACCCCCCAGACCCCCGGATTGAGTAGTTTATTTTTATCAAAAGTAAACTGAAGATCCCTCATTACAGGGGCACTGGGGGGCGTTCACATCCCCTAGACCTCCCCGATCTAGCAGTTTATTTTTTATCAGAAGTAAACTGAAGGTCTCCCGTTGCAGAGATCTACCTCCCAGGGGGTACGGAATTTATAATTATGCAGTTTATAATTAATTGTCAGATTACAAATTAAACACATTTACTTGGCCATAGCTAATTTTAATAAACTTGAGATATGCTTAAATATTTAATTCACTTTTAATAAAAATAAATTATTTAAACCGGGGGGTCTGGGGTGTGGAACACCCTCCAGTGCCTCTGCAACAGAGATCTTCAGTTTACTTTTAATAAAAAGTAAACTACTCCGTCTGGGGTTCTGCATGTTCTGCAATATTGTTCATTCCAAAATTTGTGCACTGGAGGGTGTTCCACACCCCCCAAACCCCCCGGATTGAGTAGTTTATTTTTATCAAAAGTAAACTGAAGATCCCTCATTACAGGGGCACTGGGGGGCGTTCCACATCCCCTAGACCTCCCGGATCGAGCAGTTTAATTTTTATCAAAAATAACCTGAAGATCTCCCGTTGTAGAGATCTACCTTGCAGGGGGTACGGAATTTATAATTAGGTAGTTTATAATTAATTGTCAGATTACGAATTAAACACATTTACTCATAGCTAATTTTAATAAACTTGAGATATGCTTAAATATTTAATTCACTTTTAATAAAAAATAAATTATTTAAACAGGGGAGTCTGGGGGGTGTGAAACACCCTCCAGTGCCTCTGCAACAAGAGATCTTTAGTTCACTTCTGATAAAAAGTAAACTACTCGATCTGGGGGTTCTCCATGTTCTGCAATGTTGTTCATTCAAAAATTTGTGCACTGGAGGGTGTTCCACACCCCAGACCCCCCGGATTGAGTAGTTTATTTTTATCAAAAGTAAACTGAAGATCTCTCATTGCAGAGGCACTGGAGGGTGTTCCACATCCCCTAGACCTCCCGGATCGAGCAGTTTAATTTTTATCAAAAATAACCTGAAGATCTCCCGTTGTAGAGATCTACCTTGCAGGGGGTACGGAATTTATAATTAGGTAGTTTATAATTAATTGTCAGATTACGAATTAAACACATTTACACATAGCTAATTTTAATAAACTTGAGATATGCTTAAATATTTAATTCACTTTTAATAAAAAATAAATTATTTAAACAGGGGAGTCTGGGGGGTGTGAAACACCCTCCAGTGCCTCTGCAACAAGAGATCTTTAGTTCACTTCTGATAAAAAGTAAACTACTCGATCTGGGGTTCTCCATGTTCTGCAATGTTGTTCATTCCAAAATTTGTGCACTGGAGGGTGTTCCACACCCCCCAGACCCCCCGGATTGAGTAGTTTATTTTTATCAAAAGTAAACTGAAGATCTCTCATTGCAGAGGCACTGGAAGGTGTTCCACATCCCTAGACCTCCCGGATCGAGCAGTTTAATTTTTATCAAAAATAACCTGAAGATCTCCCGTTGTACAGATCTACCTCCCAGGGGGTACGGAATTTATAAATATGCAGTTAATAATTAGTTGTCAGATTACAAATTAAACACATTTACTTGGCCATAGCTAATTTTAATAAACTTGAAATATGCTTAAATATTTAATTTACTTTTAATAAAAATAAATTATTTAAACCGGGATACCTGCGGGTGTGGAACACTCTTCGGTTCCTCTGCAACGGAGCTCTACAGTTTACTTCTGATAATAAATAAACCGAGGGTTAACCGCTGGTGAAGTTTTTTGTACACATCTCATGAAGTACATGAAGTACTTCACGTGGAACATCCTCCAGTGCCTCTGCAACGGAAGATCTTCAATTTACTTTTGAAAAAAATAAACTACTTGATCTGGAGGGTCTGGGGAGCGTAGAACACCCTCCAGTGCCTCTGCAACGAGAAACCTTCAGTTTACTTCTGATAAAAATAAACTATTCAATCCGGGGGGTCTGGGGGGTGTGGAACACCCTCCAGTGCACAAATTTTGGAATGAAAAACATTCCAGAACATGCAGAACTTCAGACCAAGTAGTTTACTTTATATCAAGTAAACCGAAGATCTCCTGTTGCAGAGGCACTGGAGGTGTTCCACACCCCAGACTCCCAGTTTAGATAATTTATTATTATTAAAGTGAATTAAATATCTCAAGTTTATTAAAATTAGCTATGGTCAAGTAAATGTGTTTAAGTCTTAATTTGACAATTAATTATAAATTCCGTACCCTTTGGGAGGCAGATCTCTGCAACAAAATAAAAATAAACTACTTAATCCGGGAGTCTAGAGGTGTGGAACACCTTCTAGTGCCTCTGCAACGGAAAATTTTCAGTTTACTAATATAAAAATAAACTACTTGATCCGGGGATGTGGACCTCCATTGCTCAAATTTTGGAATCCGTGAATTACTGCTGAATTATATGAAGTACGAAGAAGTATGCAGAATTATCATGAATTACGTTAAGTGTGAAGTCAATTGTACACGATTTCTCTAGCGGTTGACCTCGAAATAAACTAATTAATCTGTGAGATCTGCGGGATGTAAAACACCCTTTAATACCCAAATATTACAATGCAGACAAACATATTAAAGGTTTGAAAATTTAGTAGAAACTCTCTGCTACCGTTTTAGTTTTCTAAAAAAATTGTGACATATTCTTAGGGGAGGGGGGAGGCAACAAAAAAAGATGAAGCAAAAATAAATTATGTACAATCATGCACAAACGATTATTAAGATTATTTTCAAAATCGGGAGGGTGGAGCACCCTCAACTAATTTTTAAAATAGTTCAAAACAAAAAAGGTCCAACCGAAAATAAAGATTGCACAATAAATTTAGACTTTTTTGAATTAAAAATTCGCAATGGAAGGGAACTGATGATATGCATCTTATCTAGTCCATCCAATCAGACCACAACGAAATAACCAAACACACAACAAAACAAAAACAAATAAAACACCTCATTGGTAGATAGCAGTGCCAAATTTGAATTTGGAAAAATTAGAAAAATTAATTAAAAAAGAATAGGACATTTTTAAACTTTTTCGTAAACACATTTACCACGTGACATTTTTAAGGTTAGGGTCATTCGAGCATCGGAGTTGGTTGCAAAAGGTGGCGAGTAGATTTTCTTTATCAATCTGGGTCTGAGGAGATCAATTCCACTTTGTAGATTGAAAACTATAGGCTAATAAATCAAAGCACTAGAAGAAAAGAAAACTGAATTTCATACCTACAAGTTAAAACAAGAAAGAAATTTTAAGTTCGTTTTAAAAGGGATACACTATTCTAATGAGGTTGATCAAATAAAATCGTGAAAAAAAAATCAAATAATGTTTAATGCGTACTCTGCGTAGGTAACCATCTAGTAAATGTCTTTAATTTTATAAAAATTACCTTGAAGGATTAACAGCAACAGAGACTATCGAGTATTCCTTGAAGAAAGAAATAAAAATTAAAACAATCTCATGTTATAATACCATCGCTAAAAAAGGAAGATGGAAATTAGGCTAAGAATGATAATCAAAAATTTGAATTATTTACAAAGGCATTTGACAGGAGTCTTCTAGCACTTTTACTCTGACATGAACGACGAAATTCATCCACAGATATTTAATGCAATCTTGATAATGGGCTGCTTCTCAAAGCAATGGAAGGTTGCCGAGATAATAATGGGGTAAACCTACTGAGGACGTGAAGTCAAACAGACCAATTAGCTTACTCTGGGTATTGTCGAATCTTTTGAAAGAATACTATCAAAACGAATTAATCCAATCCTAGAAGAAAAGCACCTTATACCGGATCATCAGTTTGGGTTCAAATATTGAGAATGAGCTGCTTCTCAAAGCAATGGAAGGTTGCCGAGATAATAATGGGGTAAACCTACTGAGGACGTGAAGTCAAACAGACCAATTAGCTTACTCTGGGTATTGTCGAATCTTTCGAAAGAATACTATCAAAACGAATTAAACCAATCCTAGAAGAAAAGCACCTTATACCGGATCATCAGTTCGGATTCAGACGTGAACGTGCAACCATAGAACAGGTACATAGGTTGATTGCAGAAATTAATAAAAATTATGAAAAGAAGAACTACTGCACAGCTGCATTTATCGCCGTAAGTCAGGAATTTGATAAGGTTTGGCACACCTGTTTCAGGGAGAGCGCACCCGGATATATTCAATCCAGGCTGGAGTCCCTCAAAGAAATGTGCAGGGGTCCCATTTTTTACTGGCTGTACACGGATGATTTTCTCATCAAGGAAAGTACCACTACAGTAACATTTTGCAGACGACACAGCCATACTTACAACACATTGAGTACTTGCGGTGGCGTCGGAAATGTTGCAGGAGGTCTTAAGCAAAATGGAACAATGATTTAAAAAGCGGAGGATCAAAATCAACAAAAACAAATCTGTGCAAGTGACTTTGCATTAAGGGGATAAACAAGTTCATCGGTTTGCAACTGCCACAATTCGACGATACTAAATATTTGGGCATCCACCTGAGCAGACGTTTGACTTGGAGAAAGCATATTTTCACTAAGAGAAAACAACTTGGGCTAAGATTATTGGTAAAAACTCAAAAATAAATTTAAAAATAAGCTACTGGTCTACAAAATTATTTTAAAGTCTGTTTAGACTTATGGCATCCAACTATGGGGTTCAGCTTCTAGCTCAAATGTAGAAATACTGGAGAGATTCCAATCGAAAGCATTACGAATGATCACTAGTGTTCCTTGGTTTGTTTCAAATGGAATAATTCGGTGAGACCTCCAAATGCCTACCGTTAAGGAAGAAATTGTCAATTATAGTAAATCGTATCATGAATGATTGAATGTCCATCCCAACAAACTGGTTGAAAAACTGAATTCCAAAGACAACATTAGCAACCGATTGAAGAGAGGAAATATCAATGATTGGGTAGACAAATTTTAGTCTTATTAAGTAAAAATTGGTCAAATGATTAAATACTTGCAAAGAAAGAGGAAGAGTGCATTATTAATGTCATATAAGTATATTACTCGTTATCCGTTTTGGATAGATTTTAATAATTACTAAAGCAATAAAAAAAAACAAAGCAGTTTTAAAAAGTTCTTTGAAAGTGTATGTGTTAAATAATTTCGATAAAGTCAACCAAACACCTATTTTTGCACTTCACGAAATATTTGTGCAACTGCATTTGATTTTGGCATCATATTTCAATTTTTGATTATATTTGGCTGGGTTTAAATCCTTAGAATATTGAAAATTTTTATTCTCCCAAGAAGTAAAATCCCAGGGTATCCTTCCTTAAAATTACTAGGTTACGGTACTGAAATATTATTAGTTTAAGTTTACCTAAATGTTTGGACAAATCTAAAAATTGAGAGTATATAAATTTTTGACATATAAATTTGGGACAAAGTCTTTGATTAATTTTGAGAAGAATTTGAAACATCTTCTGTACGGATTCTTTGATGAGCGGTGACGGGAGATCCTGTAAGTGCGGAAAACTTGAAGTTCTCCCTTTAGTTAACAAAAGTGAAAAGTTAGATCCTGAATAATGAGAAAATTATTATTTTATTATAATTATTAATTTTGTTGATAGCTTTTGATTTAATTTTGAATTTTCCAGCCATTTAAAAGTAAATTGCAATCAAATTTTTTTCCGCTGTTTACGCTGAGGAGGTGACATTCAAATGGTTTAATTTTCCAAAAAAATTGTATTAAATCTTTATTTGAATGTATTGAAAGCATAAAATACATTTTATCCCAAACCTGCAAGTAAAATGACTTTTACATTGATGTTTTAAAGCAACCAAAGTGGACTTTTATTCACTAGTGAGCGAAAATGATTTTTTACTCACTAGTGAAGAATGTTTCTAGTTAAAGCAATCTATGCTATAAAATCGCATCATTTTATTAAAACTCAACCAGAAATCTAGAGTGTCAAATTGATTACTGTCACAAGCAAGCAGTATAATACGAAACAAAATTATAAATTTCAAATTTTTAATTTTGAAATTTTCATTTACTTGCAGGTTTTGGATAAAATGTTATATGCCACTCTTGAGTAAAGATATTTTATCCACTTACGGAAGATAGCACACTCGGCTTCACCTCGTGTGCTAAACTTTCCGTTCGTGGATAAAAATATCATTACTCACTTGTCCCATAAATAACTATTTTCTAGTGAAAGAAAATCAGTAACCGACTTTCTTGATGCCCAGTACGGGAAAGAATTAATACGAATGACTGGTAGCATCTAGATAAGAAGAATCGTAATAAAATAGAAAAGTCCGATTTAGTTCATAAGTTTCGATTTATGAAAGTTATACATGTAATGTAAATATGCTAATATTGTAAATGTCGGTCGGAAAAAACATTAAATATTTATACAATAATTATTATTAAAAAAGCGGAAATAACTTCATTTATCTTTCAGATCAGACTGATTGGGTCTTGATAAATGTTATAGCTCGTTGCTTTAAGTGTGATTTGATGGTTTTCATTGCAAAAACACAGCTTCGTCAATGATATAATAAACAATTTAGATTAACAATCAGTAGCAGTATTATGTGTATTAAATTGCGCATGTAGATGATTCAAATCAGTCCATTTATAATTTCATATATTTTGTGACATTCCATTATAATTCGGTAATATTTTGTATTCAAAAAGCATCGCCGTGTAACACAATGCAGAGCAGTGGAAGTAATTACTGCTTCCTCTTTCGGACACTTATTAAAATGCGCTTAAATTATTATTTCAACAAAATCGTGAACATTTTACCGGCCGTCGTTTAAAATTTTGCTTTTAATGTTTGCATTTCAAGCCCGTTTTATTAATAAAATATGCACGACAATAAAAAAGCTTTGATGGGCAATTTCGATCAATAAAAAATGTTCAAAACAATTAAATTAATAATTTAAAATAATTACCTAAACATTCGATCCTTCTCCTCTCCTGCAGTGACAACATTTGAAGGAACTTCATACTCCGTTTCCCTCGAAAACCTTCCCTCATTTGATGGGCTCAATTCATAAATATTATTGCTCGAACACGGCTGATTTATATTGGAGTTTTGAATGTTTATATTTTGATTGTAAAAATCTTGTTCGCTTTCAACGTTTACCAGACTATCTCGAGGGGTTATTCGTCTCTTGAGATTGGCATCTAAAGATTAAACGTAAACGTTCCAATAAACAAAAAGTAAAATAAAAATATTGTTTTTTGTCTAATACTTACAATGAAACGTGCACATTACTTTCTTTCGTTATGTTTGCATAATTTATTTCATTTAGTCTTTCGGGTATTTGAATTAAATTTTGCAGTATAACAGAAAAAAGTTCGTGCCAATAAAGACAATTTGTAGCATTTCACTTACTAAGTTCTTCACTAATCGAAGAAACCGTCTGGTAGTGGTCGTCCTGTTGATTTAATTGACGATTACTTGTGTTTGTTCCTAAATGCAATTCCATTCTCTCATTTTCCAAAAATGATTTCTGAAATGAAGTTTTAAACGTTTAATTTCAGGGTGAAAGTATTCGATTTTTAAAATTTTGTTTTCCAACTAATAATGCAGTGAATTACATTCCATAGTAGCGATATTAATGCTACAACATGAATTCTTATGAAACCATAAAGAATGTGCATATTTTAAATCTAAATTAAGATTCGTTATCGCCGTTACAATCAAAAATTACGTCTAAAATTTTGCAAGACTTTATGCTTGTTTACGCATTGTTAAAATTTGTGTTCCTGATTTTCTACAATGTACTTTTGATTACAAATTGCTACAGTTCTGCAAAACTACATTTTTAACCCACAACTTTATAAATTTAAATAATATAATTGATATAAATTGGCCTCATTTTTTACATTACAGGAACATACCAATTTGTATTTTTTGTCTGAAGTTAACTGAACTATAGAAAGGATGGCTGAAGAATTTCGTAGTTCTAAAGGTCCGAATAATAGGAATATTAAAGTAGATTGGTTACAGAATATTGTTTAAAATTATGTTCTTTCTTTTTTATGAAACCTTTAATAAAGTGAGGTAATTTTTGTAAATTATCTGAATTATTTAAAAATAAATTGTTAGACTTGAAATTCTGAATGCAATGTTGTTCTACATAGACATATTGCAGCTACTCGTACTAACACAACGCAATCAAATTCCATGTTTAATTGGTTTACTCGACAAGATTCACTACATTAATATTAATACACAAAGTGGTTGGTTTGAAGGTACTTTTAACATTTGAATCTTTCTGTGTGATGTTATCCGGTTTAATCTGCTCGATAATTGAAAATAATATAATGAAATTGTATTAATGATATGCCATTACTTATCATAAAGCGTTAAATTCGTGGATTACATCAGGAGTATTTTCTGCCGAATTGAAACTATCGGAATAAACCCATTCTGAAGCAAAAATGACGAAATTCAAAACTAGCAGGCTATCTCGATCCTTACAGGAAGAAAAGTTCTGTGTGAGGCTAAATCTTTCTAGAGGTGGTATGTTTCGTTCAATACTCTTTACGTTTTCTGTTAATTTCTATTTTATTTTTCTCTTGTTCAAAATATTAGCAAAAGTGATTTTTAGATTACAACTAAAACGTCTTTCTTCTATTTTAGAAGATCAGTATCACTAACCTAGATGATCTTCCAAAGCTACAATTAGTACTGTGATCACATTAATTGTTTTAAATTTGAGATAGTTTTTTGTCCCAAACTGATGAAGATTTGTGGTTTTGCTTCTATGAATACTTTCTATAAAATGTTTATCAAATAAGGATATTTCTAGATTAATATGAATTTACGATCGATTGCTTGTTCTGGAAGATGCATACTTTCTACAGTTTTACATTGGACACGAAGTAGTTACCCCAATTCATTTCTTTACCGGATATTCCAAATGATCTCCTTTGTAGTTATTTTTCTGACAGTTTCACCAGTCCATCATAAACTGAGAGTGTCTGAAGTACCAATAATTCCAAATTTTGTCGCTAATCGATCTTTTGTCTAAATATACGAATGATCCAGTCATTTTTTCAAATTTGTGATCCTGAGTTCTAAAGATAATTTGCGATTAGATTCGTTGCATTTAAATTTAGTTTAATGAACATTGCAATCACAATAATAACAGAGCCATACATTCCTGATTGGAATTAGGCTGTCTCTTGCAAGACTTACAAATCTATTTTTGAGGTGGATTAGTCCTCATAATTTTTGAATTCCGTAATTATAATACAATTCACTTCCTAACTAAAATCTATTATCCCATTTCGCCTTCAGTACTATTTTTCGCCAATCCTGCCGATTTGCTGCTTTATCTCGCCAATCTCCGACTTTCATGTTCTTAATTGGATTGGATAATGGAATAATTATCGATGAAAGCGGAAGCTACGAAGCCGAAATAAATGGTAGAGTGAGCTCAGCAGCAAGAATATACCATGCGCTGGGTAAAACGATAATAAACAAAAGGAAATTTCGAAGAAGACAAAAGTAACTGTATACAAGACAGTGTATCTGCCGACACTAACGTTTGGAAGCGAAACATGGAACCTGAACAGGAGAATGGAAAGCAAAATACAGGCGTCGGAAATGAAATACCTGAGGAGAGTGGAGGGAGTGACGAAGATGAACAGAATAAGAAATGAGGAAATTAGAGATAGACTCGAGGTGAAGCCTGCATTGAGGAAAGTTAAAGAAAATCAGTTGAGATGGTTCGGCCACCTGAACCGGATGGAGAACGATATGCCAGTAAAAAATGTGTGGCAGGCAAAACCAGCGGGAAGGAGAGGCAGGCCAACAAAAACATGGGACGATAATATCGGACAAGCACTGAAAGAGATGGGAAAGACCTGGAGAGAAGCAAAGGAGATGGCAGTGGAAAGAATAGAGTGGCGTAGATTTGTAAATGGAGAACCACCACATAAAGAATGATGTGGAACACCTCAACACCTACGGGTATAATGAGGTTTTAGATTTTGATTGATTGATTGACTTCCTAACTAAAATCTATTATCCCATTTCGCCTTCAGTACTATTTTTTGCCATTCCTTCCGATTTGCTACTTTCTCTCGCCAATCTCCGACTTCTATGTTCCTAATTAAAATCCTAACAATCAGAATCTAAGAAAGAATCTTAGATTGAGTCTTCTTTGTTTACGAGTCTCCATTAGTCTCCACCTGGTGATCTATTTTATCATAGCGTTTTCATCGCTCCTTATTATGTGCCCAAACCATCTCATTTTAATTGATTTTCTGACCTTTACTACATCATCGTTGTTCATCATTTCAAAATCTCGTGGATCATCATTTGTTTGCTTTCCTGTTTGTCATTTTTTACCGGTCTTAATATTTTTCTTAAAATTCTTCTCTCATAGACTTTCAGCTTTTCCTCTTCCCATTATTATTTTTATTTGCGTAATATGCTCTACTTCCCTGTTGCACCTTTGCTTCCACTTCACATGCCTCTTGATTTTGTTATTTATCTGCGTTCCCAGGTAATTAAAGTGTTGTGCCTCTTTGTATACGTTGTTTCCAATTCTTAGATCATTGTTTTCTTCTGATTTTTCACCATTTTGACATTTCGTTGCAATCGAGGGGTCAACCACTAGAGGAAATCGTGTACAATTAACTTCACACTTCGCGTAATTCATGATAATTCTGCATACTTCGTACTTCATATAATTCAGGAATTTATAATTACTCAATTTATAATTAATTGTCAAATTACGAATTAAACACATTTACTTGACCATAGCTAATTTTAATAAACTTGAGATATGCTTAAATATTTACTTTTAATAAAAATAAATTAGTTAAACCGGGGGTCTGGGGTGTGGAACACCCTCCAGTGTCTCTAACGGAGATCTTTAGTTTACTTCTGATAAAAGTAAACTACTTTGTCTGGGGATTCTGCATGTTCAGCAATGTTCTTCATTCCAAAATTTGTGCACTGGAGGGTGTTCCACACCCCAGACCCCCGGATTGAGTAGTTTATTTTTTCAGAAGTAAACTAAAGATCTCCGTTGCAGAGGCACTGAAGGTGTTCCACACCTCCAGACTCCCCGGATTAAATAGTTTATTTTTATCAGAAGTAAACTGAAGATCTCCCGTTGCAGAGGCACTGGAGGGTGTTCCACGCCCCCTAGACCTCCCGGATCAAGTAGTTTATTTTTTATCAGAAGTAAATTAAAGATCTTCCGTAGCAGAGGCACTGAAGGATGTTCCACGTGAAGTACTTTATGTACTTTACATGAGATGTCATGTACTTCATGAGATGTGTACCAAAAACTTCACCAGCGATTAACCCCTCGGTTGCAATCATACTGTTGGATAACTTTTGTTACTTTTGGAGTCTCCCTGATTGGTTTTAAGTCTTTTTCTTCGTTATGCAGTAATTGATGGTGCAATAATTTTTTGAGTTATAAATGCGAATGTTTCTCTTTCGTACTCTTAGGAACTGTTCATCTTCAGTAAGTTAGTTGAATATGAATAAACTTGACCCATTCTAACGTAAATATTGACTAGTTCTTGAATTAAAATCGAATTATTCAAGTAAGCTAATATTACAAGTTGTCATTGTATCATCAATTTTGTACGGATAGAGCCAAGGTTGTTATTGTTTTCAGTTTATTAATTCTCAATGACAAATTATTACAGATATTTTCCATAAGTAATTGAATTATAATCTCTGGTCTGTTAGAGATTACTTCAAATGTGCAAACACAGGGGTGTTTTTTTAGTTTAATAGTATATTATACATCATGGGACACACACGGGGCCAAAAGTCAGCTTAGTCTCGAGGTATATATACTATTTTCACAATTTGTCTGCAAATGATAAATTACATTGGTCAATAACTAAATTTGAGACTTTGAATTTGAAATAATTCAAAAACGGGGCTAGATGTCGAAAAACCGAGTCAAAAATGTATTCCTCTTACTCATACTAACCCTCCCTGTCACCTCCTTGCATGGTAGCGATTTCTTTCATTTGCGGTAAAAAAAGTAGTACTTTACTCTATCAAAAGTAAGAGTAAAGTGACTACTTCACCCTCGAAATTATGAAAAATTTATTTTTTATTTTAAATTGTAATTTTAGTTTAAATTATGCGCAGTTTGTTTAGATAATTAATTTATTTAATAACTAGTAGATAATAAAAATTGCTTTACTCCTACTTTTTTGCTCCAACATTTAAATTTACTGTCAACTATCACTAATTTGCGAGGGGTTAACCGCTGGTGAAGTTTTTGTACACATCTCATGAAGTACATGAAGTACTTCACGTGGAACATCCTTCAGTACCTTTGCAACGGAAGATCTTTAATTTACTTCTGATAAAAATAAATTACTAGATCCGGGGGTCTGAGGGCGTGGAACACCCTCCAGTGCACAAATTTTGGAATGAAAACATTGCAGAACATGCAGAATCCCCAGACCAAGTAGTTTACTTTTATCAGAAGTAAACTAAAGATCTCCGTTGCAGAGGCACTGGAAGGTGTTCCACACCCCAGACTCCCGGTTTAAATAATTTATTTTTATTAAAAGTGAATTAAATATTTTAGCATATCTCAAGTTTATTAAAATTAGCATCTCATGTGAAGTACATGAAGTACTTCGTGGAATATCCTTCAGTACCTCTGCAACGGAAGATCTTCAGTTTACTTCTGATAAAATAAACTATTCAATCCGGGGGTCTGGGGTGTGGAACACCCTCCAGTGCACAAATTTTAGAATGAAGAACATTGCTGAACATGCAGAATCCCCAGACCAAGTAGTTTACTTTTTATCAGAAGTAACTAAAGATCTCCGTTGCAGAGGCACTGGAGGTGTTCCACACCCCAGACTCCCCGGTTTAAATAATTTATTTTACTAAAAGTGAATTAAATATTTTAGCGTATCTCAAGTTTAATAAAATTAGTATAATAAAAATAAACTACTTAATCCGGGAGGTCTGGGTGGTGTGAAACACCTTCCAGTGCCTCTGCAACGGAAATTTCAGTTTACTTCTGATAAAAATAAACTACTTGATCCGGGGGTGGAACACCCTTCATTAGTTAAATTTTGGAATCTCGGTGAGTCCCTGAAATACCAATGATGTACGTGAAATACAATGAAGTATCGACGAATTAGGTGAATTGTTGATGAAGTACAAAGAAGTATGGAGAATTATCATGAATTACGTAAAGTGTGAAGTTAATTGTACACGATTTCCTCTAGCGGTTGACCCTCGCTAATTTTTTTATTTTGTGCCAGCATTCTCATTTACAATCGCAACAGGGAGACCGAGGGCTTTACGTAATCTTCGAAATATAAATACGATCATGAGAAACCTAGTATTTTCACGGATTTAAACCGGGTATCTTACACTTAGCAGTTAATTGTGCTAAGCACAAGGTCTATGCCCTCGTAATTTGTAGTAAATTTTATTCGGACTTATTTTTACTTTATAGTAAGTTTTCCATCATTTTCTGCAATAACTTATTATTGTTACTGCATTTTTAATAATTTTAATAAAATTCCAAGATATTTTTCTTTTTAGTTTATTAAGATTATTATAGATTAATCCAAGTTGATAGAATTGCTTTATGAAAAAGACCATCTCAACACTCATATTAGGAAATACAGTTTTTTGCAGCTTTTATCAAAGACTAAACTATGCTAAAGGAAGTAATAAAGCAATTTGCCATCAATTTTGATAATTTTTGATTGTTTTAGTCAAATTTTGTATACGTAGTACTTCTAAGATGGTTAGAATGGTTTTCTGATTTATATAAATGTGTAGATTGGTTTTTATGTAGTTATCAGCACGAAAATATCACCGCAATACATTTATTTGCTGCCCGAAGACCGCATTTATTATTACAAATTTATTGCTTATATGCTCGCTGAGGACATACGAAACAAAAAGTTCCACTACGTCACCGTACTAGATTTACAGTTCCAAAAGAAAACCACTTGGTTAGGACAAAAGCATCAGTGCTTAGATTCCCACAACAAAAAATATCACACGTTAATGATAACTTTGCAACACTTATATCATAAACTACTATTATATTCCGTTCAAAGCCGTTTTGCTTCTTGGTACTTTCAATTTTTAAAAGTTAGCAATTTTTTTATGGTTTACTATTACATCCAATGGAATCCTCTCAAAGTATGCGTTATATTTTTCATAGAACAGTAATGTTGTAATACAAAATTTGTAATGATCAAAATAAAATCAAAGAAGAGACGTTTCGACGGGGCTTTCAACTGGTGAGGTGTCCATCGCAAAAAAAATTTTTATCTTAATGACTACCTAACACTTTTATTTGACTCTGATAGCATCTTTAGTTATTTTCGTTGTATTGAAACTAGTGTCTCATTAAGATCGATCTTACAATCGATTGCTTATTAGTTTTTTTAAGAATTAAAAAATTTTCCATCTTAAAAAACAGTTGGTGCGATAGACCTAAGGTAAATTATAAAATTTCTGCCATCATTAAACCTTGTTTCCAATAAGCGACGGACTCTCGTTTAATACAACATAAATATTTAAACTTATTATCAATTAATAATACAAAAGGTTTCAATCAAGTCAGTTCTGGTAAACTGGAAATTTAAATGTCAATTATGTTACTTACGTTTTACAATAAAACAAAAACTTCACATCAATAATCAAAAATTCGAACACTGCTGTAGCACTTGCATTAAATATAAATCGATCACTTTCATGGACGAAGTCCAAGAATTTGAAACAGAGTGATCAAATTTGTGCTCTCTTTCTACACCTCACTAAGTACATTTTCAGACATTTCACAACTACATAGAAACCTAACAAAAGAAGTTAATGCTTTGTTAAACAGATGTGTTAGCCCAAGAAAACAATACTAGACTTGCTAAAAAGCCGTAAAAAGTTTTCACGAGTATGTTATTATTTGGATTGCCACTATCCTATTTTCAGAAAAATTTTTAAACCAGAAACGTGTTAAAATTTCTAATCGATTCAAGCAGTGCTTACCCACCACTATGGCTACTAAAAATGTTGATTGGTTTTTTAATAATATGATACTGAGAAATGCATTTATTTGGATGTGCTTGGTTAATTATTCTGCATGTAACACAAACATATTATTAAAGTTACTTATAAAAGAAAAAGTTACCTAATTAAACTTTTACTCTCGTTACAATGCGTGAAACAGAAATGTAGTTTGTCTTAATAAATGTGAACTGAATATTTATTTACGCTTTTACTATTTTTTAGTCCTCTTTCGCTCACCGCGTAAGCTAATCCATTTAAGGATGTCCATGGCTCACCAGTTCTGTGCAAACAAAGATTACAAGAGATATACTTAAATAACAAAAAAACAGAAAAGTTGTAATCTTTTAACCAATGTTTTAATTTTAGAACATTACTAGTCATAGATTATGAACTATTTTTTTTTCAGCAGCTTGAACTCTAAGCTGCTTACATTTAATGGAAAGCTACTTTTACGTGCAGCTTATTTCAATAAAAATATTCCATTATTGTATTTGTCCTATACAAAAATCATCGCTGCTACTATATTAACATACCCCTTGTAATTTTAACCATCACCGATGGCGATGGTAAGTTTGCATAACAAAGATAAAATACTATGTATATAATATAAGTTTCTATTTTGTTGTTGTTTTTCTTCTTCCAAAAATTTTTTTACCTTCATGCAGAGATTCTGACAAAGCGTATTCCTCCCTGCCCATATTTTTAGTCAATTTCATTCATCACTATACTTCAGACAAATTTAAAAGATTATAGAAACAATTTCAGATAGTTTTAGAGAACGATTGAAAGGAGTATTGAATACCTTTTAGCCATATTAAAATTGTAAAATAAAACTTATAACCCTCAGCACGAAGCGATCAACAGAAAAACTTTTTTTAAACAGTATACGAGGAGTTAATCGATCAAGAAATTCTTTAAAAATTCTGAAGAGTCTTAGGAACTACTTTACTTGTGTGAAATCAAGTGTACATTTTATTTAGCATTCCATCGATAATGTAAAACATAAATTGAGACACCAGAAACGACGGTTCTCAAAGAAGTAATCCAGAAATAATTCAAATAAGTTAGGGAGCTGCCAAGAACATAAAATAAAACATTGAAACCGGGGGGGAGGGTCCTACATCGTCACAAGAAAAATAGAACAGTAGTGAGAAAATTGGCAGCAAAAGTGCGATTTTAGTAAATCTAAGTTATCGAGTGGAAGATTAAAGAGGATAAAAACAATAAGTCAAGATTCTTTTTTACCAATTATTAAAAATAAAACAGAAAATACATATTATGTAGGTACTGATAAGAGAGCATAAAGACGCAAAATGCATAAAATGGATAATAAGCGGAGTATTATTAGAGAAAAAATAGAGAAATTGCTTCTAGGTGATCTTTTAAATGTAGAATTGGGAAACAGTTTCATTGGTTCAAAATAGAAGAAAGAAATACTTAAATCAAGAATGAAGCGACAGCTCTTTAAACGTAATATTTTCTACAGTACTAAGAACAAAAAACTTAGTACATTTTTGGTAGATGAAGTAAAGAAAAATTGACCTAAAATGGGAAGAGATTCCAAAGAAAAAACACGAGAAAGGGCTTAAAATTAGACAAGCTCACAGATATTATGTCGTTCTTTACAGCAAATATAAAGATGAACCAGGAGAAGATGAAAAAGAAAATAAGCAAAATAAAATTTGAAGTGTAGAAGAAGAAGAAGAAAATTTAAAGTTTCAGAACTTGATCCAACCAAATCCGAAACGGGACAGTCAGCTTAAAAACTGCAAATTTTTAATGATGATCACGAGCAAAATGAGTCAGAATAGAGGAAAAAATAGAAAAAAATTGGAATTTTTTTTTATTTGACTCTATAATCTTTTGAGGTTAGGAAACTTAGGTAAGATATTCTGCAAAGGTCTTGGCTTTTTCCATATCATTTCGAGCCCAGTTTCCATCATTGCTTTTAATGAGTTAATTTTTTTGGATATTTTATTCTTTTAGTGACTTTTCACAAAGAGTAATCAGTTGCTACACTAGCAGTAAGGCTTTTTAGAAAGTTTTCTAGTCCTTGATTTTGTAGTCCTTTAGAAGTTTCTTTTGTTGTTTCATGGCTCTATTTAAATTAGCTTTGTCACTTGGAGCATGAGTTGATTGCCAGCGTTTTCTTAGTTTTCACTTTTCTACTACTATTTTTATGTCTGAGGGGCAATAACTTGCCTTATCGATGGTTGACGAAGATGGGGTAGCATTCAAAGCAAAGAAATAAAATATAAAACAATTCAGTAATAAGTTGTACAAGAATTTTTTACAGGACAATTTTATGGAAAAAATAGATGTCGATTTCGCCAGTCAAAATCATCATTTAACATTGGTAGGGGAAAAAACACTTTTTAAAAATTTAATTTTTGTACTATATTGTCGTTTTTCAGTTAGTGAATTTTTTTCTTGAAAAAAACGTAAGCACACTTTGTTAGCCTACAACTTTCTTACAACAATTGTTAAACGAACGTGGATGTAGTATATCTGATGTACATACATAGTATGTATTATACTATACCTCTTCGTGTTAAAGTGGCGTTAAATTTGAATAGTCTGAACAAAATTATTATGGTCATAAATTGTTGAAAGTAGCTGTTAATACTAAATTCTGAGTCAAATAGAGGTGAGTCGAATTAGTGTACTTAAAGAATTAAATACATACGAGTACCTACTAAATTAATTTAATTTTATAAATTAAAAAAATTTAACTTAAAACTGCATTAATCAAGTTCTAGAATGCGGTAATTAAAAAAAACATGATTTTGATAAAACAACATTTAATGTGAATAAGTATGTAGTTAAAATTAATATATGTATTATTTAAATGTAATTAAATAAATTATAATTTAGCCAAATTTTAATTTAGAAACAATAAGTAATTGCAATTTGAATTTTTGAATATTCAAGTAATATTAGGAAGTATTTTTATTCCATGGAAGATTTCATAATAAATTTATTTTGTAATAATAATAAATTGATGTACCATTATTATTTTAGTATTTCATTTGAATTGTATAAATGTACCTGGTATATAATAATACTAATAAATAAGCAAGCAAACAAACGAAACAGAAAATTTCAGGAAAAAAACTAACAATATTAAAATAAAAACTGGACACTGGAACGATTCAGAACTGAAGCCACGAAGGAAGAATACGCTAAAATTTAATTGCAATTAAAAATTAAAAAGAGCGAGGGAACAAAGAATAGAAAATTTTGAAAGTCGTAATTCAGACTAGAGATAAAAAAATTGGATAAAAGGAAAGTAATACAAATAAAAAATGGTTTGGCTAGTAATGCAATGAAAGAGTAGAACATAAAAGAAAAGAAAGGGAAAATTGATCGAGTGCTGAAAAAGAAGAAAATCAAAAGAATTATTTAATTAGAAGTAGGAAAGCCTTCAATATGTACTAGCGCAAGAAAAACAAATGGTTCTACGAGATTATGAGTAAACTTGAAGAAGATAGTAAAACACACAAAGTCAAAAAATTTTACATGAAGATAAAAACAAATTTGAAAGAGATCTTACAGGACAAAAGTAAATAATCACTTAAAAAATCTGATTAAATCCGGAAAAGTAAAGTAATTAAGAAAAAGACATTTCCAAAGTAAGAAATTGTGAATACATTCATTAAGATCACTATGACTGAATATCCGACATTAAAAAATGTTAATGATGGAGAATCCAGACCTATAATGAATTTCAAACTAACAGAGGAAATAGAAAACAAAAAATACAATAAGATTTATTAAGGCCGAAAGAATCAATTGATTTGGAATTGAGAGAAGTAAGTGAGATGATTAGAAGAGTTACAGAGTGAAGACTAGGAAAAAAAAGAAGCACAGATAAACCGGAAATGGAATACTTATTTATTTAAGAACTTGAAATTTTGAATTTTAAGTTAATTACTTAGGATTTTCAAATTAATAACTTCAAATTCAAATTTTTTTAAAACTTGAAATTTTTAATTTTAAGTTAATAGCTTAGGATTTTCAAATTAATAACTTCAAATTCTTATGTATTTAAGAACTTGTAATTTTGAATTTTAAGGTAATATCTTAGGATATTTAAATTATTAACTTCAAATTCATATTTATTTAAGAACTTGAAATTTTGAATTTTAAGTTAATTACTTGGGATTTTCAAATTAACAACTTCAAATTCAAATTTTTTTAAAAACTTGAAATTTTTAACTTTAAGTTAATAGCTTAGGATTTTCAAATTAATAACTTCAAATTCTTATGTATTTAAGAACTTGTAATTTTGAATTTTAAGGTAGTATCTTAATTAGGATATTTAAATTATTAACTTCAAATTCATATTTATTTAAGAACTTGAAATTTTGAATTTTAAGTTAATTACTTAGGATTTTCAAATTAACAACTTCAAATTCAGATTTTTTTAAACACTTGAAATTTTTAACTTTAAGTTAATAGCTTAGGATTTTCAAATTAATAACTTCCAATTCTTATGTATTTAGGAACTTGTAATTTTGAATTTTAGGGTAATATCTTAGGATATTTAAATTATTAACTTAAAATTCATATTTATTTAAGAACTTGAAATTTTGAATTTTAAGTTAATTACTTAGGATTTTCAAATTAACAACTTCAAATTCAAATTTTTTTTAAAACTTGATATTTTGAATTTTAAGTTAATAACTTAGGATTTTTAAATTAATAACTTCAAACTCATATTTATTTAAGAACTTGAAATTTTGAATTTTTAAGTTAATAACTTAGGATTTTTAAATTCTGATTTTTAACTTCAAATTCGGATTTATTGAAAAACTTGAAATTTTGAATTTTAAGTTAATAACATGCTAGTGTTGTACCAACTTGTGCTGATTGAAAAAAAAAAGATTCAATTATTCGTTTAGGCTTAAAATAAAAAAAATCGTTTTTTACGTTAGCACCCATTTTTGAAAAATAAAATTTTTTTTATTGTGCTAAAAATTTACAACTCTTGTACAACTCTGTTGTAAATTTTTTAACCAATAGAACGGTAGTAATTTTTATATTTTAAATTTTTGGAAATTTTTTATGCACGTTTTTATCACGGCCTTCTACTACACCTGCAATTGAAATATACGCGAGTGCCGTTAAATTGTAGATTTAAACATGTCTGTTTGCTCTGAGGAACACGCGTCAAATTTTGTTTTCATTTTTGGCTCACTCAGTTGTAAATTTTTTTAACCAATAGCACGGCAGTAATTTTTATATTTTAAATGTTTTAAATTTTTTATGCATGTTTTTATTATGTCCTAGAGTTTCGATTGAAATACACGTGAATGTAGTTGTTAAATAAAAATTTGTTTTTAAAATTAATTAGCTTGCAAGGATATTAATGTACTAAAGACATCTTTGTAAAGAAAGTCTATCGGCCATTACACTGCATTTATTAAACTAGACGAAAGATGGCTAAAATTTGATAGAGATTGCAAGACCGGGAAGTTATCTATGGTTGAAAATTATACAAAAATTCATGCACATATTTTTTTTACACCTTTAATTTGCAAAACTACATTGATATCGGGGATTTCCCTAATTTTAAAGCATGTTGTACTATGATATTTTAATAATACATCAGATATACTTAGTTTATCGATTGCATTAAATGCAAAAGAGAAAAAAATTCTGTGGAAAAGACATACTGAGGGTAAATCTTTTACTGTAAAATTGGAGAAATAATTGGTAGATATAAAGGTAAGGTCCAAAGTTCAGTTAAAAAAAATAAAAACGACACATTTTTTGAATGCAAATCGTACAATAGGACGCGACATAAACCATGAACGAAATGCAATGAAGGATTTATAGTGTTTGAAATTTAAAAAAATCCGCGCCGAAGTTATTAAATAAACAATTTAGAAAGTTAGTTTTGGCGAATACATTACGAAGATGCTTGCAAAGAGATGGTTTTCATTTCTACACGGGTAGCACGGTAAAAAAATTGTAAATAAAGATAATTTATTTTTGCAATAAAGTTATTTTTACAGACAAAAGTAAATTCAATGTTTTCGGAAGAGCTGGCGAAGTTTTGTCTGGATACAAGTAAATACTAAACTTGGGTTCAAAATTGAAAATGTACAGTAAAACACGTCAGAGGGTCTGTAATGCTTTGGGGTTGTATGTCTAGTAGCGTAGTCGGAAATCTTGCCTTTTGATGGTACAATGTGTAAAAATTTAAATACATGAATAGTTTACGAGAAAATTTAAAAGACAGTGCTAATAAATTGGGCTTTTGAACTAATTTTTACTACCAACAAGACAACGACCCCAAAAATACCACCCGCGTATATTGTTAAGTTATGTCTTTTATATAATACCCCACATTTATTAGTAACACTCCTACAAAGTCCGAAAATCAATCCAATTAAAAATTTGTGGGCAGAAATTGGTGTAAGATTAAGAAAACATTCAGGTACCAGTGCAGAATGTTTAAAACAAAAATTATTGAACTGTGCAATTCTATTGGTTCAGAGGTAACTTCAAATTTGGTCAATAGCATGCAAAATACAAATTAAAAATGTTGATGCGTGCATTCAATTAATTTATTATGGAAAATTTTTTAGCGTTTGAATAGCTGGAACACTAGGGTATGAATAATTTTGTCAGTCACTGTATATTCATATTAACTTTATTTTTACTAATTAAAATTAGACGGCGCTTGCTTAGCTTGAGAGAATGGAAAATTTTTCTGTGTGTTTTACAATGTTTTTAATTTCGTAAAGCGAGATTTCAGCAATCCTAGGTTGAAATCGAAGCAATTATGTTACCAAATTTTGAAGTAATTTCTTAAATGATCAATTTAATAATTTTACCAGACATTGAAAAGGTGGTATTGTAAGCGATTAATATGAAATACTTGTACTTTTGTTTAGAAATAAGTTCAAACATTTTTAAAACAAGGAATTTTCTATTATAAATAATTTTGTAATTATTAAGTTATCGATAACAATGAAATTTTCCGTGGTCTTTAGACCACCACGAATAAATTTTCCAAAACAAATTATTTTTAAGCTGAATTAGTTTTTTTCCCACTTTGATTTTACAAATTTTTTTTGTCCGTCTATGATATTAATAAGCATGATTAAGACATCTCGTTGAATATATTTTTTTGATCAAGAAATAAAAGATCATGAATATCGTAGATCTTCGTAAAATGATCAGTGGGATAAAATTTATTACTTAATAAGCAGTTTTTCTATTAAAAATCACCTAACTTGAAATAATTCAGAAATCCACTTTGCTTAAAATGACATCAGTTTGGATTTAGTGGTAAAAAAGCAAATGAAATGATCATATACGATTCTCATTCATTATTATAAATAATAATTACCCTCTACCCTTTTTTTATAAAAACAATGTGCAGCTGTTAACACTATTTAGTTACCTAAATTTAATGTAATTTTTTCACACAACCTCAATAATTTTTGATAAATTTTAGTAATTAATTTTTACTTGTCTCTTAAAAAATTTTAAAATTAAACAAAGAATTTTTAATTATAATTAAACGAATTTTTAAGGGATTTTGGTCATGGTTGTTTTTGCTGATACCGAATGATGTTTTTTTAACATTGCAGAAAGTTTACGAAAAAATTCGCTTAAATGTTCATCAGTTTAATTAATTATTAATAATTTTTAAAATTTTAAGTTAAAATTAGTTTTGCAGGTTAATAATTTAAACATCCTATTGGTAAACTATTAATAATTTTTTTTGTCCGCGTACCACTCAGACAATCGCTTCTGATTTGCGTAATGTTTCCGCTAGCCAGACTTTTTGTCTATTCCCGTCTCACCTGGTGGAGAGCTTCTCCGAGCTGCCGCTGTCCACTGCACCACCGATTTTCATAATGGAACAACTGAAAAAAGTTACGATAAGCATAAAGACGAACAAAGCCCCAGGCCCTGACAGGGTGTTTGCAGTAATACGGAAAGAAATCTTTAACTGCTACCCGAAGGTTCTCTTGAATTTTTACAACTATATTCTATTGAGAGAAAAATTCCCAGAGGAATGGAAAACAGCAAAACTGGTCCTGTTAAGGAAAGGCTATAAAGCCTTAGATAAATCGAACTCGTACAGACCTATCTGTCTTCTTGACCATAATCGGTTAACTGTACAAATGGTTGGTGGGGAACAAAATTAACCAGGAACTGGAGAGCTCTGGTGGTTTGACCGATAACCAATACGGATTTCGGCCAGGAAGATGATGAAAGAGATAAAAAAGAAAGGAAGAAATAAAGAAGGTACATGGAGAACTCGGAAAATGGTGGCGCTAATAACCCTCGACATTAAAACTGCATTTAATTCTGCCAAATGGCAACGCATTATCGGGGAACTGACAACTAGAAAAATACCACAGTACCTCATAAACATAGTAGCCAATTATTTTTCGGAAAGTTTTCTAATTAGTCTAGAAAGTCTTGTCTTCTAAATAATAGACAAAAACTCTCAAAAAGCATAATCCACTTAACGAGCGGGGTCGCACAGAGGTCAGTACTGGCCCCACTGCTGTGAAATATTATGTACGACAGGGTATTGATGACCCTCAGAACACCTGGAATAGAGCTGTTTGGATTCGTGGATGACATTTTCATGGTTGATGCAGCGAAAACGGAAAAGACATTGATGGCAAACACCAACTCAGCGATTGCCAACATCTGCAAGTGGTCTCCAGTCTGTACTGGAAAAAACCAAAGCAGTATTGGTAACGGGGAAGAAGAAAAATCGGCTCGGTATCATTTGCAGTAAAAAGAAAAACTATTATGTCTTCTTAGACGATTAGAGTCCTGGGAGTTGACCTGGACAGAAGTCTGTCTTACGGCCCACATTTGGCGAGAATGGCAGCAAAAGCATCGTCTGCAGCCGCAGCAATATACAGATTAGTGCCAAATATCAGCGACCCAGGCGAACTAAAAAGAAGACCGCTGAGCAGCGTAGCAGGCTCCATTATGCTCTACGCTGTACCAATCTGGATCGAAGCCAAAAAGAAACACCAACTACAACTGGCAACGGTACAAAGAAAAACGCAATAAGGATCTGCAGAGAGTATAGGATAACATCCACGGATGCAATCCTCGCTCTCTCATCACAATAACCGGTTGATCTAATGGCAGAAGAAAGAGAGGCAAAATGCAGAATAAAGAGAGGCAAAATGCAGAGCTAGCTCCCAGACAGAACTTGATCAAAAAATCTATGGAAATAAAGCTAAAATGGCGAAACAGATGGGACACATCTACAAAAAGAAAGATGAACTCACTCTTGAATTTTAGATATCAAGGAAGCATGGTGAATTAACATACGAAACTACACCGTGCCTAACCAATCACTGATGCTTCAACAACTACCTGTACAGGTTCAGAAGAGCAGAAAGCTTAAAATGCTTCTACTGCCTAGAGACAGATGACGCTAAACACACAATCTTCAGTTGTGTGAGGTGGGTCTAAGAAAGGCAGACCGACCAACTCCACCTGGGGTCACAATCACCCCAGAAAATATTGTAACGTTAATGCTGAAGAACGAAGCATCTGGGAAGATCGTCGAGGATATGTTTGTTGGCATAATGGCAACCAAGGCTGAAGAAGAGCGAACAAGACAAAAAAAATGAATAGCCAGACGATGAGAGATATGCGATAGAAATGCTCTAAGCAAACTAGTTGTTTTCAAGGAGTGGGGTTTTAGTCAGTAAGAATCTGACATTACCAACCAAAATATCTGGGCGTGTCTGTTTGAAGTTTTCCCAACTCCCCACGGGCATAGAAAAAAGTCTTTTTGTCCCGGTAGGTACACGGTAGAAATGCTCCAAAGCAAAGCAAACCCGATGTTTACAAACGGGAGAGTTTTTTTAGTGGGATGATCCCATACTACCAGCCAATACGGACTGGTGGTATCTTCTTTAAGATTTCCCCCCTTCCGACACGCATAAATAAAACAAAAGATTTTTTGTCGGAGTAATTATTGAAATTAAATTAAAATTTTTATACTTAACAGGTTAAAATCAACAATTTAACGAATTTTTATGGGATTTTAACAATGACTTTGTTTATTATTAACATTATGTTAATAACAAATTAATATTATTATATTATAATTTAAATATTTTATTAATCAGCTATTAATATTCTTTTGATGTGCGTACCACTCAAATATTCCTGTTATATTTGCGTAACACCTCCATTAGCCAGATTTTTTGTCCTAATAAAAGGAAGACAGGTACTGAAAAGCAATAGCCCCTGCAAAAATAATTCTTTTTACATTATTTTTTAAAATTATATCTACAAAAGCAAGGACTTATTTAAAGCACTGACACGGGGGGGCAACTTCCTCACTTAATTGATTCATTTTTATTGTAAGCGTAGGTCTTGTATTGTACTTCAACATGTGCAAGTACATGTACATGTACATGTGTATAAGGGCACGCTTCTTTGCCAATTTTGAGAAAATTGAATTTAAATAATTATATATTACTCATGAACTGCATAAAAATTAACATAACTTTGGTAAGTTGTTAATGTAATTGCGTACGATTGCAAACAAAAATAAAAACATATGCGAAGGGTATTGGGATCGCATCCAGTCTCAGTCGATTTGTTTTTTTTTTATTTATTTAATTATTAATTACCCCCAGTATAATTTATGACATCGTTCTCAAGAAAACCAAAGTACTATAATAAACCATACTAATAATCTGTAAACATTGAATGTTTTATCTTTCAGCAGTGAGGCACTGAAGGGTGTTCCACACCCCCCAGACCCCCCGGTTTGTGCAGTTTATTTTTTAATAGTAATAAATTGAAAATATCAGCATAACCGATCTAGAAGAAATCTCAAGAAATACTAATTAATCCTAACTTTAATAAGTCGCACTCAAGTAACTGATAGCCCAATAAGCCAAAGTTGTATATAACCGGGAGGTTTGGGGTGTAAGCACCCCCAGGTGCACTCAAACTGTGATAAATAAATTTGCAAACTTATGGTTAGCAGTAGTAAGCGATAATGGTGAAAGTTTTAGCACAAAAATATATAGCAGTGACCAAGAATCGATAGGAGGGGGATTATTAATTCCCCAGTATAATTTGTCATTGTTCTCAAGAAAACTACTCATAATCTGTAAACATTGAATGTTTTATTTTTTAGCAGTGAGGCATTGGAGGGTGTTCCACACCCCAGACCCCCGGTTTGTGCGGTTTATTTTTATTAGTAATATATTGAAAACATCGGCATAACCGATCTAGAAAAATCTCAAGAACTACTAATTAATATTAACTTTAACAAGTCACACTTAAGTAACTAATATTCCAATTAGCCCAAATTATAAACCAAAGTTGCCAAAGCCGGGGGTCTGGGGGGTGTGGAGCACCCCCAGGTACACTCAAACTGTGATAATTAAATTTGCAAACTTATGGTTATCAGTATTAAGCGATAATGGTGAAAGTTTTAGCACAAAAATATAAAGCAGTGACCAACAATCTGCGGGGGGGTTATGAATTCCCCCAGTATAATTTGTCATTGTTCTCAAGAAAACCAAAGCGCTATAATAAACACTACTTATAATAATCTGTAAACATTGAATGTTTTATCTTTTAGCAGTGAGGCACTGGAGGGTGTTCCACACCCCCCAGACCCCCGGTTTGTGCAGTTGATTTTTTATTAGTAATAAATTAAAGACATCGGCATAACCGATCTAGAAAAAATCTCAAGAAATACTAATTAATCTTAACTTTAACAAGTCACACTCAAGTAACTAATATTCCAATTAGCCCAAATTATAAACCAAAATTGCCAAGACCGGGAGGGCTGGGGGTGTGAGCACCCCAGGTGCACTCAAACTGTAATAAATAAATTTGCAAACTTATGGTTATCAGTATTAAGCGACAATGGTGAAAGTTTTAGCACAAAAAAAATAAAGCAGTGACCAAGAATTGGGGGGTTATGAATTCCCCCAGTATAATTTGTCATTGTTCTCAAGAAAACCAAAGCGCTATAATAAACACTACTTATAATAATCTGTAAACATTGAATGTTTTATGTTTCAGCAGTGAGGCACTGGAAGGTGTTCCACACCCCAGACTCCCCGGTTTGTGCAGTTTATTTTATAAATTGAAGATATCAGCATAACCGATCTAGAAGAAATCTCTAGAAATATTCTTTAATAAGTCTTAGACTTATTAAAGACTTATTAAAGTCTTATCTTAATAAGACTTTAATAAGTCACACTCAAGTAACTAATATCCCAATAAGCCAAAGTTGTGTATGACCGGCGGGTTTGGGAGTGTGGAACATGACATGGTATACGGGGAATTAATAATAATCAAATAAATAAAAAAAAATTTATTTTTGCAGGAGCTGGATGCAATCCCAGTTCCCTTCGCATATGTTTTTATTTTTTAGAAATCTTACGCAATTCCATTAACAACTTACCAAATTGATGTTAATTTTTATGCAGTTCATCAGTAATATTTAATTATTGAAATTTAATTTTCTCAAAATTGCCAAAGAAGCGTGCCCTTATACTAACACCTGTTGAAATCCAATACAAGACATTCACGCCCAATAAAAATAAATATATTCAGTGAGGGGAAGTTGCTGGTCTCCTCTTGTGAGTGTAATCTTAAAAATTTCAAATTTTTTCTATATCTTGGATTTTTTACATTACATGCGAATTTTTTCTTTTGAGGGACAGCATAATTGCCCTACCTACCACCACTATTACCGCTTTGAATATAATATTTTATAAACTAAATATTTAAAGAAAAAAAATCGTGAAAGAAAGTAAAACCGAATATTTATCTAAAATATTCTTTTTCGTTACCTTCTACTTCTTTTTCTTATTTTTACACTATTATTTGCCTTTTCTTTCTACGATACTTTTTAAGGTGACTCCTAACAACTCTTGCTGCATAACACGGCTGGTAAATTTTTTGTAGTTTATTTTTGTTACAACAATTTTGTGTATTTTTTGGTGCTTTGGTTCTTTTGTACCCTGATTGAATACCACTGGTATATATTGTAAGGTTAGTTCAAGAAGGATTAAATTTAAGTTTAGGGTCCGATTTTGCAAAATAAATTTTGAAAGTTCTTAAAATTTATAAATTTAAAAATTCATGATTTTGAATATTTTTTTATCTGTTGTGTCCAAATTCGTTATTATATATGACCCATAGGTCATATACAGTCGCGGCTAATAAAATTACATGGCGATTTAAGGGTCAATATCAGTGTGACAGGCTGAAAAATGGAGTATAGTTTGGGATTTTTTTTAAAAACGGCTTTATCAAATTATTTGAAATTCTGTGTATTAATTATTCAAGTAATGAAGCATACAAAGAATTTTTATTTTTATTTTACTACATTTTATTAAGTGGAAGAGCGGTCGCAACATGGCGTCTCAAAAAGACTCCCCGACGGTTGTCAACATAAGTCCCACAGCCAAGCATCTGAATAAAAAAATTCATAAGAATTATTAAATTATAATAGTATAGCTATCGCAGCATCGTAGGAAATTTCAAAATTTTGATTAGAACCAAAATGGCAGCCATTTGAAAAAAGTCAAATTTTACACAAAAAATTTTTCGGTAAATTGTTAATAAAAAAGTAAATACTTTATAAAAAAACTCTACGATGCGACGATAGTGATAAGTTTTCTGAAGAGAATCCTTTTTGAATAAAGTCGATCGGACAAAATTTGACAGAGTTATGCTGGCAACTAGGTCAAAAAACATGGTTTCGAGAAAAGCGTCTGGCCGTATAAGAGGCTCTAAGAGCGTCGACGCTTGGCGCCAATTTCGAATACTTCTAAGCTGAATATTGTTTTGAAAATTTGTAGGCATATTCTTAAAGGCCAAAACTATCTATTTAAGCAACAAAAGAAATCGATTTTTTTATCTTCACACTGATATTGCCCTTAAATTTCGCGAAATCGAAGTTTAATTTTTATTACATTAAAGTTTAAATTAAATGATTAATAGGTATTATTGTAAATTAACACTGGTACGTTTTAAATCCAGAATATGTTTTACAAATGGAGTTTTATATATTTATAATTAAACAAATTAATATATAATAATTTTAATTGAATCAATTAAATTGATAAATGGATTAAGGTGTAGGTAATCAATTGATAGAAAATTTTTATAAAATATGTTTTATTGTAATTTAAAAGTTTCTTGCTGCTTTGCAAAATAAAGTACTAGTTTTAGGAATTTTTAAAATCATTTAGTATTTTGTGCTCCCTCGTTTTGCTTTAGTTCCGTAGGAACTCGGGTTGGCATCGATTAAGTTAAATTTTTACCTTTTATTGCATTTTGCAGCTCCTCATTTGCTTTAAGTCTCAAATTTTTATTTTTAATTCTAAAATGGCTCACAAGTTTTCAATTACTTTTAAATCGGAGAATTTCTAAACCTTGGCAGTGAAATAATCTCCTCGGTTTCTATAAAATTAGTTATCTGCAAAATTGTTTTGTATAGTTGATACTCCTTAGCAAAAATTTAATACATAATAGTTTAAACAATAATTTTGAATGACGACTTACTCTTATGACATGGTGCAGAATCGCTCTGAAAATTTCGCTGCCATACTCTTTGATAGACGGCATCAAACAGGTTTTTCTAAGGTTTTTTTCACAATCAACCGCGTTTACAGTTTTCTCTACAAAATGTAGTTTAGCCATCCCATGAAAACAAAACATCCCTAAATTATTTTGCCGTCTGATTTCTAAACAGTTCTCGGCAGACAAGAATCATTATAGCGTTTCACCAACTTTCCGCCGTACATAATGAATTCCATCGGAATCCCACAAATTAAATTTACTCTCATCTGAAAAGATCACTTTGTTTCAACTATTTTTAGTGCAAGTTTGATGAGCTCTGCCTCATTATAAACGACTACAATGCATTTTCATAGTTAAATAGTTTTTTTTGCTGGAATTCTTGTATAAAATCCAGATTCACAAAGTCTTCTTCGCGTTGTTTTACCGCTAATTTTTACTCCAGTTGAATCTTTTATCTCTTTTCAAATATCTACTGCCGTTATAAACTGATTTTTTTGACAAATTCGATTCAGACGCTGGCCTGCATTTTTGATGTTTGTCGTGGTTGCCCACTCCCTTTTTTGCGATCTATAGTAGTGCCCTGGCAAATTTTCTTTAAGAAATGTGCAACAGATGATTGATTGCAGCCAACTTTTACTATAATTTCACTTTTTGACATTCCCACCGACTAAAATGCGATAATTTTGCGTTTTTCACTTAATTGCTTAAGTTTTGCCATAATTCTAATAAAATACTTCTAACGCGCCTTTTTTACACAAAATCAAAAACAATTGAGTATAATCTTATCTGCTACCCTATGTTATAATGCAACTCCTACACTTTTTAAATTTAAGAACTTTAAAATAAAGAACTTTTTAAATTTTAAGCCAATGCAATGTTTATGACCGCTACTGTAGGGAAATTATCTTTGTATAACTTTGGCAGGGCCTACTTGACCGGCGAGTAGAATATACAAAATGATAACCAAAATTGTAATTAATTAATTACAAGTTGAATCCAATTACTAGGTAAAAAACACTCAACAACTGACAAAATAAATATAGAAATTTAAATGGGAATAAGACACTCAACTTATATATTATATCGGTGAATATATTTATAATAAATCTATTCTCCAATCTTCCTTAAAAAACGTTCGAAATTTTAAAAACACAATTACATGAAGAAATTAGTAATCAAGAAGAAAGACCAAAACTTATTATTTTGGAATTTTTGGTTGTTGTGAATTTATAACATAACCCAAAATTACTGGAATATTTCAAAATAACGATCATATTTAATAAAAAAAAAATTGTGCTGTTCATTCCAAGTCAGTTTAAATTCTTATAAGTTCGCCACAACAATTTTAATTTTTTAAAAATTCCCGCTGTCCGGTGGAACTTTAATAGACTGGATTTTTATCGAAGATAGGTATCTGGAGCAAGTTTCAGTTCAATAGGAACATCAAAATTCTTAAAAGCAGCTGCTTGCAGATTTTAGGATATATAAATTATAATATAATACTACTCGTTGTCCAAGTGAAATTACTAGAAAGGTTTTGTCGATTGTTCCGCATTTTTACTTTAAGGATAGCGTTACAAGGCGAAGAACTTTCCTGTACATATTTTTTGCGTTTTACTTTATACCTTAACATATTTAAAATTTTCTTGCATAGTACCTATAAGGAATTTTCAAAGATTTTAAAATTGACCTTGGGGAATAACTAAAAACAATAGTAATACACATGAAAAATTAAAGAATGCCCCATATACCGTAGAAAATGGAGAAAATAGTGTCGCCCTTTCCCACCTAACTACTAGGTTGACGACGGATGATCATGGTTAGTGAAAATATTAAAAATCAGAACTAAACATTCTTAGGCAAACAATTAAAAATGACTATTCTATAATAATTATTATAAATATACATAATAAAAAATAAATATTAGAGCTACACTTTTTTATTGGCGATCAATTTAATGCACATATTATTTCTTTCTTAGTAGAAAATTTTTTTTTTATTGATTATTTTTAGTTTGTTTTATAATGCATAAAAATTAAATACTGAAGTCACTTTAAACAAGGATTATAAATGGAGATTGATTCTCTTTTATTGAAAATTAAGTATTTTGCATTTTTTTACGTATTATAAAAGTCGATAAGCAAAAAATTATTCAATAAAAATTAAAACTTTTAATTTACGTAAATGCAGTAATCAATAACGAAAGCGAGGGTATTAGCAGAACTGCACTTACCTCTGTCTTGATAATCTTTTTATTTTTATGAAAACCACTCATATTTTCCATAAGGGCTCTTTTATTATTTTTTAAAATTGCACTTTATTATTGATAACTGATATTTTAAATATATTTTAGTATCAATGCGCCACAATACAATAATCTCACACAATAGTAATAAAAAGTAATAAGGATATAATAAAGGAATAAATGATACTAAAAATCTTGATTGCAGCCAAGCTACACTATTTAAAAGAATTATCCGATTAGATTAAAAACCGGAAGTGTGTTTTTTTATAATAAAACTAAACTCAATTTTAAACATTTATTTTTAATAATATAAAATGTATATTTACTACTTTCCTTTAAATCAAAGAATAATGCGTGATGATCTTCTATAGCGTCTGGGTCCTCGATTGTTTCAACGGAATAGTGAGGTTGCAAGTAATAATCGGGCGATAACATTCCCAAATCTACAAGATATTTTGGAGCTTCTAAGTATGGATGTTCAATCAACCATTTGCAATATGCCCTGGTCGACCTGAATCAAAAAAGAAAAATTATTTTTTTTAAATTTAGATTTTTTCGAATAAAATTAATTCATAATTTATTGCCTTGATTAATTGAACTAATTTCGGTATCAATTTAGATTATCTTTGAAACAATCAGAAATATAAATAGAAAAACAGGAACAACATTGAAATAATCGGAAACACCAAAGTGAAATTAAATTATTAGAGCAACATATTATTATTACATTAATTGATATAACATTTTTGATATGATTGTAGTTTGCAGATATTACCTACTGATAATAAAAGCTAATATTATAGTCCAGTCATTAGTCACATCTCCGTGAAAATATATAAATCGAAAAGGAATATTTCTACTTAAATCCTTTAGAAAAGTGCCCAATGATTTCAACACCAGGTTTGTGCAGAAACCAGGATAAACTTGTTCATAAAGTGAACACATAGCAGGGTAGCTTCTTATTGGAGCCTATTTCTACTAGATTAGTAATTTTTGTAATATCACGCTTTGATGCATGGCATATAGAATTGAGAACGACGATAACGTTATCAAAATAGTTACCAATGTAATTCACAATATCGTAAATGTCCTGGTTATTCACGCATTTATTTTAATTTTGAATTTTGAAATATAAAAGAACTTTAGGGAAACGTTTTGTTCGTAAAAAATGTACCAAGTGTTCATCGTACATCAGTCAAGACTAAAAATGTTTGTCATTTGACAAAAATGGTAATCTGATTCAAAATGAGTGAGATACATCCACAATGTATCTGTGTGTGTGAAATACACAATCACAAGAACATGACATCACAAAATCTGTAGAATTATATTGTTGAGTTTTGCATATTTTTTCATTGGCATTACTCTTACCATGGATTAGTTTCAAGAGTTGGATATGTATTATAAAGAAAGAATCTATCGTTCGATAAATCACGCGATTCAAGTTGTTTTATTCTTTTGATTTATCAAATTGAGATCATTTTAATCTTCTTCTTCTTCTCAGACGTTTTTGCCCACTGCTGGGCATAGGCCTCTTCTAATTTCTTGTAAGCCATTTTAATACATATTATAATTCTTCAATTTTTAATATGTTTACATTTAGTTAAATATTCTATTTAAATAACTTGATTAGTTTAATTTGTAAAGACAATTCAAGTCATCTGATTATTCTACGTATGTATTCTGTGTATTAACAAAAAAAACCAGCAAAATGAGAAATGAAAATTAAGAATTATTCGAATTTTGCCAGAGAAACATTTCAACATTTAATATTTGATTTTGTTTTAAAAGGTTTTCTTTAGTTTATTTTATTTTTGCTAAAAAGTTTTAACTTTTTTTTAGAAAACAATATAATTTTATCTTTGTTGAGGGATGGGGTAAATTTTGCAGTTCCGCGACCGGGTACTCTTCATAATATTGACCTGATGCTTGCAAGCAAGCACAAAAATTCAATAAAAATGTAAATAGCAGAAAACTAAGTAAACGACTAACAATTTTTCTATGTTAATTAAAACCAAAACCAAGGAATTTAATTGAAAATGAGAAAAATTAAATTCTATTTGAAAATCAGAATCAAATGTTATATTCACAACACATCTGTAAACGCTTTAAGTTTTGACATGTTGTGCAGAGTTTATAAACAAAGATTTAAAATTAGTGGCAAACCCAAAGGGTAATTTGTTTGTTAATAAGGTAGTTTTTGGAATTGTGTAAAAAGAATTATTAGTTCAATTTTAGGGTAACTAAAATTAAATAATAAATTTAAAAAAAAAAACGAAATAAAATTTTTAAATCCAAGTGCTGCGAAGTGCAAATAAAATTTTAAATTTTAAAACAAAGCGAAAAGTTTAACTTAAAAACGTTGGTCATTTGAGCTATCGGGCAATCAAGCATTGAAAATTTTCAAAAAACTCATCCACAATTTTGGAAATGCAACAGCAAATAAAATTCATAAACAACAGCAACTGGAAAACAACATATCAAACGATAAAAAAATTTTAAAACTTGATTTAAAACAAAGCAATAATCAACAACAGAAATTTTGAAAACAAAACAACAGTTGTCACACAAATAGTTTCAACAATATTTGATTTATTTTGAAAATTGATTATTGTAAACTTGGGGTATTTTCAGTTTAAATTTTATTAGGAAGAGCATAAAAGAGCATTTCAGTCCGATTTGAGGATAACTTCAAATACTTTTTGTATTCCCTGAGCATTGATTTATGAAATACTTTATTAAAATTGATACTACCGTACCATACATGAATCAAAAATTAAATTTTTTATTGCCGAACAGCATTTAATTTTCTATTAAACTAAACAATGTTTTTATTAAAAGCTTATGCCACATGAAAACCAGAAGCCAAAACAAAAAAACAACAAAATTTAGTGGTTCATAATGCCTATTTCATTACAAATACAGTAAGCAGTATCATTTTGAGCCATAGCAATATATTGCAATGATTTGCTCAACCGCTACAAGCTGAGAACTATCCGGCAAACTATTTTTTTGGTTCTGATTATTAAATGATATCTATTTCTGACTTATCGTATTATTGTAATAATTGATTTTAAAATGTTTTGAATGCCAAGAGGATTCAGTACTCCAATGTAACTGATTTTTTTTTGATTTTCAGTAAAACCACATGCCTACAACGTATTTATTTAATATAGTCACCAGAATCTGTATCAACCTGTCAAAACCCAACTCAAACTCACTACACTCAGGTTCTATGAATTGACCCAGGCAAGAATTCCCAGAATTTGTATGTGATTAGGTACAATTATAGTAGATCTGATGCTGGCTTTAACGTCCCGTGTTTCCACCTGGAACAGCTCCATAAATTTTTTCCAACGGAATCTCAACTTTTCTAAGGATATGTTATTACAATTTTAAAATAATATTTTGTTTGAAATTGAACTTAAATGTAAATAACCATAATATTAATATAAATTTTAGATTTTGCTAAAAAAAAGAACTTAAAATTGTTGTTGTTTAAGTTGATTGTTGTTGGGTTGAATTTTGTACTGTAAATTTTCCACTTTGAGAAGTAGAAATTTTGGACCACAAATAATTAATAAATTTGTCGCACAGTGTTTATAACGTAGTTTTGTTAATAAAATTGATCTTTTTAATTTTTAGGTTATGCGAATCCACTACTTTGTTCTATAGCATAAACTCCACTAAAATTATTTGTTTTACTGAATATATTTCTATAATAATTGATTTCCATTGAATAATTCAATAAAACATTAGAAAAAGTTCGAAATTTAATGGCAATTTGATAATTTTGATTTTTACAAAAATTCGTAAGTACAACTTCTCTTGGAACTCCTTTGAAATTTTACAGATGTGTTTTGCTTATTCCAGGAACACTTACAGCAAATCTTAAACCATTAGGACTAGTGGAGAACTTATAATCTCCGTTTGAAGCTAAAGTTGTCAATGTAGATTGGTAAATTTCCACTAGTAAGATTTGCATTTAATTTCCTTAATATCTTCAACACAACCTAATCACCATTTGCCTTCTTTTACACTTTTATTGAGTTTCTGCTTGTTTAAAAATTATTTCAGGATTCCTTTGCCGAATTTTTTTCCTCAAGAGTATGCTGACTTCTCACACGTTTTCTCAATTTAAATCTTCTCAATGGCACTTAAATACTTATATTATAATTGTCTTTTATCTTAAAAATGGATCCAGTTTGACTCATAGCTTTTGGATTATCAAATTGAGCGGAAACAATACTGTTCCATGTAAACAATAATAATTCAGTCTCTACATTAACCATTGATTAGATTCCAGTCATTCACGAAGCTTAGCTTGGTCGCACAACAAGAGTTCGATAATAAACCAAGATGCCGACTTTTTGAGTAACTTCATCTAAGATGTTTTTAAAAAAAGTTAACCATGTTTTCATCGTAATGGCATTTAAATAGATTTCTATATCTTTTTAGCTTACAATTAGTAGTTCTGACTTTAACTATGGTAGCTATAAAAAGGCATTTGTGCTTATACGTGTCTAACAAATATCCATTTTAAAAAATTAAATTTCGAAGGGGTCGATAAAGATATCATTGCAATATCTATTGTTTCTAAACTCGAACAAAGGTGGTGCAATATTTTTTCCTTGGTATTTTTCAATCTCAATCAATGAAACTCAACCTGCTATACAAACATTTTAAAAAAAGATATAAGATAAAAAAAGATTCGGCATCGCTATTCCTTCAAAAACTTGGATAGTTGTCAATAATTAGAGCACCAATACGCGCTCTATTATAAGTGACGCTAATAATTGAAGTTAAAAACAATAAGTATGCAAATAGTTATTGAATGCATCTACTTTAAATAATATTGATTTTGCAATAATTTATAAAATATTCTCTAATTACTAGAGAATTTTCTACAATTTTTTATGACAATTTAACAGGCGCGAAATACAAAATCTGATTGCCGACGTTTACTGTAGTACATATGTGTAGGAATAAGAGGACGTCTATTAATTACACGAGTTAAAAATGGGGAGGTGACAGGAAAATCTCACAAAATCTCATTTTAAGGGAGGGGGAGGGGTAATAAAAATCTCACGCAACTTTGTTAAATTATTATAACAGATTCACTTTAAAAAATAATTACTGGTCTCTGATGTGGTAAAAATTGCAGGGTAATTTTTTCTGGTTTAATCATCCTATACCATAATCACATAGGGTTAATTACAGGTAACTGCAGCGGCACAGATTAAATGATGGGGCGTATCAAGTAGGCGTGGCTTAAATTATAGAAGTAAGAAGGCGTGTCAAGAAGAAATGATTAACAAAAGAATCAACTTTGGGACGGTTCCATGATAGAACAGAACAGAGATAAAACAGAACAATGAAAAAACAGAACAAGAAAAAAAGAGAACACTAAAATAACAGAACCTTGACAAAAGTGAATACTGAAAAATGAAAACATCGAAATGAAGTTTTGTCAATTGTTCGCATGAGTTTATAATATTATTTAGTTATGAGTTTTTATTATTTAATTGCTGCCTAATATCGCAATATTTCTTTAGTCCTTAAAACTCATAAACTAAATAATAAGAACTCATGTGAATATTTGACAAAACTTGATTTCATTATTCTCATTTTTCAGTGTTCTTTTTATCAAGGTTCGTATTTCAGTGTTCTCTTTTGTCAGTTTTATTTTTTCATTGTTCTGTTTTTTCGTTGTTTTGTTTTTTATTGTTTTATTTTTTTATTGTTCTGTTTTTTCTTTGTTCTGTTTTTTTGTTCTATTTTGTTCGGTCACCCTTTAGGACGAATTTTAGGTAAACTTTTTTAATTTTTTACAAAAGTTTAGATTACTTATTGATTTTAATGACTTTCGAACCAAATAGCTGTTAATTTAATAATTTAATTCGAGTTGTATATTGTTTAATAAAAATAATTGAATGCGCGTGTAAAGGCTGAGCGGTAAGTTTAGTTGTATAGTAGTTTTACTTGGCAAAAAAACAGAATTTTTAGGAATATTTTGAAAATGTCCGTAGCTTTATTTTAGGTAATAATTATATTCATGTAGTTTAATAAATGATTTTATTGTTTTGGCTTTGTTGTGCTACAGATATCATGAATATACGCCATCACTGAAGGTTTTCTGTCAAATAATTTGAAAAGGATCGATAATGGTCAATCGAGTCGACACAGCAACAATTTAAAAAAAAATTAGAAGAAAATATTTTTTGTATTTCATAACATACGATAATATTAAAAGACAACAAAATTAAAAATAATGAGAGCAACCGGGTCGATTTGGCGAAGAATGTACGAAATATTTTAAAAAATTATATTTATATCGTAAAATTGTAAAGTATAGGTTATTGATGGAAATGACATTTTTCATTGGTAACATTCCCTTACAAGATAATATGTCATCTACATGGATTTCAATTAATTTTATTTTATTGACAACCTTTTCAAGCTTAAAATTATTAATTTAACTTTATTCTTAATCCGAACCAAAATAATGCGTGTACCGGAGCAACCTAACTTGTAAGAAAATTTAATTTGTGATATTTCGAAAGATAACCTGCAAAGACTGGAATATAATTTACCGTAAGTGTGTAATCCCTTGCCAAACATTTTGCATTGTTACAAGATCTTCCGGTGTTTTTACTTCTAACCATTTCACTGTTTCATCAGTTTTGGGAGGAATATATCGTATGTTTTTAGGAAGCGTGGTTTCAAAAGCCCGCCATTTCTTCTTCTTTTTAAAAGCCACTATATCTTTAGCTATCTCTTCTTGCAATTTTTCCTTCCACCATTTCTAAAAACATGAAACAAACATTTCATTATACGCTGGTGGTACCGAGACAAATTTAGTTTTACCTTCGGATAATTCATCGACTCTGAAAGAGCTTTGGGAAGACTTGGTAATTCCTTAGATATGGCTTGTAAAGATGTCGCAGCATGCACGTTAAAACCAATTTCAAACATTTTGACAACTTGTTGCACGTCCAATGTTGTGGTACTTTCACCACCTAACCGTATAATCCAGTTAACAAAATCGACAGCAATCTAATCAATCAAAAATCAGTTAAGTTTCCCTGTAGTAAAACTTGGAGAAGAAGACTGAGATAAACTACGCATTTTCTGATTTTTATAAAATATCTTACGGCTTCCGTAACTGCAACAGATTTTTGACTAAGATTCATTTCTTCCAATTTTAATGGCGGAAGTTCCCTCCAAATCGCAACACGTTCGGGATTGCGATTAAAAAACCTCGTATATGGATTATGAATACCCACTTCTTTTCTAAAATTTGATTTAGTGCAATCAATTTTTGAAAATTTAATTCATACTTTTTAGGTGCACCAGCTCGAATTGTTTGCTGAGAATATTGCTTTGGCTCTATGATTCCAGCGAGTGACATAGCATCATCTAATTTCTCTTCTAAATTAGCACCTCTTTCGTCAACATTAGTACCTATTGCGTTCAAAAATTATATATTCTGATTTTTTTTAACATGTTTAAAATTATATACTTGCTTCGGTAGTTCCAGTATTCTCATCTGTAACTACCTCCTCAAAGTTGATGTTGGGTTTTCGACTCGGAATGGTTACATCAGAACCGCTAGCTTTTTTAGAATTGATACTTATGGAAAACTCTCCCGATTCGTCATCTTTTACAACAAACGATAGTACCTTTAAAACCCTTTTCAAAATTTTTCTTGGAAATATCTCCTTAATAACAGTTTGTCTTTGATATGAGGGCTAAAAAATAAAAAAATTAAATCAAATTTTGGCAACAAAAAGAATTCATTTCACTATTCTTATTTCGTCTTCCATAATTTTAAATAGCCGCTGCCACCAATAATAAGTCTCTAAATTCTGTCTTTCATATTTACTTCGAGTTATGTTACGTGGACAACCTTGAGTAAAGAGTTCGTCCATGATATTATAAAAAAATACCCTCAAAGTAAAATAATTATTAAGAAACGCTGAGTTATAACATAGTTCTTGTAAAAAGTTCAAAATGACATTGACGTTAAACATCTGAAAAAAAACATAGTAACGAAAGTTTTGTCAATAATAGAAAAATTATTATTATATTCAGAATTCCTACAAAGTCGAGGAATTTTAAACCGAAATATTGATTATATTTTGCACCTGTCTCTATTCCAAACCTTCAGATTTGTATTATAAAATGTGATGAGTAATCCGGTTGGCTTTACTTGCGATATAGTAGTAGTATCATTAAACACATTTTGTATTTTAAATTTTTTTGGAATTTTCAGTTTATAAAGTTCTCAAATTATTTTACACAAAATATACATTATAAGGAAATCCTAAATAAAGCAATCGAAAGAAAAAAATTATTTCTAATATGACTGAACAATAAATATAATAAGTTCTAGATTGTACAGCAAACTATTTCATTTCTTTCATAACATTAACTGCTACGTTGGAATGCTGGTGATGGGGTTGGGTACTTCAGCCGTTTGATGTTTACAACAATTAATAACATTATAAAAATATCTGTGCGCCATGGCTTCTTTTGCCGTTATCCGTTCCATGTGATCGTATCGCAATAAGGATTCCAAAAAAGAAAGTGCATCGTTGTTGATTAAATATTCGTTTTCCGTATTGATGAATCGTTCCCATTTTTTTCGTGAATGATTACCAATTATTTCTCTAAGATCCGATTTCAGTTTAATGTTATATTTACCTAAATAAATTTTAAATTCGGGAGTTCCTAAAACCTTAACGATGCGCAGCAATTGGTCTTTGTTGTCAATACCGTCGAAGAACGGTTCTCTTCGAAAAATCATGGCGGCGAACATGCAACCCAAAGACCACATATCCAACGAGTAATCGTAGTACACGTAATCAACTAGCAATTCGGGACCTTTAAAATATCGCGACGCAACGCGCACATTATATTCTTGTCCGGGTCGGTAAAAATCAGCTAAACCCCAATCTACTAATCTCAACTTTTTACGTTTATCATCCACCATAATGTTATGGGGTTTTATATCACGATGCATGATTCCTTTACTGTGACAGTAATCTAATGCTTTCAACAATTCTAAAATGTAAAATCTCGTGTCCATTTCGGTAAGTTTCAAGTAAATATGCTTGAAGTCGACATTGTTAATCAATTCGAAAACTAATGTGGTAACCTAAAAAGAACTTCCATTAGAACCATTTTAACGACATCCTAAAAATTACCTTCAGGTTTTCATTGGTAATGACAGACAACAAGTTGATAATGTTAACTCCACCATGTAATACTTCTAATATTCTAATTTCACGTTTGATCTTTTTATTTTTAATTGGCTTTAAAATTTTGAGAACCACATGGTCATTGCTAGGCAAGTGAACAGCTTCAAATACCTCGCTATACTTTCCTCTACCCAATTTCGTTGTAATAGCATAGTTGTCGCAATTGTCGGTTGGTTGGGAGAAATTGTCAAAATCAAAAAATTCATTTGGAAGGTTTGACAAAACATTTGGATATGCTCTTGAAATCGTCCGAACGAGGAGATCCATCACTAATATTAGTAAATCTGAAATTACAAGACCAATGTAAGAAATTCAAAAAGGATCTAACAAAAATACTTGCCTAAATACCTATGGTATCAGATTTAAATGCGTTAAACTTAAAATTTATGGGTTATTTCAATTTTACATTATGTTACTAACCAAATTCAGTTTTGATAGCGGTATTTTGTCTAAAAAATTGTTTTGTAGCTTTGCATACTAGATCTAATACTTTCTAAAATTGTCAGGCTATAATATTGTGGAGATGGTTTCGATATACAGGTCCCGGGTTCGAATTTTAATGGCCTTGAAAAAATTATTATCTGTGCCGTGATTCTGACTCCACGTTGAGATGTAGATTTTAAGAGTTTATCTTAAAACATAATATGTGAAAATTGAAACACGTGGGTTATTTTCTTGTATACTACGGAAATTTTTGATTTATGCACCATGGAAGAACATGGAACTTGGACAAGTCATAAGAATGTCCAGCACATTGAAAAATGTATACAATATCATATCCATTCAGGATGTCCCATAACAATGCTCTGGCGGTTATATCTGTTAAAAATTCCCAATCCAGATTATCTACTCTAATGCTAGGTTTACAATAATTAATAGTGCGAATAATCGAATTTTGACCAAGGTGAGTTGACTAATATAAACCCAGCATAAAGAAAGAAGCTCGTAAAAAATTACATTTTATACTTAAATCTGCTAAATGAAAGTTAAATTTAAGATATTTGAAATTGAACAAAAAAACAAAGTTTTTTATACGCTTTTGGCAATGCTTTTATTTGCTACCATCTGACAACAACTTGGAAGTTGAAAATTTGTCAGAATAAATAGTTCAACGCTTTCATTGTCAAAAGCTTTTGTACTTTAATGGAATATCCAACTCCGCTGAATATAAAGCGTCTTTGGTGTTCAAAATGACTTAATTTCCATAAATTGTTTTTTTGTGTAACATAATTTGCATACCTTCCATTTTTACAGCAATTCGGTTCCACCTTTAGGTGACACAGTTCAGAAAATGCAACAAATAACAAATTTTGTTTCTAAAAATACTTTTGATTGTTAAAGGTCTGCTAGAGAAAAACCTTACGAAAGCAGCGAGATATCAGCTCGATGACTTTGGTAGTTCAGCTAGTAAAATAATTTTTTCCACTACTAGCCATAAACACTATCATTTCAACGTAAGTTATCGAACTGTGAACCACGCCTTCTGTCACCTGAGGTGAATAATATTTTATTACTCACTAGTAGTTAATAATGAACATAAATGCGTAGTCCGGAAACTTCGGGCCATTTTGAAAGAAAATTTATGTGTAAAACGAATTAGCATAACCAAGAAATTCTATCAATAGTGTTTAAATAATTAAAATCGGTCTATAAATAAGATTAATTTGATATTTAAAATGTTGATTAAATTGGAATTTTGTGACGTTTAGCAATTAGGCGAAATGAGAAAACGAATTAATTATGACAGCTAATTATGACTAGAAACTTTATAAATCGATTATTAATAATTATTACAATCAATTATCGTTACAAATAGTACACTTATTGACAAAATAGTTTTCGTCAACTATATACTCGCAAAACTTACAAATATCAAAATATTTAATGTAACCTTTATGTCAAAATTAATTAAACATTTTCAAGCAAGTGTCAACATCAAAACAAAAACTATCATTTGTTTTATAATTTGAAATAAATAATTAAAACGATTTACTTTATTCATTAACAATTATTATTATAAGAGTAAACAATCCTAGTAGTGGAAAAATTGTATATAAACCACGGTAGTGAAGCGTGTTATAACCGCGCGTTTAAACGCGGTGCTACGCACCTTGGGATTTAATCTGGCGCTAGGGTTATAACACTATGCTTCACTACCTTGGTGTATAATATACTATTCCTTTATCCGATCATTGGATTCTCTTAGTTTGCAAGCTTCCAGAGCTGTTTCCATTTAGATTCCTCCAAGAAGAAATGTAAGTTGGATTAGATCATATCAATTCAAAATACGATGGTTATATTTGTTTTTTTTCCTCGATTCATCTCTGTCTCTCTTCTCCTTTCCAGCCTGTCACATTTAAATTAACCAAAAGATTTTTTCGTCGTCTTCGCTCTTTTCTTCTATCAATCACTCTGTATTCGGCCAATTTACCTTTAATGCATGTACTCAAAATAACACTTTGTGAAGCTATTCTTCTCTACTTGTAGAAGTTCATCTTATCACCTTTTTTATATATTGGGCAGATCACAGATTCGCTCCATGTTATTGACATCTGTTCTTTTTCCAAAAATTCTGCAATAAACTCATATTAAAATTATTGGATACTTTTAATTGCACGCTGTTTATTTCATTTTTCGCTTTGCTGATCAGCTAAACGTCAAAATTTGTAAGTAAGCATTTGAATTAAAGTTCTTGAAGCCTAAAACGATGTTTGGAATTAGAAAGACAAAATTAAACAAAAAATTTTTATCAGATGGTCGGTTTCTATTAAATTGAAAATTTAGTTTATTTCTAAAACTCGACATATAATTCAAATTATTACAAAAATCAAAATCGTTCTCTAATTCATATGGCAATAAATTATTGCTGCACTAAACTTGCAATTAGTTTAGATTGAGGAATTACGAGATGTTTTCAGAAAGTAAAGTAACGAGAAAAAAGCGTTCTTGTTTTCATTTTCTTCACAATAATAATTTCTGTAATCTGCTTGTAAAGGTTGCAGTGCAATTTTCTACTTTTTCTTGCAATGTAATTTGCACTACGTTTTGAAAACACTTTATAATTTTTGTTTTTTCGTCCCTATAATTTTGTCTCTCTAATGCCAAACATCATTTTAGGCTTCAATTTTTATCTTCAAGTTTGATTTTTAATATTGATTATTTAAAATTTATTGATTTTTAACTGTCGCCCTTCAATTTTTGTTCATCCCAAATTCTGTCATTCTAATTCGTACGTTCCTGTTCTGGCTTATTGAGTTTTGCTGCTGTTTTAGGCATCTAGTTCCAGGAACTTGCCTTTTAAGTTTTAGCCAATTTTTGCAGAATTTTGTTTTTTATCTCTGGATGATATTTGGAAAATGTAGAAAGTTACAAAAAATTGTAAGAAATTTCAATCAACTTTTTTGTTTTTTAAGTTTTTTAAAAAAACAGTAAATTCTCATTATTAGTTAGAAAACATTATAAATTTTCTTACTAGATTACTAGAATCAATCAATTTGATAACTGAGATAATAATTACTAAACCTTTGTAGTTTTAAATTTTCTTACTTTTAGAACAACTTCGTAAATTAAGGTTTTTATTTTGAAACTACTGGTGCTCTAAAATAATAAATAATTAAAGATTTTAAGAGAAAATCGACCACCTCTGTATATTCCTTATATGAGCTGCCTGAGTTGAGTTTGATGTAAAGGTCTTAGAGTAAAATCCTTCTGGACTTACAGCAGGTTGTTGATTAGTTTCTTGAAATCTTCTGCTCCACACCTCCCAGAGGACCCGGTCTCGACAACTTTGATTTATAATTTGGGCGAATTGGAATATTATTTACTTGAGTGTGACTTGTTAATGTTAGAATTAATTAGTATTTCTAGAGATTTTTCTAGATCGGTTATGCACAAACTGGGGTGTGGAACACCCTCCAGTGCCTCACTGCTGAAAGGTAAAACATTCAATGTTTACAGATTATGAGTAGGGTTTATTATAGCGCTTTGGTTTTCTTGAGAACGATGACATATTATACTGAGGGGAATTCATAATCCCCTCTCCCCGATTCTTGGTCACAGCTTTAAATTTTTGTTCTAAAAACTATCACCATTATCGCTTAATACTGATAACCATAAGTTTGCAAGTTTATCTATCACAGTTTGAGTGTCCCTGGGGTGCTCCACACCCCCCAGACCCCCCGGTCTTGACAACTTGGGTTTATAATTTGGGAGAATTGGAATATTATTTACTTGAGTGTGACTTGTTAAAGTTAGGATTAATTAGTATTTCTAGAGATTTTTTCTAGATCGGTTATGTTGATATCTTCAATTTATTACTAATAAAAAATAAACTGCACAAACCGGGGGGTCTGGGGGGTGTGGAACACCCTCCAGTGCCTCACTGCTGAAAGGTAAAACATTCAATGTTTACAGATTATGAGCAGGGTTTATTATAGCGCTTTGGTTTTCTTGAGAACGATGACATATTATACTGGGGAATTCATAATCCCCTCTCCCCGATTCTTGGTCACAGCTTTAAATTTTTTGTTCTAAAAACTATCACCATTATCGCTTAATACTGATAAACATAAGTTTGCAAGTTTATCTATCACAGTTTGAGTGTACCTGGGGAGTGCTCCACACCCCCCAAACCCCCCGGTTTCGACAACTTGGGTTTATAATTTGGGAGAATTGGAATATTATTTACTTGAGTGTGACTTGTTAAAGTTAGAATTTATTAGTATTTCTAGAGATTTTTTCTATATCGGTTATGCTGATATCTTCAATTTATTACTAATAAAAATTAAACTGCACAAACCGGGGGGTCTGGGGTGTGGAACACCCTCCAGTGCCTCACTGCTGAAAGATAAAACATTCAATGTTTACAGATTATGAGTAGGGTTTATTATAGCGCTTTGGTTTTCTTGAGAACGATGGCATATTATACTGAGGGAATTCATAATCCCTTCTCCCCGATTCTTGGTCACAGCTTTATATTTTATGTTCTAAAAACTATCACCATTATCGCTTAATACTGATAACCATAAGTTTGCAAGTTTATCTATCACAGTTTGAGTGTCCCTGAGGGGTGCTCCACACCCCCCAGACCCCCCGGTCTTGACAACTTGGGTTTATAATTTGGGAGAATTGGAATATTATTTACTTGAGTGTGACTTGTTAAAGTTAGGATTAATTAGTATTTCTAGAGATTTTTTCTAGATCGGTTATGTTGATATCTTCAATTTATTACTAATAAAAAATAAACTGCACAAACCGGGGGGTCTGGGGGGTGTGGAACACCCTCCAGTGCCTCACTGCTGAAAGGTAAAACATTCAATGTTTACAGATTATAAGTAGGGTTTATTATAGCGCTTTGGTTTTCTTGAGAACGATGACATATTATACTGAGGGAATTCATAATCCCCTCTCCCCGATTCTTGGTCACAGCTTTAAATTTTTTGTTCTAAAAACTATCACCATTATCGCTTAATACTGATAAACATAAGTTTGCAAGTTTATCTATCACAGTTTGAGTGTACCTGGGGGTGCTCCACACCCCCCAGACCCCCCGGTTTCGACAACTTGGGTTTATAATTTGGGAGAATTGGAATATTATTTACTTGAGTGTGACTTGTTAAAGTTAGAATTAATTAGTATTTCTAGAGATTTTTCTAGATCGGTTATGTTGATATCTTCAATTTATTACTAATAAAAATAAACTGCACAAACGGGGGGTCTGGGGGGTGTGGAACACCCTCCAGTGCCTCACTGCTGAAAGGTAAAACATTCAATGTTTACAGATTATGAGTAGGGTTTATTATAGCGCTTTGGTTTTCTTGAGAACGATGACATATTATATTGAGGGGAATTCATAATCCCTTCTCCCCGATTCTTGGTCACAGCTTTATATTTTATGTTCTAAAAACTATCACCATTATCGCTTAATACTGATAACCATAAGTTTGCAAGTTTATCTATCACAGTTTGAGTGTCCCTGGGGGTGCTCCACACCCCCAGACCCCCCGGTTTTGACAACTTGGGTTTATAATTTGGGCTAATTGGAATATTAGTTACTTGAGTGTGACGTGTTAAAGTTAGGATTAATTAGTATTTCTAGAGATTTTTTCTAGATCGGTTATGTTGATATCTTCAATTTATTACTAATAAAAAATAAACAACACAAACCGGGGGGTCTGGGGGGTGTGGAACACCCTCCAGTGCCTCACTGCTGAAAGATAAAACATTCAATGTTCACAGCATGACCAGCAGTGTAGCGTAAAGCATACACCGGCCGACTTTAAAGCGGTAGACCATGGTTCGATTCCTAGTCGAGTCGGTTACACTGCTGTGATCAAAGGTCCGATATCAATCTTTGGACTGTGGGGAAGGCAACGGGAAACCACCCCATTAATTATATTCCCTAGTAAAGTCAGCTTGGCTTCGGCTAAGCTGATCGCCTACGCACAATGAAGTGTATGTCACTTGAAGAAGAATGTTTACAGATTATGAGTAGGGTTTATTATAGCGCTTTGGTTTTGAGAACGATGACATATTATATTGGGGGAATTCATAATCTCCCGATTCTTGGTCACTGCTTTATATTTTGTGCTGAAAACTTTCACTATTATCGCTTAATACTGATAACCATAAGTTTTCAAATTTATCTATCACAGTTTGAGCGTACTCAAACTAGCGTAGCGAGAGGTGTGGAACACCCTCCAGTACCTCACTGCTGAAAGGTAAAACATTCAATATTTACAGATTATGAGTATGGTTTATTATAGGGCTTTGTGTTTCTTGAGAACAATGTCATAAATTATACTGGGGAATTAATAATTAAATAAATAAAAAACAAATTGGCAGAAGCTGGATGCTATTCCAGTACCCTTCGCATATGTTTTTATTTTTTTTCGCAGTCTTATGCAATTACATTAACAACTTACCAAATTTATGTTAATTTTTATGCAGTTCATGAGTAATATATAATTATTTAAATTCCATTTCTCAAAATTGGCACAGAAACGTGCCAATACTTAATACCTTATACTTGCACATGTTGAAGTCCAATACAAGACCTACACGTACAATAAAAATGAATCAATTCAGTAAGGGGAAGTTGCCGGTCTCCCCTTGTTAGTTAATATTTATTTTTAATTATTTCAAACTTTTTCTTTCAGTTTTCTGCTTTGATCACACTTTTCTCATCCTTTTTCTTATATTTTGTATATTATTATTTTTTTTTACATCTGCCCCTTAGGTATGATTAATAAATTGTATAATCTGTTGTTTAAGTATGATGTTTTCGTTTACATTTAGTTTTAGTTTTAATTCTGCTGTTACTACCTAATTATTCCTTTTTGACTTCATCCCATTTATTTCTTCCAAACGGTTTTGGTCTGACGTAATTAATTTCTTTTGCTTGAATTACGATTGTACTGAAGTAGTGAAAGTACTGAAAAGTTTGAAATTTGTTTTAAATACATCCACTACATAAGTTGCCTCAAAATTTAGGAGAAACATATAGTACAGGTTTGATCTAATGAAATCAAATTAATTTCCTAGACAAAGATGTAATTTGCCCCTACCCAAAAAATCAAAGCAATAAAGTTTTTTACTAAACTCAAAGTTGCACAGAAACTGTAATATTCTTATCATATCTATGAGAGTCAGATCTCCAATCAAGCAAAAAATTCTTGTATGCGGTGGCTCAGAATTATTTTGAAAATCTAAATAAATGTCAAGAATTCTCAAATGCACTTGAGAAAATTTTTAAGATTTTCATTGACAAGTTGAGGTATATCAAGTTTGTAATTAATTACTATTTTAAAAAAGGGTTGATTATTTAAATTTTTTCATAGTCATGTTGAAATGTAAGTGTGTCGCCACCTCGCACCGGGTGCACGTCACCCTAAAGTGAATTAGGGCGTTCAAAATTGTTTAAATGCCATGAACATAATTTTACCTACAATGTACTATATTGTAATGAACATCATTGTAGAAATTATATACTCGTATATTATTAACCTCGTATAAAATTAATCAGATTAAAATTTTTAAAATTATAAGGTTAAATAAGCAATAAAACGAAATTCGTAAACTTTCGGCAATGGTTACTGCTGTACCTATGATCTGCAGTGTAATGAACATCACAGTGTTTTTCATTATTATAATTCTGCATCATTGGATCTCAAAAAGGATTTTTTGTTATGTTAAGTTACTGGTATGTATTATTTATTATAAAATAAAATAAAGAAAAACGAATAGAAATAAACGGTAGTGTTTAAGTTTGCACTTTATTGTGGTCGTCTCCCTATTTTTTTGGAAGGCACGTAAATCCGGTGGTCCTCATATGTTAAATAATTGAAATCTTTAACAATAAAAGTTAATATAATTGACATATCTGAGGTCAGCCTAGCTGAAAAAAATAATAGAAACATTTTCAGAAACAGAATATGAGTCATATTCAATTGTAAAATAGAACATCTGTGGATAATGCCTACTAGGAACATCACAATTATAAAAAACACCGTTTACTCGACCCTGTGGTGGTGTGGAAATGAACTGACTTGGAATTTCAGAAATTATCAAATTGTGTAATTAATAGCTACAAATAAATGATTTTTTAAAATGAGAAAAACCAAGAGTTGGAAGTTTTATTGGAAGAATCTTTACGTTTCCGCCGCTGTAATTCGTTACACATCAGACGAAAAAAAGTATTCATACAAAAATTGTAGAAATTTGAGTTTTCTTCAAGTTTGTATCAGACATTCTTGTTCTAGGATCAACGGTTGAAAAATTATTTTGAAGAAACCAATTTTTTGTAGCTTTAATCCAAATTGGCGGATCGCACCGACCTCCCACAGGCTCGAAAATTTTGATTTTTTATCGGGGCCCAGAACTAAATGACATTATTAATTATTAATTAATATTATTAATTTTTTAGACTTAATGGATTAGAACTTTTTGAAGATCACTCGCTTATCTACAAATTAGGTTATAATTTCTTATTGTCTAGAATCAACAAATTTTGAGTTATAAATCAAATTAAGGGAAAAAATGTTAAAAAAATTTAAGTTTTATTTTTTTAATCTCTCTTTAATCTCTTAAACAAAACGTCTTAGAAAAAAAATAATGGCCCAAACCGGATAGGGAATTTAACGGGTTACAACTTTGGTCAAATAATTTTTTTTTGGGAAATCAACCGTTTTCACAGAAATTCTAAAAATAATGTCACGGAGACACCCTGTATATGTAACTTGTAGTTCACCTACATGCATTCCACAACTACATTAAGAAAAAAAATAAAAGAATAAAAAGAATTAATCAAAATTTATTATCGCTATCAATAACTTCAATAGATTCTTCAGACGTGCGTAATGAAGCAGGATCAAACATATTCTCCAGTTTTAAAAATTCAGGTTTTTCCTTTTCAGGGTGGTCATTCAACCACTTACAATAACATTTTACTGATCTACAAATTTTATGTTTTTAAAAAATGTTAGATTATTAAAAACGATTTATCTTACCTCAAATGGGTAATGTCTTTAAAAATAACTTCCATCGATTCTAATTTTTCTACAAATTCCGTTTTGCAGTACTGAACTGGCGGCTTCGGAATTAAAGTTTGAAAATACTGCATAACTTTTGTTCTTTTTTTCTCTTACTAATAGCAGCGACTTCCTAGGATTTATTTTATATTAAAATTATTTTAATAAGTAAAATATTATCTACAATTTACGCCACAGATTAAATGCAGAGGGCGGAAGCTTACAAAGCTACGTTTCGGTAACGTAGAAATTACAATTTTACCGAATTTCCACGAAGTTTGTTATTACCGACGGTTATATGCGGACATGTAAAGAGGGCGCTTGAAGTAAATTTTCACATTAAATTGGAAATTAATAACGCGGATAATCAATTTAAATTTTTTGCGTTTTCTTTTGAATAATAAAATCGTTTAATCAGGATAAAAGAAATTTGACAATTCTTTTCATGTACAAATTAAAATACAGTTACGCACCTCAGCTGATTCGAAAACCTTTTAAGTCCATTGATTGGTAATTCTTTGATTTCAACAGCTACAGAAGACGTAGCCTCGTTACGTAATCCAATTTCAAACATTTTCAAAATTTGATGAAATCCAAATGCATTATTTTGTTTTGGTGCTGTAGTAACTTGTTTTTTCGTGGTATGCTTCCGTCTTTTGGACTTCTTCTTCGGTGCAGTATGCGATAAGCTATCAGATGAACTGTCACTATCCTTGTATAAATTATTAAAAATTAATTTCCATATTTAAGTAAGACTTACTTCTTCAGGTTTTGGAAAAGCAAATGTTATATTGAATAATTGAAATATTTCGATAACATCTTTTTCTACATTCTTTTCAAATTTTTTTAACCACTTTACAAAGTCGTAAGCTATCTGAAAATAAAAATTCATCATCAGGAATTTATGATTTTATTATTTTGTCTACGTTATTTATTATACCTTTTCTGTAATTATTTTAGCTCTAACCGATAGTTTAGAAGTAGTATCGCTAACTTTTCCTAGATTGTTACTGTGAAAAAATTTCCGGTATGCATTCATCTTTATGTTTCTGTAAGATACCTTGAAGTGAATAACCCGAATTTTATAATAATTTTAATAGCCAAACCTTTTCTCTAAGGCAATGGACGATTTTGAAATTTTTCAGATTCAGCCATGTTTAAGTAGTTATATTTTTCGGTTAACCGATTTTTATCAAGTTGTGTGAAGTAATCAGGTTTCGAAAAATGTTTAGCTAACTCTTCAATATGTTGATCGGACACTACTGGTTTTAACGATCTTGGATGAATACCCATCATGGTGTAGATGCATTCTAAAATTTTGTTAGGAAAAATTTGCATGAGAACTTCAACGCAAAGATGTGGGGGCTGAAACAAAAATCTTGTGAATTAATTCATCAACTTGCGGTCATGTTTTTACCACACAAACTTCCTTTACCATGATTTCAAATAATCTCTTCCACCATTCTTTACTATTTACCATTCGCTTATTAGATATCTTGAAACCACCGGAGCGCGAACACGGAAATTTTGAGTTTTCCATGATAATAAACAAAAAAATTAATTTTACCCAATGCCTGTACCAATACCCGTAGTTGTCAAATTTCACATAATAAAAATTATTTCAAAGTTACCATGGATTTGGTCCAATTACTTATTTATTTGCTTAAACTTTTAATTACCCTTCAATAACGCAATCAAATGTATGCATAATCATTAAACCTTTTTACTCTTAAATGTAGGGTGTACACATGTATGTACACACATGGTTTTATTCTACAATATTTACAAACTGTGTTCACTTTATTCTATCTTTAGCCAGCTGTTATGTTTCTTGTTTAACTTGTCAGTATTTTGCACCACGTCTTTCCATGTTTTCTCTTGGCTTTCTGTATCCTTCTCTTCATATATTTTTGTATCGTTTCAACTTGAAAATTGCCATCACATCCACATTTCTTTCATAGGTTAAATTATTTTAATACTTGTTTCCACGACTTCACAACATTTTTTACTTCTTCTAATTCTATTTCACCCATGCCAATTTCTGCAAAATACTTCTTCCATACTTGCTTTACCTTTTCTGGGTCTTGTTCTATTGTCCCTTCCTCGTTTGTTACACCCCTCAGTTTTACTTTGTGTCTCGCTTTTTATCTTTTCAACAACTGATTTATTACTTTTTCTATCTCATCCATCTTTTCTGAATACCGGCATTTTCTTTTGGATAAATATTTTGTTTGCTTTATTCTTTCTTTATACATGTCAAGGTTAAAACTGTACGCCAGTTCTTAACCTCTTCAGTTTATTTTCTTATTTTTGCTTGGTTCTTAGCTTGCAGCTTAGCAAACATCGAGGAAGTAACTAAATAATTTTAACTATTTAGGGTTAAACATTGATAGAAATTGAAACAAAGAAGAAAAAATGAGAAAAAGATTAGAAGATGGAAACAGAGCCTTCCATATGAATAAAACATTACTTACAAGGGAAGACCGGCAACTTCCCCTCACTTAAATGATTCATTTTCATTGTGCGTGTAGGTCTTGTATTGGACTACAACAGGTGCAAGTATAAGCGCACGCTTCTTTGCCAATTTCGAGAAAATTACTTTGAATAATTATACATATACTAGCTGGATACCCGGCTTCGCCCGGGGTCTCATTAAAAAGGTGGAACTCTGCCTTTGTCTGAATGATTGAATAGCTGGATACCCGGCTTCGCCCGGAGTCTCCCTATAATTAAAATACTTTGCCTTTGTGTGAAGTTTTTAGATTTTTCCGAGTATCCTGCTTCGCTTAAGGTTTTCTTCTCGACGGGAAATCTTGCTTCCCGTTGCTAGAGCGTTCCAGAATGATTTTTAGTGTTCCCGTTGTCGAGTGTTTCAGAACGGTTTATATTTAGGGTCCTAGAGAGTAACTGTGCAAAATTTGGTTGGGATCGGTCGAACGGTTTAGGAGTTATTAAAAGACGAACAAACAAACAAACAAACAAACATTCAATTTTATATAATAGATAGCTGACCAAGGTTGTGCGGCCTGAAGACCGCACTGTTGGGAATAATTTTAAATTCACCCTGTATGGGAATCTCGTTCCATTCATGCGCGTCCGCAAATTTTACTTTTTTTTAAAATTAAGCTTTTTGGTCCCGGTTTTTAGCGGAAAACCTCTTTAGGGTCCTAGAGAGTAACTGTGCAAAATTTGGTTGGGATCGGTCGAACGGTCTAGGAGTCTATAAGGAACACACAAACACACAAACACACAAACATACATACATCCATTTTTATATATATAGATAGAAGATTACTGATGAATTGCATAAAAATTAACATAAGTTTGGTAAGTTGTTAATGGAATTACGTAAGATTGCAAAAAAATTAAAACATATGCGAAGGGTACTGGGATCGCATCCAGCTCCTGGCAATTTGTTTTTTCATTTATTTCATTATTAATTCCCCCCAGTATAATTTATGTCATCGTTCTTAAGAAAACCAAAGCGCTATAATAAACTCTACTCATAATCTGTAAACATTAAATGATTTACCTTTCAGCAGTAAAGCACTGGAGAGTGAGACCACCCAGTTACTACAACTTTGCCTTATTGGGATATTAGTTACTCGAGTGTGACTTGTTAAAGTTAAGATTAATTAGTTTTTCTAGATCGGTTATGCTGATGTCTTCAATTTATTACTAATAAAAAATAAACTGCATAAACCGGGTGGTCTGGGGGGTGTGGAACACCCTCCAGTGCCTCATTGCTAAAAGGTAAAACACTCAATGCTTACAAATTATGAGTAGGGTTTATTAAAGCGCTTTGATTTTCTTGAGAACGACGACATATTATACTGGGGGAATTTATAATCCCCCCTCCCAGATTCTTGGTCACTGCTTTATATTTTTTGTGCTAAAATCTTTCACCATCGCTTAATACTGATAAGCATAAGTTTGCAAATTTATCTATCACAGCTTGAGTATACCTGGGGGGTGCTCCACACCCCCCAGACCCCCCGGTCTCTGCAACTTTGGTTTATAATTTGGGCTAATTGGAATATTAGTTACTTGAGTGTGACTTGTTAAAGTTAGGATAAATTAGTTTTTCTAGACATATTTTCTAGATTGGTTATGCTGATATCTGCTATTAATTACTAATAAAAAATAAACTGCACAAACCGGGGGGTCTGGGGGGTGTGGAACACCCTCCAGTGCCTCACTGCTGAAAGGTAAAACATGCAATGTTTACAGATTATGAGTAGGGTTTATTATAGCGCTTTGGTTTTCTTGAAAACGATGATATGAATTATACTGGGGGGAATTAATAATCAAATAAATAAAAAAACAAATTGACAGGAGCCGGATGCGATCCCAGTACCCGTCGCATATGTTTTTAATTTTTGGCAATCTTACGCTATTCCATTAACAACTTACCAAATGTATGTTAATTTTTATGCAGTTCATGAGTAATATATAATTATTAAAATTCAATTTCCTCAAAATTTGCAAAGAAGCGTGCCCTTATACTTGCACATGTTGAAGTCCAATACAAGATCTACACGAACAATGAAAATGAATTAATTTAGTGAGGGGAAGTTACCGGTCTCTCCTTGTTAGAGACAAACAACTAAAAAGAAAGACTAAAATAAAAAAAATATATAAGACCCTGATGAGACCGATGGTAACCTAGGAGGCAGAAACGCTGTGTTTTTCACAACGAGAAGCAGAAACCCTATGAACATTTGAAAGAAAAGTGTTAGGGACAATTTTAGGACAAAAAAAAGATGCAAATGATGTTTCCTGGCCGTTAATGAAACACGAAATTGTCAAAGAAAATAACGGTTAGGACATAATAAAATATATTCTCCCCAGTAGATCTCGGGAATCGTACAAAGCATGTGTGCTTTGCCGTATGGTGAAGCGGAGTTATTGACTGTTTTATCTGCGATGCGTAGGGTATCGTCATCGGGTCCCGATGATTTACCTTGCAGTGTCTTAAAGGCTGTCATGTGTCTCATCATTGAGCCACTTACATATCTTGTAAATTTGTCTTTCTCTTTAGGTGCTTTTCCCGAATGCCTGATAGTTTCTGCTGTTGTTCCGATCCATAAGAGGGCAAGATAACGTCTCCCTCGAATTACTGTCCCATATGTTTGCCGCCGGCCATATCGAAGATTTTTGAGTACGCGATGCTGAATACACTTTTGTCCCATTTAGAAAAGCACGGTATTGTTGCGGGGGAGCAGCATGGTTTCCGCAGCTGCCGCTCTACTATGACGGTTATTGAATCTTTTATGACAGTGGTTATGAATTCTTTTGATAAGAGTGAGCATCCTGCGGCCTTGTTCTGTGATTTGAACAGAGCTTTTGACTGTGTTTATCATTCTATACTGATGGGGAAACTGGCTAAGTATGGAATCAGGGGGGTTGTTGCTGATTGGTTTCGTTCTTACTTGTCTGATAGAACTCAGTTTGTGAGGATGGGTTACACCCGTTCGGATGGTGTTCGGTGCAGCTTGGGGTCTTCGTTTCATCCTGTTAGCATTGGTGTGCCGCAGGGGTCTGTTTTGGGCCCAATTCTTTTCTTACTTTTTGTCAATGACCTATTGTCTTCCGTTGACTTCATAACCATTATGTATGCTGACGGCACATCATCTGTGGTGTCGGATCGATCTTTAGAAGCAGTTTATGGTGCTCTTGATCATCTTCTCGCGCAGGTGAGTGGGTGGTTTGGTCATAATAGGCTTCGACTTAACTTGGCTAAGACTGGGTATATGATGTTCCATAACATTCGGAATCGACAGAATCTGAACCTTGATCTCCGGATAGATGATTGTTTAATTCGGCGGGAATCCAGCATAAGATTTTTGGGGCTGCATTTGGATGAGGTGCTTGACTGGAGGGGTCACTGTAGATTTATTGTAGGGCGTTTGGAATCAATCTGCTATCAAATTAGATGCTTCAGGAATGTTGTTGATGCCCGGGTTCTGCGGGTATTTTATTATGCCCATGTGCACTCGAGCTGTCTTATGGGGTCTGTTTCTGGGGTGGTTCTCCGATGGCTGGGAGTGTTTTTGTCTCACAGAAGAGAATTGTTTGATGTATCGCGGGGGCGAGAGCTAGAGACTCCTGCAGACCATTATTTAAACAACACAAAATTCTTTCTCTTCCCTCAATCTACATTTTTGAGCTCCTTGCCTATGTTTATAGAACAAGGGGTAAACTTGAGCGTCACTCTGACATACATGACCACAACAATCGTGGTAGGGATGATTTACGTCCTGCACTTCACTTCTCCGGTGTGACGAGGGGGTCTCCTGTGGCGGTGGGAACGGCCCTTTTCAATGCACTTCCTGTTAAAATCAAAAATTCGAAAACGGCCCAAGTATTTAGAGTGGCCGTAAAGGACATTCTCGTGGAGCATTGTTTGTACTCTGTGCAGGAATTTTGCAACTTGTTATGTATTTTACGTTTATAGGTGCTTTGTGTGCCTCTTGACTTGTCCTATATACAATGCAGTGTTAACAGGATTTGAATATATTATTATTATAAAGTCTATGAGGATTAGATGGATAGACCACATCATAAGGAAAAATGAAAACGACATGTTAAAGATGGTAATGTTGGGAAAACCAGCAGAAGAAGGAAAAAGGGGAGACCAAAGATCAGATGACAAGACCAAGTGTTAAACTACCCGACATCGATGGAAATAAATGAATGGAGGAGAGTAACAGCAAACAGGCAGAAATTGGGGGTAGTTGACAAGACAGCCATGACTCATAAAAGACTGTGAACAAGAAGATGGAAAAACTGACACGACGTAGTTAACAAACATGTATAATGAGGACCGATCCACCTCTTAATGCGGATTGTAAATCCTAAACAGTATTGCGATATTCCACTGAGAATGTAAAATTGAAAAAAAAAATAATAAAACTAATTTGGAATTTGCAAAAACTTACTGCACTACGAGCAATATATCAATATACTATGAAATTTGAGAAAAGAGCGCTCCATGAAATGGAAAGCTTTTATAGGCAGTTGTATAGACAAACTATGCTGTTTTCAGTCCATTTCCACTGTAAATTTCAAGTATGCACTATATAATTTTTCGTGTTTCCTCTTCACTTGTAATTTTCTACATTTTTTCCACTCTGCAATTTTTACCCTTAAATCAACTTTCTCTTCATTAAATTTTTTGCTTTCATTGTGCAAAGCAATATATCTGTTACTCCCACTAGGCCACTTTTTGTCCGAAGAGGCGGATAATTGGCTGTCAAAATAATTGCTGATGAAGCAATAATAATAATTGTAAATAAATTAGAAAAGATCAAAAAATATTAATGAAGAGGAAAACATGTTGTGAGAAACTTTAATTATTCATAGTACAACATTGGAATAGCTTTTAATTGCTACAAAATTTCCATATAAGATTTAAATAACTATTACTCATTGCAACAGCCAAACTTATAATTTTGAAATGTAATATTATAATTTGTAGAAGCATTATTTAATCACAGATGATTCATAATTTATGATACTTATAAGTAGAATACTTGAAGCCGTCTTTTATAACAAAAGTTAATAATTGCTAAAATTCATTTATGCTTTGTAGATTTGCACGTTAATTAAATTTTCGTGATTTAATAGCTTTTATACTTACTTATAAGATGACGGAATTTTATGATAATGCAGTTTTGGGAGATTCATAACAAGTATTATGTGTGTTGTGAAGTTATAATTGTTGCAAGTCCTATTCATTATTCGAGATTTTTACAATTTCAACAAGATTCTTTGTTCTTTATTAGCGAATGAAACATTCGCAAACAAAAATTATAAATTCAAAAATATCTTACTGAATAATCGCAGTTTCAATCTCGAACGTGAAACTGACCTCCTCAGACCCAGACTGACGAAGGAAATATAAGTCGCTTTAGAGGGGAGTCACTATATTTTAAAAGTGATATATTTTAAAATATATTTAGTATGTGTAACTTTCCGCCACTGCGTATCTATGCTGTAGACTTCAGGGAAAGTATAATGTTTTTTATGGTTTTTTCTTTTCCTGGCTTCGAAGTAAATATTGGGATGAAGTCCTGCTAGTCCTATTAACAGAACTATCAGAACAGAACATGAGGACATACTGATCTCTGTATTGGCGATCAACGTATCTGCATCTTCTGTAGTTTCACTGTCAAATTGGGGGTCTCCGAATTTCTTTTTTGAATCGAAATCAAGCGAATTTTATTTGTTTCATTTGTTAGAAACCGTTTTCTCTGTTTTTATATCATCTCTATATTTCATCCTGCATTCACCCGTTGTGTGAAAATGAGTAAAAGATGAAATTCGATAATAATTAATACATATTAACTGAAATTTTTACGAAAAGTAGAGCGTTTTTACAAATTTCGAAAATTTGCTCTGCCTTACTTCGCTCATGAACTATTCATCCAAAAGAAAAAAGTTTTAGACAAAAGTTGTAGGTAATTTTGTTTCGTACAATTTTTTTTAATAACTATTTTTAGCTTCCATAGCAGTGGAGAGGAGATAGATACGAAAAACTGATTTGCCTAAATAGTTGTTTTGATGTCCTTGATGAGAATTTTGCCTCTAGCCGAAGAAGAAAAATATGTAGTGTTTATTTAAGTAAAATATTTTTATAAAAAAATTATGTCAATTAAGAATTGTAAAATATAATAGTTTGTTACTTTTTATTGTAGGTACCTTGGAAACCAAACCAATAATGACAATTGATTGTTTGACGTTACATGAGTTTATCGTTTTGTGTTGAGTTTATTGTTCGTTTTTTCATAGTTTCAATATGAATAAAATTGATAATGTGGTAGACTTAAGCGAATATATGGAAATAGTTAATCTGGTTTCGGACGATGTGAAAATGGAAGGTACCCAGAAAATAATTGGTGAAGGTAAACGGGTCGCCAAAAAATCGACTACCAAAGTACAGCCGCCTGTAAAAAATAAATCTGCAACTACGAGTAGTTCTTCAAATTCTGGTCCCTCAAGTTCATACCTAAGAAGTGGAGCACGTCAACGAAAAAGATTTACGCGAAATGTTGCTAGTGCTCTATATGACAAAAATGGCGTTTATTTGGCCAATGGAGTTGATATGTGTGACTGTCTCGATTTGAAATGTCCGGGCTGCTTTTTTCCCTGCCCAAAGTGTCAGTCTTCCAAGTGTGGACTACAGTGCAGGTGCAATAGGAAATTTACATATGAAGAAATCACATACCAGTCTTCGGATACTACCGTTAAAAATCCACTCTTGAAAAAATAAATATTTTTGTTTTTGTAATTACCAGAGTTTAATGTTCCAAGTTTATTTAATTACATATTTTTCGAAATTATTTATAAGTTTTGTAGCAATTTAGTGTTTAGTAAAACTATAATGTTGCAGATATGCGTTTAAAAATAAATGTTGGTTTTAAAATGGTGTTTTTATTTATTTTTTTCGAACTGCAATTTTTAGAAGAACAGAATTATATTATATTCTCCCAAATAAGAATATTACATGTGTAATAAGGATGAGGATGGTATTATTACATTGATGAACGATTAGTATAATATTCAAGCAGCGAATCAGATACAAGTATTATTTAAAAATGGTGGAGCACAAGTCATACCTGTGGTAAGCAAAGTTCACCTAACCTTAAAGTTAATGTTAAAATAGTGGAATTATTAGGTTATTAAAACAATTTTGAAACCAATAAAACAGCTGTTAATATTATAAGTACAGAAACGAGGAAAATATAGAAAAGTGTTTCTAAAACACGCAAAACTAAGTAAACAAAGACAAAAAGAAGAAAAAACGGTTAGTACCAATAAAAGAGAACATTACAGATTTTGCCAAAATCATCATTACAATTGATAGATGCAAAGGGTGCCGAAGTAAATCAAACGCCATAATTAAAAGTATTCATGTCACTTCGTAAATTTATCGTAAACTCGTAAGCTTCTTAAAATCGATTAATTTTGCTTTTACTTTTATTTGGCATTGTAGAATCATAAACATGCGCTTCTGTTAAATGTCAAATAGGTAATTAAAATAAACAAGTACAAAAGAACAGACTAAATGCTTATTGAAAAGCAAAAACTATTATATTTTTACGAAGTTTATGATTAATTTACGAGGGTCAACCGCTACAGGAAATCTTGTACAATTAACTTCACATACTTCGTCAAAATTCACCGTATTTCATATTCTTCATCAGTAATTCACCATACTTCATCAATAATTCACTGTACTTCACCTACTTCATCGATATACTTCATTGTTTTCACCTATTTTACAAGTACTTCATGTATTTCATGTATTAATTCACATGGGATTTCTGTACTTCATGAGATGTGTACAAAAACTTCACCAGCGGTTAACTCGTTAATTTACAAACTGTCATAAATACCCAATTATGATGGTGTAATTTGCAAGGTCAACGTAGAGAAATCGTGTACATTAACTTCATACTTCACGTACTTCATCATAATTCACCATACTTTTCGTATTGTATATACTTCAGCAGTAATTCACGGGGCTTTACGTATTCACCAGTAATTCACCGTACTTTATCAATAATTCACGGTACTTCTCTACTTTATCGATATTTCATTGTATTTCACGTACTTCATCGGTATTTCACAGACTTGACGTGTTACAAATATTACCGATTTTACAAAAGCAGTGTCGTTTGTGTTCGTCACAATTTTAAAACGTATCGGGACAGTAAGCAAATCCGGTTAATGGATAATTTAATGACGAATAATTATTTGGAAATGTCAGAATACTCTTGACCGTTTCTAGGGTAACGTGACATTTTTATAGTCATTATTCGATACAAAGAAGTTGTATTAAATAAACAACAACCAAACAAATAATAAATATGTGTATTTCGTACCCCTGCGGTACGGAATTTATAATTATGCAGTTTATGATTAATTTTACGCTAATTTTAAAAACTTTAAATTAGCTTAAATATTTAACTTACTTTTAATAAAAAAATTATTAAACGGGGTCCGGGGTGTGGAACACCTCAGTGCCTCTGCAACGGAATCGTTAGGTTACTTCTGATAGAAAATAAATTACTCGATCAGGAGGGTTCTACATATTTTGCAATGTTCTTCATTCCAAAATTTGTGCACTGGAAGGTGTTCCACACCCCCCAGACCCCCCGGATTGAGTAGTTTATTTTTTCAGAAGTAAACTGAAGATCTCCCGTTGCAGAAACACTGGAGGGTGTTCCACACCCTGAACCCTCCGGATTGAGTAGTTTATTTATTATCAGAAGTAAACTGAAGATTTCCGTTGCAGAGATCTACCTCCAGGAGGTACGGAATTTATAATTATGTTTATGTTTATGATTAATTATCAGATTATGAATTAAACATATTTACTTGGCATAGCTAGTTTTAAAAACTTGAAATATGCTCAAATATTAACATCACTTTTAATAAAATAAATTAGTTAAACCGAGGGTCTGGGGTGTGCCCCTTCCCCCTTTTAATTAATTTTCTAAATAATTCAAAACAAAAGAAGTCCAAGCTATTATATTTCCATGATATTCAAGCAAATGAGCTAAAAAATTACAAAATTAACTAAAAAAATCTAAGTTTAATTTAAATAATTGATTACTATTAACTTCCAAAACTTTTAATTACTAAAATAATGACCGCCAAAGGTCTATTCAACGTTTAAGATAAAAATGTTAAAAAATCCACTGATGTAAGTTAATTTGCTATCAAATAATTATTATTGAACACATGTTTTAGCTATGATACACATCAACCGTAGCGCATGCGCATAAGGTAGGTTCAACTTTATATAATTCACTAAAATTTACTAACTTCATGATACTTCACTTGTACTTCAATATACTTGCACGTATTTCCCTACTTTACACGTACATCATGTATTTTATCAGTATTTATGTACTTCACAAGTATTTCATGTATTTCACAAGTACTTCATGAGATGTGTACAAAAACTTCACCAGCGGTTAACGTTTGGTAATTTGGGTCTGCAAATTTTAAAAATTCCATTTTTTAAATTTTATTATAAGTCAAAGAGAGAACCTTTTTAGAAATTCCTCTAATTAATCACTAGGATTAAAACTTTAATCGCTTTTTTTTTTAAACTTCATTTTTGAAGTCAGTAAACACGATTTCTCAAAAACTATTGTGCCGATCTTATTGAAATTTTGTAAAGTGCTTGAATGAAGGTTTTTGTTGTCTTGATCACAGCTTATTTTATAAAACAAAACGTGTAGTAAATTTTACCGAAAATTGTACTTTTTGCATACAACTCTGTCAAAAATTAAAATTTAATTTTTTTTTAAATAAATTTTTGATATCATGAGTTATGCTGACCACCGCAAAGATACTTTTTTAAGAGGTCTCCGAAAACCCGGTCCCTTCTTCTTCTCTTCTTCACGTGTCGATCTGTTACCGGATGTTGGCGATCATTCTGGCTATCATTATTTTATTTGCTGTAGCTCGGAATAGTCCTGTTGTGGTTGTCGAAAGCCACGTTTTAAGTTTTCAGCCCCGATATCCTTCTTCTCCCAGACTCCCTTTTTCCGTACACCTTTCCTTGGAGTATCAGCTGTAACAATCCGTAAGGCTTCTCATTCCTCATTTTTGTCTCAAAAGGAAAAACTAATGTAAGTTACATTTTAATATAAAATAAATAATATGTGAAGTGTGTGACGTGCCTTAAGTATATTACAGTGGCCTCTTGGAATTCTAGAATCTATAAACCAAAGTATTAATGATGGAACAGGTATAGTATATAACGGTAATTCTTTTAACACGCTGATCACGTTCTTTTTGTGGATATCAATAATTAGACGTACTTTGCAAGTAAGTTAGTTTGATCAAGTAATTGTTAATTAAATAAATAATTGTTAACCTAACTGTTTTCTTTAAACTATGATCTTCTGATAATAATCAATGGCAATCCAAATGATTCAATAAAACTGATCATACTGCACACTTAAAGTGTTTTAACCAAGTGCAAGTTGCTTGTCATATTAGAGGTACCTGGTTCTGCCTCGCTACCCGGTTCTGCTCCCTCTTGCCTACTTTGGCGAGTATTTACAAAGCGGGAACTACAAAATGCACCTACAAAAATCATTTAATTTAGTAAAAATTACATATGTATATTAGTAAGGCATTGTTTATATGAGATATTCTTTGGAGTTACAAATTTTGAATATTTAAAGTTGTTGACTGTTGGTTGGGCAACCCATCAACCTTTTTAGGAATTAAGTTGGTAAAACAAGCAATGTCAAAAATAAAATTAAGACAATTACTTCTGTTGAGCTAGCTAAAGCGTGAAGATTTTGTAATTTTTTGAGAGTGTGAGATTTTGCAAAATAAAGCAACTGCGTTGTATTTTTGTGAGTGGGAGTGGATGTTAGCACCTAATTTCATCAATTAAAAAGTTGGGAAACCTTCCCACATTTGGTATATTCGAAGTCAGTGATGGAAGTTGTTAAATTGAATTTCGACGATGATCAGAATATCAAAATGGAAGCGTTGCGGAAAATAACTGCTAAGGAAAAACGTGTTGCAAAAACATTCATTGTCGCCTGCAGAAAATAAATCTGCTAATATGTACAAAAGTTCTTCAGATCTTCTTAACACAAATTTTACATCTTCCTACCTAAGGACTGGACGAAGGACGTCAACGAAGATTTAATGTGTTCTGACTGCTATTTTCCTGGTCCAAAATACAGATTAAATTACAAATTAGCAAACGACTACCTAGTCACAACAGCCACGACGACGGCTACTGCTCCCAACCGACAAGGTTACAATCTGAAGCTGCGGTTACTACTCGCAATCGACATGGTTATCAGGAGGAGGATAATGTAGCGATCTTGGAATTAATAACACAACTAAACAATTTAATAAGAATAATAATTTTCTTATTTTTTTTTTATATATTATGCACGATACATTACACCTATAAAATCGGATATTTTTTCCAGTATATTACTAAGATAATTTTGTAAAATTCAATAAACTTTTTCCTTTAACTATACACTTTTTGTTGTCAATTTTCTTTATGCCCTGATGTTAAATAAATACGTTTTCAAATTTATAAGTTTAAAAAGCACAAAAACATGCTAGTACATATTTTTAAAATGTCAAGGGACTGAAGTATTCAAACGTTATTGGTTTATTATGTTTTAGGGTGGAGACACAATTTTAGGTAAGAACGTGAAAATATAGGTTTTATTAAAATACCATACAAAGCGAGATGAAAAAATAATTTAATTTTCTTCAAAATCAGTTGCTTTCCTACTGTACATAATATGTTTAGTTTTCAAAGTAATACATATTTTAAATTCCTTCTGAAATATTTGAATGCCATACCAAATATTATATTAAATACTGATGTTGAAAAGATTGAGAATACGTAATAATAATGCTTCCAACATTTATTTATCGTATTGCTGGTAAATGAAACAAAGCGACCAAATAATTATACATTCACTTTTTAACTCTCAATTAAAGCACAAAATTACTCACCAGCCTTATCATCGATATGCAACCTGAAACTTTAAACATAACCTCAACCGCCAAGCACAATCACAATGATGATGAATCTGAGTAGAACACATCATCACTAATGCGTTTTTTATACGATGAACGGTGTATTAAAAAAATGATCTATGCAAAAATAGATTACAATGATTAAATTAACAGATTTTTGATATTACTAATGTAATTTTTAAGAGTTAAATTTTAATTTAAAATGCCATTAAAATTTTTTTCATGATTTTTGGAAAATATTGTGCATGTTGGAGTTTTTACAATAATTCTCTCTAGAAACTTATATAAACTACAAATAAGATAAGGTAAACATAAAATCTGCATTATGTTAATGCTGAAAGCCTCAAATTGCGTTTGCGGTGTACGTAACGTAAAAAATTAAAAGAGCTTTTAGAAATTCAAAACACCGCATCTTAAAATTACAGTACTTATTGCATATTTTAAGTAAACAAGAATTGCTACACCTAATTCTTTTCAATGCACATTAAAATTGTATATAAATTCCATAGAGCGATATCGTATAGTTTAGAAGAAAGCGTAAAATATTAAGAAAAACAGCGCAGAAGTAAATTTATTTATTAATAATTTTTAATTCCAAATAAGAATTTGTTTTCCTCAAATAGTGATTTTATTTTATTCGCTTTAATATAATAAACTCTTTGGTCAAATAATACATTGTTCCGATGATAATTGCAGATCCAACCCACATTCTTAGTGATTGAGCTTTGGAGCACAGGTTGTATTACTATAAACGAAAATATAAAGAATGAAATAATTTCAAATACAAATTATTTTGCTCAGTTTTTATGTTTTAGTTCAATTAATTAATTAAAATCATTTTATTATCTACAATAATGATCTGGGTAGTGTTTAAACAATTTATAAGCGAAAACGGTCACTATTTTCTAAAATGCTTTCTTTAAATCGAAAACTATTTCATTTTCTTTCTCAAGTTCTTTTAAAAATATCTATATTACACTGCACACTACTCTTCCACCATTTTTAAATTTTAATTCCTTTTAAACATTATTATTTTTTTTACAATACGAAGATTTGTTTATTCGTCTCAGCTAACAACAAAAACAGCGTGTTAACCTTTTAAAAATTAACTTTTATCTTTGTTTTTAAACTAAAATTTGGTTTCGCTTTTACAAATTTTTTTTTCAATATTAAATTATATAACTCCACATTTTTTGTGTAAACTTAAAATTAAAATTCACAATTTCTATTTATATCACTCAAAGTCCTGACTTATACATAATCAATTTTCACATCTTGTTTGCCGTCAATTTTTAAATTCTTTGTTTACAATTTTCTATACATATCGAAGATCAAGTTGCGTACTAATTTATTTTGAATTTAAATTTAAAATTAGGTGAGTTACTGTTTTGCTCATTAGCAATCAAATTAATTTGTTTTGGTTTCAATTAACATCAAAAAGCAGCATGTAGGAAAAATTATCCCTTAATAACGTCGTTTTTAAGTTGTTTACATTCTAATTGGTGATTGTATTTCCTTCTGAGCATTTAATATATTTGATAATTATACAATTTGTAATTTTCATCACTAAGCAGCTATTGGTAAATTATTCAACTGCTGTATATAAATTTATATAGTAGTACGAAAATAACTGAAAATTTGATTTTCAATCTGGAATGAGCCGTACAAACAGGTACTATAGCTTCAGATACTACTTTAGTACCTTTTCAAAAATAAACAATTTGAAAAAGGGAATTAAATGAAAAACTAACATCCTCGATCGGTAGATTCAATTAATTGGCAAAATATTGGACTCAATAAAGTTGTATAAATATTCAAATTTGTTTAACGATTTCGATTAAACGAAGAAAGGGGTAAAATAATTATTTTATAATAAATTTAATTATTGTGACAAAATTGGTTAACTTTTTTTTACATTTTTGAAAGCTTAATTCGTGAAGTAATATCAACTTCTTAAGGTTTATAATTTCAATTATACTTCAATATTTACACAAACTTTGCGGAGCATTTTAAGAATGAAATAACAAGAGAAAAAATGTTATGAAAGCAATATAACTCAGATTTAATTAAAAATGAGCACTTTTTAACAATTTGACGCACAGTTGCGAATTATTAAACGCATTAATTCGGACATATTTCAAGCTTCTCTCCTTTAAACAAGGACATTATCGTATAATAAATTAAGCGAATAACGAGAAGAGCAACTAGAAGAACGCGTAAGTAAGCAAACAACAGTAAACGAAGGTCGTAATGCGAGACCCAATGTCGTCCCTGCACTTTGGCAAATGCACACATTAAATTCAGCTCACGAGTTCTCTCATTCCTCTTTCCTGTCTGTCCCTGTCGTTACAGAACCAAAAGATTCAATTTATTTTGCATTTCATGGGAAAATCGCTAAAATCCTCTTGATTAAATTAAATTTTTACAATACTAGCTTAATATAAAATTAAATCTTTATCTTTTGGAAAATGCGTTAAAGCACGCTAACTATCTAAAACTCAATTCCGCCTATCTTGAGGAGCACACACTTCTTGTCGACGATATAGCTACAGAAATATACTTACTTACAAGCACCACATATGAGAAGTTATAAGAGACGCTCAATATTTCTTTGATATACGGGAATGCTTTGTAGTCGCTTAAAGTAGGAGGGCTCTTAATTTTTGTTACTAAAGCCTTATTTAATACCCCCTGTACAACGCATTTAATACATTAGGTTAGGGCACCTGCAGTTATATATTATTATTATTATTACAGACCAACCGTTTAAGAAAAATAAAATTTTGATACTACAAGAAAATTTCTCAAATTTATATCATGTATGGCGCTTACAAAACGTTAACAATTTATCTAGCTTGACTTTTATATATCTCATTTTCTTCTAGTGGTTGTGGTATTATATACGTATTCGTTTAGAATGTGATCATTATTATATAAAAGGATTTGAAGAAATTCTCAGTCTAATAATATTAGTTTGTTATCTAGAATGTGCAGTAAGACATTCTATTATGAACACGGGTTAAATAGCAGTTTCAATTAACAGTGCCCTAAAGCAAAACGACACTAAATTTGTCAGAAAGCGATAAGCATAGTTACATAGCAGAAATATGTGTCATTCGTGCGCTATTTAGGTTAACATAAAAATTGCATTAGTAACTTGACTACATTATTTTTATTACACTTTATTACCGAATATTCAATTAATAACACACAGGTATAATAACAACAATTATTTTGTCTTGCAGTGTGATGTGCTTATTGACACTCGCAGATCTATTGAATTTTTTGGCACATTTGGTTTTGAAACTATTAACAGGAAGCACAAGAAGTACAAGAATTGAACTCAATTCTGACTTCCTAACCGTTATAGTTAGTTGATATTGAAAAGTTGAGATATTTGAACATATGAAACAATCGTAAAATCGAACCCACGACTACGGCAACAATTGAACACTCGAACTGCGAAACCCTTCATTCCAATTTTAAAACGCTTTCCACAACGAATTGTTTCAAGTTTCTGAAGAGGTAGTAGTCGCTAGAGCCAAATCTGGCGAATACGGTGGATGTTCAAGCAATTCGTACTTTAGTTCATTGAATTTTGCCATTGTTAAAACACTTTTGTGGACAGGTGCGTTGTCTTGGTGAAAGATGATTTTTATGTTGCAAACCGGGTCTCTTTTCACGAATTTGTTCGTTCAATTGATCCAAAAAGGTTACAATAATATTCAGAGTTAATTGTTTTACCTTTCAATATAATCTCCTCAACTTCAATACACTTATTCCAATGATCCTGCAATAATTTTATTCCATCTATGCAATGATTTTCTGGAAGCTCTGCAAAATACTGTTCCACGACTGAAATAGCTTCTTCATTCGATGAAAACGCTTTCCACGAACGAATTGTTTCAAGTTTCTGAAGAGGTAGTAGTCGCTAGAGCCAAATCTGGCGAATACGGTGGATGTTCAAGCAATTCGTACTTTAGTTCATTGAATTTTGCCATTGTTAAAACACTTTTGTGGACAGGTGCATTGTCTTGGTGAAAGATGATTTTTTTATGTTGCAAACCGGGTCTCTTTTCACGAATTTGTTCGTTCAATTGATCCAAAAGGTTACAATAATATTCAGAGTTAATTGTTTTACCTTTTTCAAGATAATCAATTAATAAAATCCTTTGCATCCCAAAAACTGATGCCATAACCTTTTTTGCTGATCGTCCTGACTTCACCTGTTTTGGAGCTGAACAACCAGCCTCAGTCCACTGTAATCGTTCTTGTTTCAATTTAGGATCATGGTGGTAGATCCAAGTCTCATCCATAGTTACAAAACGACGCACAAAATCGATTTTATTCTTATTAAAAAGATTCAAATGATGCTGAGAAATTTGCTTTCGTGTGAGTTTTTGTTGAATTGTTAACGAATGCGGCACTAACTTTCCAAACAGCTTTTTCATACGTAATTCTTTATGTAAAATATAGAGTACTCGTTCGTCTGAGATGCCTATGGTATTAGCAATTTCACGCTTAGTCAAACTTGGATCTTCACTAACAATATTATGTACTTGTTCAATGATTTCTGGTGTTGTTGCAGTTTTTGGTCGTCCACTACGTGGTTCATCTTCAACGCTTGTACGACCACGTTTAAACTCTAAAACCCATCGATGTACAGTTGGAAATGAAGGAGCAGATTCTTTTAACACGCTCACCATTTTTGTATGAATTTCTGTTGCTGATAAACCTTCCAAAACAAAGAATTTTATCACTGCACGATACTCAGTTTTTTCCATTGTTAAAAAATACACCGACACGTCGACTTCAAATGGCTTGTAAGCAATGAATGAATTGACAGATCGAAATAAAATTTTTAGTAGGTTCATATGAAAGATCAAATATCAAAATGACGTATGAATTTTGATTCCTCTACTGCTTAATAGGTTTTTGCTTTCAATACTTTACAACCAACCTGTATAATGTTAATCCTCGTGAAAAATTTTCTTTCTGACGGTATTCGATGCAAACAATATTAAATTTTTAATTTAAAATCGTATTAATTTTTCAATACTTTTCAAAAATACTGCCAATCTTAATTTGTACCACATCAAGCTTTGTTGTATTATCTTAATTCAACTGTGTTACTTTGTAATTCACCTGCTTCTACTTTCCATTATATTTTATTCATTTTAATCTAAATTATTAATTATATACATTTTTTTATAATCAAACCGATACTTCATAATATTATAGGTAATATATTAATCAAAATTTTTATTCTTGTTCGAATACATCAATAATTAATTACCTTCTTCGTTTTACAAAGCAAAGAAACTGTGTTTGTAACTTGATATATACAAAATAATAAGTCAAATTTATATTCTCTCTTGTGCTGGAATCGATTATACCTACGTAGAAATTGTCAAATGTGAATTTATACCTTTGATATCGCAAGCGGATCGATTTGATTTTATTTTTCCAGTGATTACGTTTATTTCCATACATATAAAGTTTTAGTTTCGGAGATTTATTCTTGATGCTTTTTGTGAAGTTTGGCTTTATTTAATTATTAACAAGATCAGCAGTGGCTCAGGTTAGCCGTCGAATTTGTGGATGATTCAAGGTTATCGTCAACTTGGTTGGATGCAGGACGCGAAGCCGGATTTCGGTAACATTGAACCACGGATATATCAAAGTTAAAAGGATCTTGATAACAAAGAATATTTTTGACAAAATAAAAGTGGTTTTCTTGTGCGGCTAGGTGAATTTTAAAACTTTAAGAATTTTCAACGCTTTGTTATTCACTGATGAGATTGTGTAGGTATTGTGTTAATTATTATTGGTATCGACTGTATTATTACGTCAACGAACATTTCATTATTGCAGCGTAACCAATTTTTGTTAGTTGTTTTTCTTCTTGAGGAAAATTAGGCCAGTCAGTAGAGAATCGAAACAAGGTGGTATGTTGCAAACGGTGGTGTAGAAGATTTTATTTTTTAACTTGTATAAATAGGTACAAGCATGTGAAAACAAAATGCTAACACGAGCGACCTCGGAAAACTTTTGGCAGCCAAAGAACTTCAAATTTTAGGACTTTTTAGTTTTTGCATATAACTCCTAAACCGTGGATTCTAGCAAAACATTTAAAGTTTAACTAATTAAAGAGCGTTAAATTTTGCGTCGAATGAGTACCACAACTTAATAATTTGGTCAAGTGATATGGTCGAAAACTACGGTCAAAAACGACGATTTTTCTAATTTTGTCAAAACTGAGATATACATATAGTACTACGTACTATATGCGAGTGCGCGTCCGGCATCGATCGCGCTGCACTAAATTCGTTGTAACTTTTAAACTAATTAATAAAATTGAGCATTCAAAAGCTCAAATGAAAGAAGAAACATGTAGCTATTGGATTATTATAGTTTCAAATAAAAATATGAATGTATATAAGAGTAGTATATGTATATAATTGGAACATACGGAGATATCCGATATACATGGCTAATTTTAAAACGAAAACGATAAATTTTAAAAACCAGAAGTGTAGCGTAAAGCATACACAGGCCGACTTTAAAGCGGTAGACCATGGTTCGATTCTAGTCGAGTCGGATACACTGCTGTGATCAAGGTCCAATATCAATCTGTGGACCATGGGGAAGGCAACGGAAACCACCCCATTAATTATATTCCTAGTAATGTCAGCTTGGCTTCAGCTAAGTTGACTCCAACATCCGGATACGGATAGGCACCGAAAGAAGAATTTTAAAAACTTGGGATATGCTTAAGTACATATTTAATTCACTTTTAATAAAAACAAATTAGTTAAACCGGAGGGTATGCGGGTGTGGAACACCTCCAGTGCCTTTGTAACGGGAGATCTTCAGTTTACTTCTGATAAAAATAAACTACTCAATCCGGGGGTCTGGGGGGGGGGGGGTTTGCATGTTCTGCAATGTTCTTCATTCTAAAATTTGTGCACTGGAGGGTGTTCCACACCCCAGACCCCCGGATTGAGTAGTTTATTTTTTATCATAAGTAAACTGAAGATCTCCCGTTGCAGAAATCTACCCCCAGGGGGTACGGAATTTATAATTATGCAGTTTATGATTAATTGTCAGATTATGAATTAAACACATTTACTTGGCCATAGCTAATTTTAAAAACTTGGGATATGCTTAAGTATTTAATTCACTTTTAATAAAAATAAATTAGTTAAACCGGGGGGTCTGGGGGTGTGGAACACCCTCCAGTGCCTTTGAAACGGGAGATCTTTAGTTTACTTCTGATAAAAAATAAAGTACTCAATCTGAGAAATCTGTGTGGAAGAGACACCATCCAGTGCTTCTGAAATGGGAGATCTTCAGTTTACTTGATAAAAATAAACTACTCGATCCGGGGGGCTGGTGGGGAGTCTGCATGTTCTGCAATGTTTTCATTCTAAAATTTGTGCACTGGAGGGTGTTCCACACCCCAGACCCTCCGAATTAAGTAGTTTATTTCTTATTATAAGTAAATTGAAGATCTCCGTTGCAGAAATCTACCCCCAGTGGGTACGGAATTTATAATTTTGCAGTTTATGATTAATTGTCAGATTATGAATTAAACACATTTAAAGTATTTAGAGTGGGGTTGCAAGTTTTAGGTAATCTTTCGAAATAAAACACGGTTGCACTTCTTGCAGAATAGCGTTTATAAACTTTTGGCTACCGGTTTCAACCTTTTAACAGGTCATCATCAGGCCATGTGTCAGATTTTGACATTAATGACACTTCGTTCGTTCTGCTTCGTTTTGTTGTGAATTTGATTTTTAATTTTTTTTAATTTTTTTTAATTTTTGACTTGTAATATTGCAATTTCTTTGATACTGTCGCACTTAAGAACCAACGATAACAAATGCTTCAAACACCCCCATACATCTGACACATGGCCTGATGATGACCTGTTAAAAGGTTGAAACCGGTCGCCAAAAGTTTATAAACGCTATTCTGCAAGAAGTGCAACCGTGTTTTTATTTCGAAAGATAAACACATTTACTTGGCCATAGCTAATTTTAAAAAACTTGGGATATGCTTATGTATTTAATTCACTTTTAATAAAAATAAATTAGTCAAACCGGGAGGTCTGGGGTGTGGAACACTCTCCAGTGCCTTTGAATGGGAGATCTTCAGTTTACTTTTGATATAAAATAAACTACTTAATTCGGGGTGTGGATCATCCTCCAGCGTCTCGGCAACATTTTTAATAAAAATAAACTGATTCGGAGGGTCTGGAGGTGTGCAACACCCTTCAGTACCCAAATATTACAATGCAGGCAAACATATTAAAGGTTTAAAATTTAGTAAAAATTTTCAAAATTGGGAGGGGAGCTAGCAGGTTTCAGCCCTCCTCCCCAACTAATTTTCTAAATAATTCAAAAACAAAAAGGTTCTACCGAAAATAAAGAAAGACAATAGATTTTGACTTTTTAAATTAAAAATTCGCAATGAAAGGGGACTGAGGACATTCACCTTATTCAAACTTATCCAATCAGATGACAACAAAATAACCAAAGACACAACAAAACAATAACAAATCAAACACCTGATTGGTATTTCGTCAATTTAACTTTAATGTATTTTAACTGATAGATAACTATAGTTGAAGAAAGATAGAAGATGGAAGCATAAGAAGATAGTTTAAATTGTATTATCACCTTCTGGAGCCGTCTCTGTAAAATGCTATTCATTTTCGCTTAAATGTAATTAATTAATCATGACGAAACAATGAATTAGGAAAGCTTTTATTGAGCTACCAAACCTCCATGATATTCAAATAAATGAGCTAAAAAATTACAAAATTAACTAAAAATCTAAGTTTAATTTAATTAATTGATTAAACTAGTAACTACCAAAACTTTTAATTAGTAAAATAATGACCGGCAAAGATCTATTCAACGTTTAATATAAAAAAATGTTAAGAAAATCCACTGATGTAAGTTAATTTGTATGTATCAAATAATTATATCTATAATACACATTGACCGTAGCGCATGCGCATAAGCTAGCTTCAACTTCATGTAATTCACCAGAAATTTACTAACTTCATGATACTTCACAAATACTTCATGTACTTCACAAGTACTTCATGTACTCCACAAGTACTTTGTATATTTCGCAAGTACTTCATGTACTTGACATAAGATTTCATGTACTTCATGAGATGTGTACAAAAAACTTCACCAGCGGTTAACCCTCGATATTTTCCGAAATTATTGGAAGTTTGGTGGCACTGGACGCGTGTTAATGTATACGTGTGTTGGTTTGCGGCGCTCGTATGCAAAACTATTCATTTTACAGAAAAAATTTAGCACATAAATTATAGGAATGTTTCTCTAGTTTAATTTATTACATAGCTATTTTTATCGTAAAATAAGTCGGAAAGGAGATATTGGCAAAAACTATTTATGGCCGCCATTTTTTAATATGGCGGCCCGAGCGGCAACGATACGAGGTGGCAAAGTGAAAATTCGAAAAGAGCACGTCAAAATCTATATAAATACCAATTTTCAAAACTCCTGGAAAATTTTCCAGATAACTCCTTTTGAGCACCAAATGACTGGACTAAAGAGTTATTGTAAAAATAGGCCAAACAAAAGTTGTATATCGCGCAATTCTTTACAAAAATTGTTTTATACTTTTTTTCTACAAATTTACCATTCATGAGAAATCGCGATCCGTTTTCGGACGAATTTTGACAAACAACAGTGCTATCTTGCACTATTACCGATTACTTGCATCTGTAAATCTCCGTCAGACTTTCTGTTTGTCGCAGTTTGTCCAAAAGTGGATCCACTGTACTCGCAGCCTTATGCAGTCTGTACTTCATCTGACGATAAATATACTTAACTAAAAATAATATGGAAGTAAATTGGTTAGGATGTTAAGAAACATTTACAGCAGCAAACATTTTAGTGAAACAGGCTGATAACGATGCTGAAATCCTCATAATTAAAACTATAATGTATTTTACTAATTGATGACACACACACATTACAACACGACTAACAATAAATAGACTATTTATTCACAACTGTACAAGTTACAACAATAACGACTATTACAATACCACAACAACAACTGACTACTGTGTTTACTGCCCCCTTGCTATATCCTCCTGTTGGTATTACTACCAACCTCAAACCCCGTTAACCAACTGATATATACAGGGTGACACCAAAACACCACATCTTCTCTCTTCGTTTTACAAATTTAACCTTTCCGGAGGCTTTATCACCCGAGCACTTCGTGTAAGGAACCGACTCCTCGCCGGACCTTCTGGTTGGATTTCGCTTCTTGTGACATCATCCACTACAACGTCCGACTGTTCCAACTCAAACGCTCTTCCCCTATCGCTACTTGCTTCCTCTGGCCTTATGCTTCTATCATCCGTTAACCCTTCGATACTCCGAACCGGAGGTGGTTCCATATTTTCTATCGCTCCTGCTTCCTCCACGTCTTCTAAGGATGATTTACGCAGACTATTTGCATGTTTGTACAAGATTTTCTCTTGTACCTTGACAAGATAAGTTACTCCACTTACCACTTTCATAATCACACCTTCTTCCCAATTGGTTCTTGTGTTAGGACCCAATGAGGACACCAATACCTTTTCCCCTATTTCAAACCGCTTCGGCGATGCATATTCTTCGGGCTTCTTTGCAATTAACTTGCCACTTGACGGCCTCAGCATATCCAGCATTGTCCTTGGTTTATACTTAAATACCATGTCACTTGGGGATATTCCTGTTGCTACATTTGGCGTATTCCTGTACGAAAATAAAAAATTGACAACCTGCTGCTCCAGCGACAAGCTTGACCGGCCTACTAAATACTTGGTTAAGGCACTTTTTACGTTTTGTACATGACGTTCTGCCAACCCGTTCGACTGTGGGTGATATGGCGGGGATTTTAGTGCCCTGATGCCATTAACTTGACAAAATTCTTGAAATCCTCCTGCATTGAACGGCGGTCCATTATCGCTTACTACTACTTCCGGAATTCCCATGATTGCGAATGTTGTTTTTAAACTTTCTACTGTTTTTACCAAATCTGTTCCTCTTGCCATCACATGTACATCCAACCATTTGGATTTACTGTCCACTATAATCAAACATGTTTTCCCTTGAACATGAAAGAAGTCGATATGGACTCTTTGCCATACCTTCTCGGTTTTCGGCCATGCTATTAAATTAGCTTCTTTTGCCTTGTTCTGTGTGAGTTGACATACTCGACACTTACTAATCCGTATTTCGATGTCTTCATTTAAGTGGGGCCACCAGACTGACGATCGTGCTAGCATCTTACACCTAACCATCCCCACGTGATCTGCATGTAACAACTCCAGTACTTTACTTCTTAGGCCTTCCGGAATAACGACTTGACTACCCCTCATTATACATCCATTATCGATTGTTAATTCATTACGCCTTACAAAGTACGGTTTCAACACTACGTCGGTTACTTTATTTGGCCAACCTCTGTAACAGAAATCCTTTACTTTCACCAATACTGCATCTTTAGCTGTTATCCTTGCTACTTCTTCACTTTCCAAAGGTATCTCTTCGGTTAAGTTAAAGGAGTTGATTGACGATTCTACCTCGGTTGTGTCAGGTAAAGGTAATCTTGACAACGCATCTGCTTCCGACAATAGTGCCCTTTCTTATATTCGATCGTATAATTATATGTGGATAATATTGTAAATGTTTATTATTACTTGTTGAAAATATATGTTAAATTAAATATTTTAAAAAGTTTCAAGTATAATGAAATTTGAAAAAATGTATTATTTTTTTTTTTTTTTTTTTTTTTTTTAATACAATTCTAATGAAATTTAAAAATTTTCCAACTCACATTAAAGTTTAGGACCTCCCTTTGCGTAAAAGTGGTTTCGTCTTTTCAAGATATCATCAGCTAAACTATCCCTCAATGAACTAAATGGATTAAAATCCATTAAAATTAAAATCAAAAACTATATTGGAAAATTTTTATAATAAAATTAATTGACATGTGTTTTGACAAACCTATACTGACATACTAGATTGAATGTAAATTGAATGTCACTAAGTAAACAAAAAAAAATACATTTTTCAAATTTCATTATACTTGAAACTTTTAAAATATTTAATTTAACATATGTGGATAATATTAAATTCCACCTAACCAACCTTGACGCCGTCATCACCGAAACTGCTTTATTTGGGTTAAACAACACTTGTAACGGCTGATGTTTTACTTAGTTTTCTTCGCATATCAGCTTCTGGTAGCCTATCTTTACTTTTTTCGAACTTTCTCAGCTCTTCCGCTTGCTTTCTTATTCTCAACTGTATCGCTCTCTCTGTGATTGTTACGTCGTAGTCTATATAAATTTTCTGCTAATTAAGCTGGCTTAACTTAATTATTCATCATCATTTCCATTTTTGGAATCTGGATTTGGATCTTTTTATCTAGCGTATTGTTTCTGTCTGCCTCTAGTTTTATTTCCCATTCTGTTCTTCCTTTTTTTTTGTGATTCCAACTAAAGTTCAATTGTGTATATCGTGCTTTCAAGTTTTTGATATTTTCCCTACATGCTTTTCTTTCTTGTAAGCATTTCGACTGCATCAGCTTCAGCTCTTTTCTGATAGTTTTCATTTTCTCTACCTACAACTTCTTGATGTTTTCTCGTATGTTTTACGTAGTTTCCAAATTTTGATTCTTATTTGCCTCTTCTTATTTGCCACATGTCCTCACTCATGCTCTTCATAAACTTTGCGATGTCGTCCATCTCTCCCATTACTGTTTTTCTGCTATCGCTGTTCTTATTCTGGGTTGTACAGACGTTTTACTATTTTTAACCACCTTACAATGTTAATCGCCGTCCGCTTTGTGATCTTTTGTTAATTTTCGCTTGACGAATCCATCAAAACTTCCTGTACTGTTTGTTCCATGTCGTTTTTCTTTTTCAGCTGTTCTCTCCTGTTATTCATTTTGTGTGGGCGCTTCTGTTTATTTCGTACTGTCAAATGTGTGTTGACTATTTACTTGTTCTTAAATCTAACTTTCAATACTCAATACTTTCCGATAAAAATGTTTTTATGTTGTTTATTGTCCGGTTCAACACCTCGGAAACCTTCCTCTGCCGGCTTCAGAAAAGCAAATCCCGGACCTGCTTGTGTATAAAGACTTGCGTATAAATGGCTTCTCTATGGTTTGAATTTTCAGCCGTCAGCTGTCATTCTGAGAGTTTTACAACTCAATGTTCTCCACTAAAAATTATGTTGCTCAGTTATTTTACTCAGTTATGCGCGCTAGGAAACTCAGGCGGATTTGGTGGATTGCAACTTATGCAAAAAGAAATAAAACAAAAAATCTCATATAGGAGTCTCCAAAGACATATATGAAGGAAGATAAGGGCAGCAAAGAAAGATAGTTGAAAGCGAAAGATGAGAAAATAGAAGAACTACAAAAAGCATGATACGTTTAACAAGCACAAAAGGTCAGAGAGGATGTTGGAATGTACAGGTCTAATACAACAGGAAAATTGCAAAACTGAGACGGCAGAACTATAATAGAAAAAAGCAGAAAATGGACACTTGGAAAATATACATATCTGATCTTTTTGATAATAACAGACCAGAAAACCCAGAAGAATTCAAGTACTCAGAAAACCTATCAATAACAATAGAAGAAGTCAAAAAGTAATATCACAATTTAAAAACTTTTCACACATCTATCATCAGTGTGGTGAGCAAAACAAAACATTTGCATTAAGCGATTCGGCACCAGAGGTTACTTAACCTTAAATAATAACCAAAAGTCACCACGTTGGCATAAAAATATCATTGACCGTTAAACCACAAAGATAGAGTTTCTCTTTCCTTTGAAGTTTCAATTAAACCTTATTAAATCCTTCTAAATTTGAACTTGATGACTTATGCCCGGTTTCACCGACATCAGTTAAATATTTATTCAAAGATTAAACTAAGATTAAAACTATTCATTGAATAAAATTGACCAATTTTGTTTCACCAACACAAAATAAGTTTAATCTAAGTTTAATCGTCTAATAAACTAACTGGAGATTTATGACCAGTTAACTTATTTATTTGAACAATTCTAACCTCAAATTTAAAGTTTGTTGTAGTTATCATATTTTATTAAAATATCAATTTATTTCAGAAAAACACTTAAAACACACTTTGATTAAAATAATTTTAATCGAATCGTGTAACACAACGCGAAAACCACTACAAATGTTAGGTTATGTTTTTAGAATAATGTCAATTTACTATATATTTGTGAGCGGTTCACATTTATTCAATGAATAGTTATTTAACTGTAGAATGAGCTTGGTGAAACGTAAATAAATTTAACCTATGAATAAATTTTATTCAGTGAATAACTAAACTGAGTTTAACTTGATGTCGGTGAAACCGGGCATTAGCTGCATAATTTGAAATAAACTGAACAAAATAATTTTGAGAAGTCGTGATCGGGATTAGCATCCAACTAGGTAGGACAAACGTCCTGATCCTAAGATGCAATGCGCTTGTCAAACTTATTGGATTTTTCTTCGCAGAGATGAATTTTTAAATCTCGCTGATTAAAATTCTGAATAATATTACACACGTAACGCAAGAACATTGCCGCTTTTAACTTTGATTATTAAAGGGCTTTTGCTGAAGACTTCAATAGAACATCACCGTGCAAGAGTAACATATTCACACTGCCAAATTATGTCTTTCAGCGTTATCGTTACGTAACCAGCATTTCCAAATTTATCTAGAAACCCTTAGTACCGACGCAATCTTAAAAGTAAATTAGCAAATAGAGTTTATTTAAGAAAGGGTTTCAGTCGTCAGCAGTAAACCACCACGTTAGCGCACTCCATGGCATACCGTTGAGAACTGATTTTCAGCATTGGGAATTAAAGGCTCTTAAATTTAAAAGGTTAGTAATTTTTTAGTGTATGCACTAAATAAGGGAAATACTGAAGTGTCTATGGTTACAAAGCCACAAATAAGTCAAACTGATAAAATTAAATCTGTTGACCGTGTATAGCCTGGTGATAGACATTTTCGTTTGACATTACAACATCAAGACAATACAAAATTGTTCTGTCAATGAATCTGATTTTTAATGCAATTAAAAATATCCGGGATTTGCGATAGGATCATGGTTTATTTATAAGATAATTTATTACTTTCTCTAGTACGAAATACAATTTTTTAATTGCGTTAAAAGAGTTTTTTTTAATTTGAAAGCTGATATCTCTGAGCTCTTCCCCAAAATGTTTATAATAAAAAAAATCCTTTTTTTGCTGCGGTTTAAAACCCATTTAAAATATTGACAAAAATGCTTTTAACTCTTTGTAAATATTTAATTTTAACAATTTACAATTTTTAATGTAATTTATTGTATCAAAAGTTAAATAAACAATTTAACAAAATTTTTCCACACCCCATATTATGAATATTAAATCTTTTTAGTCTGAAAGCCAATATTTGTTAAGAAAAATATTGTTCAGAAAAAAGTAACTGCAAACTGTGAACAAAGTCAAAATTAAAAATAACTTTCTAATCTTATTAAAATTAAAATGCGTAAAGGCGCTTTCTTTACATGTAAGCTAAGTTTGGTAAGAAAGTTTACCCCTAGTACTCTCTTTTCTTATTATTTGTAAGTCTATCTCAATTCATTCTGGATACGCTTTCTTTATTTATTATTTTTTAGTGAAATGTAAGAATAAAAATACAAAGAAAGTCACCGAAAGATAAAGTATGGTTTCTACTTAAAAAATAGTCAGCAATAAATAATTTTTTTGAAATATTTTCATGGGATACGGTTTGTTACGCAAATATTTCAAACTTTTTATTATCTTTAGTCAATTAAAAACTTTGAAAATCGCATAATTCAAGCTAATCACGAAATTATTTTAGGATAATTAAAACACTGTCGTAAATATTTTACAAGGAGCGGTAAAGATGCTTTATGCTTTAAATTGAGCTCATACACTATCTGGAAGTTCGTCGTTATAACGTAACCGCTGCTGTTGGAAACTTTATTCCAGTAAACTCAAATTTCGTTACCAATAAAATCAAGATTTACATATGCAAACAGATTTGCTTTTGTACAGGGTGAACTAAAAATAAGAGTTTTATGCGAAAATTAAGTTGGTAGTGCTTTGGTGACGCAACCTGTCGGCACGAGTGGCAGATACCGAAAGAACCCCAAAATATACAGACATCCCTCGACAAGATGCATTTCAAAACTTGTCTTAAAGCTCCAAACAAAAGAGAGACATCAAGATTGGATTATCTTACAAAATTACATCTTAAAATATTTGTTTTGTTTGAGTGAAATTTAATTTTGTTGACAAACTCATAATCTGAGAATATTTTTATTAATTTCGTTAGATTCCTCATGAAAATTAATGATTTCATTAGAATAAGAGCCTACCTACCATTAATTACCTGCAATTAATCATTAATACAAATCTTGAAATCAAATAAAATTTATAGGGGAAGATCGATTGTAAATGTAATTAAAGCAACTAAGAAACGCTCGACTTAGAAAAATAGGCATTTCACTTACTAATTGCTTAAGAAACCAGACATGCGTCTGGTCGAATCTGGTTATTCCATCTAAACGATGCTTTCCGCATTTTATTTCATTAAAACTAAGCACAAATCATTCATGACGCTAAGAATGTAATATTACCTACTTTGATCAAACTTTCCGTCTTATATTTTCCTAACAATTCTTATCAAATTAAAATTTAGTATGCCGAAATTGTTTGAAAGTTATCGTATATCACTTGATATGCGCGCATGCTTTAAATTCCATATAAAAATTTATTTAGGTGCTTTTAAATCGCCAAGTGTGATTACCTTTATTTTAATATATCTTTCAATATGGATGATTTATAAATGGTTTGTATGATTTGAACGCCACATAAAAAATTAAGACATGGAAGTGGTAACAAGGTTTAAATTATATTAACATGAGCCGAAGGCGACAGGTACTCGTGTAGGTAGGTAATTGTTTTTAAATTAACCCTAACGAGTAGCACACCAATGTTAATTTACTTCAAATTAGTATAGAATGTGGATAATGAAGAGAATGGGAATAAATTTGCTATACAGCACCTGCAGAAAGTTCCAATTGAATTGTGGGATAGACGACATACACATAGAAAAACTGCAAGAAGCTCTGAAAAGAAGCAAGAACAGAAAGCTTGCTGATTAGATGGAATTAATATGGAGCTATGGAGGATATCTACTGTATCTGCGACTGCTTCATTTATAAAATATGTGCTGGAAGAAACTAGAAATTTCAGGAAACTGGAAAAAATCTCAAATTACACAAATATTTAAAAGAGAAGCCACAGTAGGCGTTGAACAGCGGATACAAAACGTACTCTGGGTGAAGAACAGATGAGTTTCAGAAAGGGCAGATCAACAGATGACTGGTTGATTTCTCACAATTTTCTGATTTTTCAATAATTTTTATAAAACAAGATGGTTCTCAAAGATCCAAAAAAGATATGGCAGCAAAACTCTAAAGCTAATACCCCCAACGCCAGAATTAAAACATTAAATTTTGAATTTTAAAATCTTGAAGATTCCAGACTTGAACAACCAGATTGGATCGACAAAAGTTGCAGATCAAAACTTGGAATTAAAGTTAAAGTTAAATTTGCATTTGAAGTTACACCTGAAGTTGGAGTTATACGTAAAGTGATATTTTGAAGTTATATTCAAAACCTAAAATGTTGCTTGGAATTAGAAAGACGTATTTACCAGAGTTTTTATTAAATTAAATTAAAATTTAGTTTGTTTCTAAAATTTCTCGTATATTTCGAACTAATGTTAAAATCAAAATCGCTCTCTAACCCATATGGCGACCAGTATCTATGGCAACAAATATTTGCTGCACCAAACTCATAAATTATTCTAATACGCCAAAATATAACTAATAAGAGAAATTACGAAGTGTTTTCAAAAAGTAAGTCATCAAGGAAGCTTAAAACGTTACAGTGTCGGAGATATCAAAATTAAAGATGTTTTTACTATTCACTACTGTGGACTTTTAAACCGTAGAATACACAGATAATATCACCGTACTATTAAAAATAAGCTGATGAAGATAGAGCTTGTTCTACTCACCATTAAAAGAATAGTGCAAAGCACAGTAATATTTAAGCATAACTCTAAAACAAACTAATGAGTTTATATATCTGCGAATAGTACTTCACTGGCAATTAAATTAGAGAAAATATCTTCAAATCGAACTCGAGAGGGCAGGAATGAGGTTCTGGCAGTGTCAAAGGGCAATGGAACAGTTGTATGAAGCTTTTCTATTAAGATTACCCTCTGGCTTTATACTGCTTTAGCGAGATGATGTGCTGAAAAAATGTACCTCAATCTGGATTCGAACCCGAGCGTATTAGATGTAAATACGCGTGCTAACCAACTGCACTACTGAGAGGATTAGTTTATGTTGCACAGATCTACTACATGAATGAGTAATTCTAAGACCACCACACTGCCATTGTCAGACCTATGCTTTATTATTTCTGTTGTGTGTTGTCGGTTGTACAATGACAGACGAGCAATTGTGGACCACATGCTGATTATTGAGGATAACTCTTGGAAGTGCCCCTGCATCTCGAACCTGACAGAATTCTTCCTAAATACATATTATTTAATAAGAAATAAAGGAAATATACGATTACAGACGGATCCAAAACCGATGTAAGCTTAGAGATAGGAATTCCGGTTTAACCGCAGGAATTGGCTGAACAAATAATCTAATATAAACCCTTTAATTTTTGAATGCACACTATTACACAATATCCGGATAAATCTACACAAATATCCATATCAACCGCAATTTTCGTTACTTTTAACATTGAGCTAATGGCTGAAAATGAAAATCATAAAAATCATAAAATAATGCAGCAAAATAAAAAACGAACAAATTTTAGTTTCTGAAAAAATGCAGGATTTTGGTATTAAGAATTTTAATAAATGTTTGTAAATTTGATGAGGTTAGGATTTTGTTTGCTAGAAAGGAAATTGTTAATTTTAATTTTAAGATTTGCGTATTAATTATAATAGATTATGTCCACTGATTAAAAGCAAACAGTGCAAATAAAATAAAGTTAACTGAGTGCAATCTGAATTAAAATATTATAAAATAGAAAAAATTTTTAATGTGAAAAAGTCGAGCGGAAAGTTTAGTATTTTTGGTTGGCAGTCCGGTAAAAGTTCAGAATTAAAATATGTTGAGTGAAAAGATAAAATATCTTAAAAGAGACTAAATATTAATATTAGCGCTTTTAAACTTGTAAAAATTAACTATAAAAATTTTTTGAAATGCAGAAGTTGGCATATTGAATTGACTTTAATTCTAAATTAAAAATTGAAAAAATTTAATTGATGTGGTTGGTTATTGTAATCTCATTGGTTATTGCCAACGAAAACAACCAATCGACAGGGCAGCAGAGCTCGTCCGAAACATCGTCGAATGAAAAAATAGCAGCTAAATATTTTATACTAAAAAATGAGATATCCTAAACCCACGTTATTTAAACATTGATGGTCACGTGGTTTTTGTGTGAAATGGGTCTACCACTATTAATTTTTTCAATTTTTAATTGAAAATTTTAAAGTTGGAATTCTGCTGAGAATAAAGTAAACTAGGAAAAATTAATAAATTAAGAGGATAAAATTAAAAATATATAAATTGTGTTTAAAATAACAATTGAATTACTAAAAATTGATGAAAAAAACGACCATAATAAAATTAATATTTATTTAACGAAAATAATTTGAAATAGAAAAACCAAAACTGCATCAATGGCTACCGGAAAAATCATGAAAAAATAATAATATGGTAAATTTTTGAAAACATGACAACCCAAACTTTATTAAAGAAAGCAAATGTAATTAAAAAAATTTTAATAGATTTATTTTATAATTAATTCCAAAAAAATTTAACAACTCAGTAATAACCATTTTTAAAAATAAAAACGACGGTGATCACACAAATTCGAGGGGTCAACCGCTAGAGGAAATCGTGTACAATTAACTTCACACTTCACGTACTTCATCATAATTCTCCAGACTTTTTCGTACTTCTTATAATTCAGCAGTAATTCACGGGACTTCGCGTATTTCACCAGTAACTCACCGTACTTCAACAATAATTCGCGGTACTTCACCAAATTCATCGATACTTTATTGTATTTCACGTACTTCATTGGTATTTCAGAGACTTACCGAGACTACAAAATTTGAGCACTGGATCGAGCAGTGTATTTTTTATCAGAAGTATACTGAAGATCTCCCGTTGCAGAGGCGCTGGAAGGTGTTCCACACCCCCTAGACCCTTCGGACTAAGTAGTTTATTTTTATTTTGTTGCAAAGATCTGCCTTACTTGGCCGTAGCTAATTATAATAAACTCGAGAAATGCTTAAATATTTAATTCACTTTTAATAAAAATAAATTATTTAAACCGGGGGGTCTGGGGGGTGTGGAACACCCTCCAGTGCCTCTGCCACAAAGAGATCTTTAGTTTACTTCTGATTAAAAGTAATCTACTCGATCTGGGGATTCTGCATCTTCTGCAATATTCTTCATTCCCATATTTGTGCACTGGAGGGTGTTCCACACCCCCCAGACCCCCCGGATTGAGTAGTTTATTTTTATCAGAAGTAAACTGAAGATCTCCTGTTGCAGAGGTAGTGGAGGGCGTTTCACATCCCCAGACCTCCCGGATAATTTTTAATTTATTTTATTTTATTATTTATTTATTTTTTATCAGAAGTAAAATGAAGATTTCCTGTTGCAGAAATCTACCTCCCAGGGAGTACGGAATTATAATTATGTAGTTTATAATTAATTGTCAGATTATGAATTAAACACATTTACTTGGCCATAGCTAATTTTAATAAACTTGAGATATGCTTAAATATTTAATTCACTTAATAAAAAATAAATTATTTAAACCGGGGGGTCTGGGGTGTGGAACACCCTCCAGTGCCTCTGCAACGGGAGACCTACAGTCTACATCTGATAAAAAATAAACTAAATAATCCTGGAGATCTGGGAGTTGTGAAACACTCTTCAGTACCCAAATATTACAATGCAGGCAAAAATATTAAAAGTTTGAAAATTTAGTAAGAACTTTTCGCTTCCGTTTTAGTTTTCTAAAAATATTATGACATGTTTGGGGGTGGGGGGGTAAGCAACAAAAAAGGGTAAAGCAAAAATAAATTATGTACAATCATGCACAAACGATTATTAAGATGATTTTCAAAATCGGGAGGGTGGAGCTAGCAGGTCTCCAGCCCCTCCTCAACTAATTTTCAAATATTAAATAAATTCAAAATAGAAAATCTTTTTAATTAAAGTTCACAATGGAAGGGGGCTGATAATATGCACCTTATCCAATCCCATCCAATCAGACCACAACGAAATAACCAAACACACAACAAAACAAAAGCAAATAAAACACCTGATTGGTTATTTCGTCAATTTAACTTTAATGTATTTTAACTGATAGATAACTATAGTTGAAGAAATTGGGCATAAAAAGATAGTTTAAATTGTATTATTACATTCTGGAGCCGCCTCTGTAAAACCAGGACAAGCGCGTTATTTTCGCTTTAATGTAATTAATTTATTACGACGAAATAATCAATTACCAAAGCTTTTTATTGAGCTACTAAACCTTCATGATATTCAAACAAATGAGCTAAAAAAATTTACAAAATTAACAAAAAAATCTAAGTTGAATTCAATTAATTGATTACCATTAAACTAGCAATTACTAAAACTTTTAATTAGTAAATAAATAATCGCCAAAGGTCTATTCAACGTTTAAGATAAAAAAATGTTAAGAAAATCTACTGATGTAAGTTAATTTGCTGCCAAATAAGTATTATTAAATACACGTGTTTTAGCTATGATACACATTGACTGTAGCGCATGCGCATAAGCTAGATTCAACTTCAAGTAATTCACCAAAAATTTACTAACTTCATGATACTTCACTTGTACTTCAATATACTTAACACGTATTTAACCTGCTTTACCCTTACTTCATGTATTTTACCAGTACTTTATGTACTTCACAAGCACTTTATGTATTTCACAAGTATTTCGTGTACTTCACATGAGATGTCATGTACTTCATGAGATGTGTACAAAAAACTTCACCAGCGGTTAACCCCTCGCACAAATTTTATATAAAAATTTATAATTGTAAAACTGAGTAATTTAAACTTAAATTTTTAAATTACAAACTAATCTTAGATTGTCTAGCAACTGGGTAAAACACAAATTTCAATAAATTTGAAATTGGGCAAACGTTAAATGACAAATTGTCGTTTAATCAAGCAATTTTAATCTTTCTCCCATCACATTTTTAAATAAAAGTTACCACTTTCAAGCCGAGGAATTTAATAACAGAAGTTAAAAGCAGAAGATCTGACATAAGTCCATGTTTCTGGTGCCCAAAGTTCATTCCTAAAAAAAACTTGAAACGTATCAATATAATTAAGTATTTTCAAAATTACCGAAGATACAAACAAATGTTTTGAGGGAAACCAATTAGCGATAATAATCTACCAAAGGCACAGTACCACATAAGTTGCCATGCTGAGAATATAACACAACTAATAAAACGCCCAAAATTAAAAATTAATTACAGTTGGGCAAAAGTTAATTACAAATTGTTGTTAAACCAAGCAATTTTAATCTTTCTTTATCATATTTCTAAATAAAAGTTTTTGCCACTCGTAACATAGCCGAGGAATTTAATAACAGAAGTTAAAAGCAGGAGAACTGACATAAGTCTATGTTTCTGGCGCCCAAAGTTCATTCTTAAAGATAACTTGAAACATAGCAATATAATTAAGTATTTTCAAAATTACCGAAAATACAAGCAAATGTTTTGAGAGAAACAAATTAGCGATAATAATTTACCAAATGCACAGTACCACATAAGGTACCATTCGGAGAATATAACACAGCCAATGAAACACCTAAAAATTGAAAATTAATTGTAGTTCAATTACTTATGTACAAATTTTTAAATTCGAATGGTACCGAATACCCTCGCTTTAAATTAATGTGAATTGTTTCGCAATGTTTCGCAAATTTAGCATTTGTAATATAATGTTTGCAATACAGATATAACAATAATTAGCTTAATCAAATAAATGTCATGTAGGCATAAAATTAATATAATATTAATGTAATAATTATTAAATGAAAATTTAAACGTACGTTTAATTTAAATCATGTAATAAATTTTCGGCTTAAATATTTTCCTACTTTAAATTTGATTTTACTACATTATTACAAGGCATTCTTTAATACATGTCAAAATGTAATGTTCAAACCTAAACTGCTTGTAAGGAGCGAATATTCATTTTCACGCCATTAAGAGAATCTTAATTAAATATTTTCCGCGAAGAGATATCTTCAAGTGTCACACAAGTATGCAGGAGAAACTTAGCACTAAGTTCAGCCCTTCTTGAAACTTGCAATTTGGCTACGTTTATTATGGCAAAACGTACGTGGGATATTACAACCGGTAACGAATCACATATTTTAAACTTACGAAAATCACCTGCTCGAATTGTGACTACGTTTATGTATATAAATTAAATCTCATCAATTTCAAATGCTTTCAGAATTTCTGTATTTTACTTGTACCTACTCGTGCATCAAATAAATCAGCATGGCATATTTACAAATAAATACTAATTTTTAAAAAATGAATAGTAATTCCTGTGCTTTATACAAAAATATGTAACTATGTAATAATGCTTTTTGTTCTATCCTGTTTTTACTGATAAAAATATGAATAAAACTTTAAGAAAAGCATGTCCATCTTAATTTATTAAACTATTATCAATTCAACCTACACAAAACTATAATTTGACTTTTCAAAGTTTAAAGATTGTTCTAGTATTAATCTTTAAAAGTTACTGTAATATGATACATTGAATAAATGTTAATAATAATAATAATCGCTAGATTAAGTTTACAAATTCCTCGACAGTCTTTTTCTTATACTTATATTAGATTATCTACTTTATTTTTTGTACAGAGGTGTACACAGTGTACAATTTATAATAATGACTTCATATCAAATTTTTTAAATATTTAAGAATTACTTTTTAGCATCAAGTTAAAGAGAACATTACCGTAACGCACATGGTTTGGAGTTTTGGGAAGTCTTGAGTCGCCTACTTCAGTTAAGCAAACTCCTTTGTTTTTTAATATGTACTTCAAACGATATTTTTAAACGTGTGTGTATTAATTATAGTATTTGTCCGGTGGCTACAAAAAAATTTAGTCAGATGATCAGATTATGTATGTACAGGTTGGTTGCAAAGTACTGAAAGCAAAATGAAAGAACGTGAACTTTTAAATGAAATTAGTTTTTTTATTCAATATAATCTCCTCAACTTCAATACACTTATTCCAATGATCCTGCAATAATCCTATTCCATCTCTGTAATGATTTTCTGGAAGCTCTGCAAAATACTGTTCCACGACTGAAATAGCTTCTTCATTCGATGAAAAACGCTTTCCACGAACGAATTGTTTCAAGTTTCTGAAGAGGTAGTAGTCGCTAGGAGCCAAATCTGGCGAATACGGTGGATGTTCAAGCAATTCGTACTTTAGTTCATTGAATTTTGCCATTGTTAAAACACTTTTGTGGACAGGTGCGTTGTCTTGGTGAAAGATGATTTTTTTATGTTGCAAACCGGGTCTCTTTTCACGAATTTGTTCGTTCAATTGATCCAAAAGGTTACAATAATATTCAGAGTTAATTGTTTTACCTTTTTCAAGATAATCAATCAATAAAATCCCTTTTGCATCCCAAAAAACTGATGCCATAACCTTTTTTGCTGATCGTCCTGACTTCACCTGTTTTGGAGCTGAACAACCAGCCTCAGTCCACTGTAATCGTTCTTGTTTCAATTTAGGATCATGGTGGTAGATCCAAGTCTCATCCATAGTTACAAAACGACGCACAAAATCGATTTTATTCTTATTAAAAAGATTCAAATGATGCTGAGAAATTTGCTTTCGTGTGAGTTTTGTTGAATTGTTAACGAATGCGGCACTAACTTTCCAAACAGCTTTTTCATACGTAATTCTTTATGTAAAATATAGAGTACTCGTTCGTCTGAGATGCCTATGGTATTAGCAATTTCACGCTTAGTCAAACTTGGATCTTCACTAACAATATTATGTACTTGTTCAATGATTTCTGGTGTTGTTGCAGTTTTTGGTCGTCCACTACGTGGTTCATCTTCAACGCTTGTACGACCACGTTTAAACTCTAAAACCCATCGATGTACAGTTGGAAATGAAGAAGCAGATTCTTTTAACACGCTCACCATTTTTGTATGAATTTCTGTTGCTGATAAACCTTCCAAAACAAAGAATTTTATCACTGCACGATACTCAGTTTTTTCCATTGCTAAAAAATGCACCGACTCGTCTTCTTCAAATAGCTTGTAAACAATGAATGAATTGACAGATCAAAACTAAAATTTTAGTAGGTTCATATGAAAGATCAAATATCAAAATGACGTATGAATTTTGATTTCTCTACTGTTTAATAGGTGTCGCTTTCAGTACTTCCCAACCACCCCTCTGCGATGAAAATTTCACTGAAATACATAAGTAATAAACGAAAGAATACGGATTTATTTATTTGATATAACTTACAATTATTATACTAAGTTTGAGTAAAATCGATTAGATTGATAACAATTCTTGGTTGATTTGATATGGAAAAATACGAATCCTAGTTGTTTTTTGCACTACTCGGTATATTTGTCTACAACTAACTTAGCGATTGGATTAATTGGCGTGCGTCGAAAAGACGAGTTAGTGGTTAATATTATAAAAAAAGGTTACTAATTTTACTGAAAAGGAATGCATCTTATTTGTGATGTTATGTAATATCCGATATTATAAAATTTTAATTTGCTTTTAGAATCATATTCCTTTTTTTAATTCACTTATTTAATTTGAAATTTTTATCTTTTATTTTTGTCTTAGACTATTACTTTTATGGTATTTTTAATATTGAATTTCTTGCTCTGCTCAGCAAACTTCATCCGTTACTCTTAAATTTTCGTAGCAAATTCGCATCTCTTAATTTTTACTTGCATGAGATTGACTTGCATAATACATAATATATACCACAGTGGTTGTTAATATTGATATAGTTTTGTATAATTTTAATTTGCTTTCATTTTGTACATTCAGTTTTACGTATTTGTGATAGTTTCATATAATAACGTTTCCTACTATATTAATTTAATAAATGTAATAAATCAACAAAGCCGGGCATATAGTATGTATGTAGTTGAATACTTAACTCGGTCAGGAACCGATGAGTCTACCCCGGATTTAAAGGCACTTACGTTTTAGTGGTTATTAAAAAGGTAAAAAATTATCTTTTTGTATGTACTAATTAATTTCAAAACGACTAATTTTATAGAAAAATTACATGAAATTTTTTATAGATAAATAAATTAGAAAATTTACCGACTTATGATTTATGAAAAGGTCATAGAAAAAATATTAAATATTTACAAAATTGAAATGCATTTTAATTCCCCACAATTTCAGTTTTAGTCTACATTCTAATTCCCGGTTTCACAAACATTTAAACTGCGATTTCGGCTTAAATTTAGGCTTAAATAATATAGGCTTAAATAATTTAATCAGTTTAAACGTTTTGAAACCCATAAGAGAAAAATTGACTAAGTTATGACTATTTGTTGTTGAAAAAATGTGTTCAGTTGAAATCCAACTTGTTAATTTTGTTATTTAAATTGCATTTTGACAGAAATAATTCGTATTTTTTACGTATTTGTGATAGTTTCATATAATAACGTTTCCTACTATATTAATTTAATAAATGTAATAAATCAACAAAGCCGGGCATATAGTATGTATGTAGTTGAATACTTAACTCGGTCAGGAACCGATGAGTCTACCCCGGATTTAAAGGCACTTACGTTTTAGTGGTTATTAAAAAGGTAAAAAATTATCTTTTTGTATGTACTACTAATTAATTTCAAAACGACTAATTTTATAGAAAAAATTACATGAGATTTTTTTATAGATAAATAAATTACCGAAAATTTACCGACTTATGATTTATGAAAAGGTCATAGAAAAAATATTAAATATTTACAAAATTGAAATGCATTTTAATTCCCTACAATTTCAGTTTTAGTCTACATTCTAATTCCCGGTTTCACAAACATTTAAACTGCGATTTCGGCTTAAATTTAGGCTTAAATAATTTAAATAATTTAAACGCAGTTTAAACGTTTGTGAAACCGGGCATAAGAGAAAAATTGACTAAGTTATGACTATTTGTTGTTGAAAAAATGTGTTCAGTTGAAATCCAACTTGTTAATTTTGTTATTTAAATTGCATTTTGACAGAAATAATTCATGTACAATTTTTGTAACTTTTGAGAAAACAAATGAATAAAAAAATAATTTTTAACCCTTTCAACAACCCCTCAAATTATAAGTGTCTTTAAATTCGGAGTAGACTCATCTGTTTAAAAAAAAGAAGTTTATATCTACAGCTCGGTTCGTTGATCCTCTTATTGCTTCTTCTAAATGATCTATTTTTGCTGCATTAACTAGCAAAAACTATGGAATTTGAATTAGTTCAAGTATTTTAATCGAATATTTTTTTACCTTAAAAATTTCCGAAAGGTGAAAAAGAAAATATCCAAGCTTCCAAACTCTTTTTCATTTAAAAAAAATGGAGTAGAATTAATAAACCCGAACTCAAAAGTACACCATAAGAAGTACATGTTAATGCATTATTGCGCAATATTACGTAATAATTTTATCCATTATATTTACGGTGCGTGTACTGTACATGGGTCAACATCGACTTACTGCAATCGCTCCCTGCTATCTGTCGGGTTAACATCCCTAATTTTTCGAGTAGGACCGAGTAGGTTTCATTCGCTTTAATGCGCCATTTTATGAGACAGTGTCGTCTGAAAACGTAGCTGTTGTTGTATTAGGAGTAGTAAGTATATCTGCAGTGTACATTAGATACAAGATCGACCCAGGACGCTCTCCTGAGGCACATGCGCTTGTATTTTGTGAATTTCAGTATTTTCTTAGTGGTGTTTAATCATGAAGTACCTATCGGTCAAGTAGGTACAACTTCAATACTTGGAAGTACGGTGTAGGCAGTTTTGTTATCATTTTATACAGTAGCTTCTGGTGTCATACTTTATCGAACGCCTGGGTAACGTCTAGAAAGGCAACTGAGCAATAATTCTTGCCCTCAAAAGTGTTGTGTATTTTTTCTACTACTCTCTGCACGTGTTTGATTGTTATCTGCTGTACGCGAAATCCAAACTGGTGTTTTGGTATAATTTTGAGTTGGTCAAGCTCTGGTTTTAACATCTTTAAAAACAGTTGTTCTAATAGTTTTGATAGTATTCCTGGCCTGGGGATTAATATTATTTATTTTACCTTCCACTGAAATAGAAAGTGGCCGGTTCTTAGTATTGATTTATAGATATGATTTAGTGTAGTTAACGCTTTGCCGGTAACTGATGACTAAGCCAGTTATAAGGTCATATAGTGAAGCCTTTTTCGGCTTTACTTTTTCAATTAAGGTTTTGATTTTGTGAAGTTTTATAGGTTAGATAGGAGGTTTCATTTGGTATGGTGCTTGCAAAAACTTCATTATTGTTTTTTTCTTCTTGGGGAATCATAGCTGGGAAGAGTCTAAAAACCTTTTCTAGATGTTTGACAGACGCCACAGCCTTTTGTATATCTGTTCATGCCCATAACTTTTTGGTGAGATATTAGGTTTTCCTTTATTTAATTTTTCCATTTTCTTTCACAGTGAATATTCAGTAGCTTCAGTTAGAATTAAGCCTTCAAGAAGATATTTTTAAAGAGTCCAGTTTTTTTATTTATTTTTTTAAATTTTTTCCCTAGCCTGCTCAGTTTCTCTTTATTTTTAAGAGCTCTTGTCGTCATGTTACGGAATTTTGTTAATTCCGTAACTAGGATTCGTATTTTTGCCCTATGTACTAGTATAGAACGAACCATATCACGTAGGATTTCGAATTTAAAAATTATTATTTTCATATCGCAAGTGGGACGATTAGATTCTCATTCTATACGGTGTGCTCGTGTAAGCTAGTTTGAAAATTTTGTTTTACCTTCGCCATTGAGGATTTTAATGGGTAAGGATTTTTACCGCCTTTGAATAGAGTAGATGTTCTTACTATTAATTTTTTTAGCGATTTTTCAGGGATTGTATTTTTGTACCCGTGATATGGTATTGAAACATCTACGTCTGCACGAGTTTGTCGAATTGTATCTTCTGGTTTTAATTAGTTTTTTTATTCATAATTTGTAACTCCAACGGCACGCAGATGACGTCACATGAATATTTTTGTTTTAAAAAACCAAAAACCAAAGAAATGACAACACAAATAATTTACACTCCCGTACTCCCTTGACCTGGACGACTTGATGGCTACTGATGCATACCGAAAAGTGGGCTCAACTCTCCTGAAAATTATCAGAAATCCAATATCCTAATCCTAAAACTGAGGTTGTTATGGGTTATACCTGTAACCGGTACTTTATAATTGCCTTTATCACAATACATAAAATTTTGAAATAAAATCTATTTTTGGCTGGTGACAAATATTCCATTTCCTCTTCTTAAAGCTCCAAAAAGTGATGATTTTTAATTATTGGTGCCAAAAATACGCGGATTGCTAAGAAATGAAAAGTATGTCAACTATATCAATTTTATTATAAACAATACTAAAATACCTGCAAATCCATATAATGTCCAGTAATTATTCTAAATTATGTTAATTTATAAGCAGATATTTTAATATCCACCTGAGATTCTTCAGTCATGTTTGTTATATTTTTCGTTTCTTAGCAAAATCATAAAATAATGAAATCTGAACAGCTATGAATTAAAATTTTAAGGTTTGATTAAGTGCGAGAATTTTAAATTTGAAAAAATTGTAAGAATTTTTAAGATAAGCAAAAAATCGTTACAAATTGGAAAATTTTGGATCTTATTTTATAAGTTTATATTTTATGGATCCATTTTATGGTGTTTTTGATACTTGTTGGTTGCCATATTGGCGTGTGCGTGTTTCGCGCTTATCAGATATAGGAATAAAGAGGACCAAAACCCTACTCGCACCACTTTGTGGTGGTCCCAGGAAACGTGTGAAGGATTCTCAAAGATCGGGTAACCAACATCGGTGGATGAAAGAATTCCACACGCCTGACGCGAAAGGTGTCAGGAATGACGCCCTGCTAAAAAACCCTCACATAATGCGATGAAAATAGAATCGAATAAGGAATTAACCATTACGATGCAGGGGAAACTCGGTGCCCCAGTATCGGTCGGATTGGTGGGCAATAGAGCAGGCCCCCGCCGACCGTCAACAAGTGATTGCTCTACGTCTCAGGTAGGCGACTAGCCCAAAAGATCTGGGTGACATCAATATAGATTCACACACCGTCGGAATCATTCCAGAGCCCCGTATAGAGTTGTAAATGTTAAGGAACCATATCAGGGATATCACGGAGTACATTAAGCATAAAGAATGCATGAGTATTCTAGGCGCGCTAACAACATGCTGGATAACTACAAAAAGACAGAAAAGTCCAAGCGAAGGACGAAAGTGAATAACAGAAGTGACCTCCCTTGATGGTGGAGGTCATACAGGCCATAAATAGCCAGGGAATAGTCCTGAAAGAGATGAAAACCGAAGCCAGATTACATAGAAAGCCGTCAGGAAATCACGAGGCCAGACAGCACAGGTGGAACTATTAAAAAATATAGAAAAAGACGTAAGAGAACAACAGCAAAAGTCGCAGAATTTGGTGAAGCGGTGACGATACTGCAAAGCGCCTTGAATGGCATCCACGAGCGACAATTCAAAACATCCCTTTCACTGGAACAAACAAACAAGATGCAAGATCTAGTAGAACAGATGAGATTGCTCGGCAACGGGGTGGGCAATGCCCAAATACATATATTTGAAGTTGAAGAAAAAGCCCAAGAGGATCAGTCGACTAGTACCACAGGCCTGATGACAGAGCAGACAGAGAGCAAGACCAAAAAAAGCACTCTTAAACGTGTTAAAATGATTGACCAATGGCTGAGCAGTCGTCCAGCAACGAGGCAGCGGACGGGATCAAGTGGGAGCACGTCGGACGAGAACGAGGGCTACGTGAACCCCCATAATAGAGTTCAACACAAAAGAGCCTAAGGAAAGGTCAAGAAAGCAAATCAGGCCACGAAGAAGGCGAATGCGAAAACGCGTCACCAGCCGACAACCCAAGCAAAAAACCCAAGAAAGAAACCTCTAGCGGAATTAATTAAAACTACCGAAACCCTCTCATACAAAGAGACGCTGTCAAACCTTAAGAACTGCCTGAAAGCGAACGGGACGACAGTCAACAAAGTGACCAGGGCTAAAGAAGGGATGTCCTCATCCAATCGCGGGCAAACAGCGACATTACGCTGCTGAACACTAAAGAGACACCGGTCCAGCAATTGATTCACAAGAAAGATATAAAGATTGAAGACAAATGGTATAAGACTGCGGAGATGTCTGAGGGGTCGTTGGGGCTGGAGGTTATGTACACTTCCAATCTTTGCGACTTGCCTACGGTGGCACACAGTCCGCAATAGTCAGATGCGACGAAGTCGGCGCGGAGAAGCTTCTCAAGTTGCGGAGGGTGAAGGTCGGCATGGTCTCGGGTCTGCAGAGTCCGAAAGTTTTCTCAAATTTAGCCAAGATGCTGGGGATCGATCATTCGGCGTCTACTTGTAATGGAAGAAAAGGATCATATGTATTAGATGGGCAGACGACCACATGGCAGCCAAATGTACCGATAAACCAAAATGCATGCAATGCAGAAGGGAACACACTTCAATCAGTAAAGAGTGCCCCAACGGAAACGCAATAGGCCACATTTATCCAAGTCAATCTGAACCATGCAAGGCCGGAACAAGACCTGCTTCTACACACAGTCCAAAATAAAGATATCGATATAAGCAAACCCTATAAGAAAATGGATAACAACTGGACACACGACCGATGGAAAAGCAGCAATATTAAAACATAACCAAGTTGGTATCTTCAGTAGGGAAGCTGTCTTTGAATAGATAGAAACCAGAGATCTCATCGTATGTTTATGCTATTTTTACCAAACACCGACCTGGATGAATATGAAAACAAGCTATGGAACTTGAAAGATAGCGTAAGAACACAAGTCAAACCCGCTCTCATCGGAGGTGATTTTGATGTCAAGGACTGACTGGAGTTCCCCAACCACCGATAGAAGGAGAACGTCTTATGGAATTACTGCCTGAGCTGGATTTCTCGGTTTGCAACTCAGGAGATACGCCGACCTTTGAAAGAGAAGAATCCACCTCTTATATAAATGTCATGGTGGTCTCTATGGCTCTATTAGATAAATTAAAAGATTGGGAGGCACTAAAAGAGAATCAGCTTGCGACCACAACTACATCATGTTCGCAGTTGACAACTTAGTCGAAAGAGTCCAACCGACATCTTCGGGCTGGGTCTGGAAAAAGTAATAAATCACTAAATTAAGTAAATACCTCAACAATCATGAGATAGTGAAGAACGACATCTAAACATTAGGCATGGGAGCTTTGTAAAAAGCGTGTGACACTCAATACCAAAAATTCATCCAAAGCAATGTATGTGGTAAAAAAGATTGCAGAGGCGAGAAAAACTGTTCAAGCAAGAAAGTGGTACCAAAATAAGAAGATCAGACCACCCAGAAGTAGAAAATGCAAGGATTTTCTTGATGACGAAAAAGAAAGTTCTCGAAATAAATCAAAAACAGTTGAAAAAAAATGACCAATTATTGGTAAGGTTGAAGATGTGGAAAACTACCAATTTGTCACAAAGAAACTGGGAAGACCATCCATTCCAAGCCTCACAGAAAAGATACTTAAAAGCATTGTCTCAACTCTCTTGTCCACCCGCGAGAGATACGGAGTTACCGCTCCCTGCTGCACCTCAGATCTTCTCAATCAAAGAACTGGAAATAGCCACGAAGAACATGAAGACAAATAAAGGCTCAGGCCGGGACGAGGTGCCGGCAGCAATACTAAAAGAGATCTTTAACTGCTGCCCAGAGGTTCTTCTGAATTATTAAAATAATATTTTAACAAGCGGAAAATACCCCAAGGAGTGGAAAAAAAAAGAAGCTGGTTCTTATAAGGAAGGGTAATAAACCCCTAGATAGACCGAAGTCATACAGACCCATTTGTCTTTTCGATCATATTGGTAAACTATACGAACGGTTGCTAGGAAATCGAATCTTTATCTCAGGGAAACCAATAAATTTTTAAGGAGATAACCAGATTGTTATGTTGAACCTTGAGAACAAAGGTACTGAGTTTACATGATTAATTAGGTTTATAGATTGCTCAATATCTCAAATGGAATAATGCTCAAAGTAAATAATTACTAAAATAATTGTAAAGAGAAAACAACCAATAGGATTATGTATGTAATATTAAATAGGATAACCGAATTCATGATTGAATTAATTGAATAAAGAGAAATTAGTAATTTAAAGGTGAAGAATGCTTAAAAGTGTTGAATATTTAATTTACAATTAATCATTTAGAGAATCAATTTCTAAAATATCAGAGCAACTTAAATGGATATCCATTTATTATTGTAACTAATCACGGTGTAAACATAAAGGACAACTTAGTCAAGCCGTCAAGAAAAAATTAAATAAATACATTTTAACGCCAAAGAACAATTAAAATTTAAAATTAACGAATCATTTTGAAGTCAGGATAGATTTATAATAGAAATAGGAGATTTTTATATTGAGATTATAATTACAGGTTGGTTGTAAAGTATTGAAAGCAAAAACCTATTATGCAGTAGAGGAATCAAAATTTATACGTCATTTTGATATTTGATCTTTCATATGAACCTACTAAAAATTTTATTTCGATCTGTCAATTCATTCATTGTTTACAAGCCATTTGAAGTCGACTTGTCGGTGTATTTTTTAACAATGGAAAAAACTGAGTATCGTGCAGTGATAAAATTCTTTGTTTTGGAAGGTTTATCAGCAACAGAAATTCATACAAAAATGGTGAGCGTGTTAAAAGAATCTGCTCCTTCATTTCCAATTGTACATCGATGGGTTTTAGAGTTTAAACTTGGTCGTGCAAGCGTTGAAGATGAACCACGTAGTGGACGACCAAAACTGCAACAACACCAGAAATCATTGAACAAGTACATAATATTGTTAGTGAAGATCCAAGTTTGACTAAGCGTGAAATTGCTAATACCATAGGCATCTCAGACGAACGAGTACTCTATATTTTACATAAAGAATTACGTATGAAAAAGCTGTTTGGAAAGTTAGTGCCGCATTCGTTAACAATTCAACAAAACTCACACGAAAGCAAATTTCTCAGCATCATTTGAATCTTTTAATAAGAATAAAATCGATTTTGTGCGTCGTTTTGTAACTATGGATGAGACTTGGATCTACCACCATGATCCTAAATTGAAACAAGAACGATTACAGTGGACTGAGGCTGGTTGTTCAGCTCCAAAACAGGTGAAGTCAGGACGATCAGCAAAAAGGTTATGGCATCAGTTTTTGGGATGCAAAAGGATTTTATTGATTGATTATCTTGAAAAGGTAAAACAATTAACTCTGAATATTATTGTAACCTTTTGGATCAATTGAACGAACAAATTCGTGAAAAGAGACCCGGTTTGCAACATAAAAATCATCTTTCACCAAGACAACGCACCTGTCCACAAAAGTGTTTTAACAATGGCAAAATTCAATGAACTAAAGTACGAATTGCTTGAACATCCACCGTATTCGCCAGATTTGGCTCCTAGCGACTACTACCTCTTCAGAAACTTGAAACAATTTGTTTGTGGAAAGCATTTTTCATCGAATGAAGAAGCTATTTCAGTCGTGGAACAGTATTTTGTAGAGCTTCCAGAAAATCATTACAGAGATGGAATAAAATTATTGCAGGATCATTGGAATAAGTGTATTGAAGTTGAGGGAGATTATATTGAATAAAAAAACTAATTTCATTTAAAAGTTCACATTCTTTCATTTTTGCTTTCAATACTTTCACGGTTCACGGTTACAATTTAACTGATGCTTGTTGATTAGTTCGGTATGAACCAATCTTTATTTTGGATCAGTGGCTCTCTGACAATCAGCCGCTTCCATACATCCTGTTCCGATAAAGCCTAGTCGGCTTAAAAATTAAAAACTAAGAGTTATAATAGTCTTTTGGTATTAATTTTTAAAATTATTAGCAATTGAAATCTTTTTATCGATTATTATTTTCGCGCGATCCGAAAGAAATCTAGTAAATTCAAATAGTATAGTAAACTGGAATCTTAGAATTTAAATCTACCATATCAGTCAATTTGAGTGAAATTGATGCTGCAATAGTCAACTTTTATACACGACATGATCTGCAATTGAAAGTTACATATTATTTGAATTCGAAAATTTTTATTTTATTTTCTATTTTTGCAAAATTGTCCAAAGTCGAGCAATCTGAAATTGTCTTTGGCGAATGTTGTAGGTTTACATCTCATCTTGCAGTTCGATATACAATTTAATAACTAATTTATTTCACTATTGTTTTACAAAACTAATTTTATTATGTTACAACCTCTACCTACACAATTGACCAAATTATTTGTAGTGTAATAAGTTCATCCTACATTATACTAATGTAAACTTTAATCACAAAGTTACTTTCCATATCAGTGATCGCAAACGTAGCACATGTCCTAACTTCCGTCGTCCGTTGTTGTCTTGCCAGTTTAATTTCGCTTCAATTATGTCAGAAATGAACTTGTTATGTATAGTAATAATAAGGGTTCATTATTTCTCTGTATTCTTCTTATGTATCATATAATTTAAGGTTTATGTAAACGGTTATTGCTTAAACGGAGAACAGTCGTAACTAAATTAAAATCTACTTTCTCCCAAAGCAATGTTCATGATGTAAAATATTACCTACTACATATTATTATATTATCGTCCCTTTCGAGAAAAGGAGCCAGGATGTTTGGCATACTTGGATTGGACGAAAAATAAATAAAACTAACTTAAAAACTTTATGATGGAAAATGTTAAATTATGATGGTGCATTTTGGAAAAAATTTAATAATTTATCAAAATCCGAATGGAATTTCGATTCAGTTCAAAAAGTAGTTACTCATTTTTAAAGTTTGTTGTAAAGTTTATAAAGCTCCATCTTCGGTTGACTACTTCTATTATTCCTCGATAATGTTACATTAGATGTAGTTTTAGACATATTAGGTAAGTAAAAGATATTCCGCTTCAATAGAGTACGGTCAGATTTAAACGATTTAAGTTCATTATTATTCACCATGCATACGTGTATTTTGAGGTAAATATTCAGATATTAGTTCGACTTTGATATCAAAGTTACTAAGTTAGCAAACGTCGAAGATAGTGAACTTCAAATTACTAACCGTAAATTAGTCATTCTTCCTAAATACGCCATAGTATTTCTTGTAAATTATCAATTACGTTTGTTTAAAACTTTTTTACGTTAAACAAATAATAAGTAGCATTACGTACAGAGCTTTTAAATTTTTAAAGTGAAATCCGGTAGGCATAACTAAATAATTTAGCAATACAGCAGTTTTTTAGTTTTATATTCCATACTCACATAAGGAGAATTAAAAATTTTAAACCTTCATTTTGAAATAATTTTAATTTTATAAATTCCAGCTTGGAAATGGATTTAAATTTATACAAAATGGTATTAAAATTTAGTTAACTGAAAATTTGGTTTAATGACGGATAACTTGCATAGAGGTTTGCCACTAAAATCAATTACCAAGTAGTCGGGTTTTACAAAATTGTATTTAACCTTAACTTCGTTTTTGGTTTACCTTCTCGAGCAGTTAACATTAGATTTGTAAATGCAATGTGATGTTACTATGTACAAGATTGAAAATAATAATTATACGAAATTTAAATTACAAAAATGTCGAATAATGGACGACAAAACTTTTCTAAAGCTTTTCATTTCGTTTCGATTGTAACTGTCACTTCAAAACTAAACATACAAAATGAATATCTGCTTGGATAGGATTCAATAATTTGGTCTTTTGATGCAGCAAGCAAATCGTAATTGTTTCCGTAGAATAGAAAATTGAGGCTCAACAATCGAACACCGACTTTGCAAATTCCATATTCATCTTGAGCTTTCAAGTTTTTTAAATCCCTCGGATTCACCTTCATATTTTCTAAAGCAATCCATATAATATGTTAGAAAAAAACGATCCAAAATTGACAATCTACACTACCTAAGTTGAAATACAATTTTAAAGTAAAGAACAAAAAATAAAAGTTTACAAAACGATCATGTAGCCTATATGTTCCGGGTGGATAGTTTCGAATCGCAGCCGGTCAGATACATGATGATGATTGCTGTCTGCTACTCGCAACAATTTCACATACATATCCTTTTATATTCTTTTTCAATATCTTATTCACCGCTTCAATACCTTTCACAAACCTACTTGGATTACTTTAATAACACATTTTAAATGCCATCTCGAACACCACTTCCGATCTTTTCGTTTAAGCTTGTTACGATCCTAAAAATATCGGATACCGAGTTTATTATTTAAATAATAAATTAACACGTAAACCAAAACTAATTTAGTAAAAAGCATGAGAATTTTTAATCGAGGTTTTACATTTATTTACATCGGCTTACATTTTAATTAGTTATAATAATTACAAAATTGCGATTAATCTATTTATTAAGAGACGGTTATTGGCGTAGTTGTTAGCGCGATCAACTGCTAACGTGAGGCGCCCCGGTTCGAGTCCAGGGAGATGCTCACATTGTAAGGTCGTCTCCGTGCTTCGGAAAGCACGTAAAGACAGTAATCCTTTCACAAAGTGCTAGCAACATCTTTAAGGGATTAAATGGTAGAGTACCCTTTGAGGGAATCGGACACCATCGCAAGTCGTTCTAAAACCAAATTTATAATATATTATTATGTTACGTTAGTTTGGTGAAGTCAAATTGTTGTAAACCTTTCTTTATCTTGTTATACCTACATGTTCATCTACCTGAAGCACTATCGTTTTTTAATTGTCTTGGCAAACTCAACGATGTGGAGTCCATTCATTTTTCTTCGGAAGCAGGTCAACAATCAAAATGTGACTGTCCGTTACAATTTATTATGTATTTGTATGTGTTTTTGTGATAGAATTGACTCGACAATGAATCCTGGTAGTTAGTTACCTTCTAATTTCAAATGATTAAAATTTAAATGTTTCAGGCTGCTCCTGTTCTTGCTGATGGCTTTTTATTTACTTTATACAAATATTGTCATGAAGTGACTGAAACTTTGATTGATGTAATCGTAATTATAATATATCTATTTATTAATCAGGTACTGATTGAATAAATGAAAGGATTACATAAATTATAAAACTCCATCTTTCTGTAACCACATAAATTGTAAATTTATTTTGACAATTCAACGAAAGATCGGATTATGATATTAAATCATTAAAAGCCCAAACGAAAAATATTTGCTAATCGCTTATTACTACGGTCACTCGAATGGTTTAACATTAGAAAATAAAATAAATACTTTTCTTAGCTCCACTCTGTTAAACTCTTATAGATAAGTTTGTTTCATTTTCATTGTATATCATAGCCATTCTACTCTTTGTGACTATATTATGTGTCATCTTCTGTCTGTTTTTTCATAAATTTTTTTTGATCCCCTAATCGCTTCTAATCCCTAAAATAATTAATATAATAATTATATGTATAGTTCTTTATTCTTTATTTAATATCGTGGATAGGATTTTATATGCCGTGGAAAATAATATAATTGTCCTGTAATCTCAGCAAAACTTTGGCATCTCCTTTTATAATGTAGATATTATTTCCTCAATTTTCCACTCTTTGGGTGTATCTTCCGTTTTCCAAATATTTATAATTATCTTACGCATTATTCTACCTATGCAATTTATTATTCATTTATTTGAATAATATCTTTTGATCCACTTTGTCCTTTTCAGAGGCTTTTCCATTGTTAATTTTTTTTATTACTGTCACAACTTCTTCCCATCTTTGCTTCAACTCAATTTAATCGTTTTTCGTTCTGTATTATCTTTATTATGATTACGATTTACTATGAATTTTTAAAAAGATTTTAAAAATTAATTATAAATTGAAAAAGAAATATAGGCGAGGTGATAGGCCAGTGTATTCCGCATTCATCAACATCGTCGAATAAAAAATAACAAGCAAAATTGTAATTTTTACAAATCTTCCTCTGGATGACAACGGTTTCAAATACGACCCTGCCGTTTGGATCTTTTGTTGGTAATCTGCTGTGAAAAGATATCTACTTGTTAGATTTTACTGGCCTATCACCTCAACTATTATTCTTTTTCAATTTATAATTAAGGTCGACCATGTTTGTCCTTTTGGCATTTTTAAAAATTTCAAAAACATTTTAATTATAATCTTTTTTTTAATTTCTCCAAGTTTAAATTTGGTGCTGTTATAAATCATCTCTTTAGGGTAAAACTAGTTTTTAAAATAAGATATTTTATATCTATAAGATCTTTTGAAGCTTTCACATCGAGAGGTCAACCGCTAGAGGAAATCGTGTACAATTAATTCCCCCCTAGAATTCCCCGAATCTAGCAGTTTATTTTTTATCAGAAGTAAACTGAAAATCTCCCATTGCAGAAGCGTTTGAAGGTGTTCCACACCTCCCAGACCCTTCGGACTAAGTAGTTTATTTTTTATTTTGTTCCAAAGATCTGCCTCCTAGAGGGTACGGAATTTATAATTAATTGTCAGATTAAGAATTAAACACATTTACTTGGCCGTAGCTAATTTTAATAAACTTGAGATATGCTTAAAGATTTAATTCACTTTTAATAAAAATAAATTATTTAAACCGTGGGGTCTGGGGGGTGTGGAACACCCTCCAGTGTCTCTCAATAAGAGATCTTCAGTTTACTTCTGATAAAAAGTAATTTACTCGGTCTGGGGATTCTGCATGTTCTGCAATGTTCTTCATTCCAAAATTTGTGCACTGGAGGGTGTTCCACACCCCAGACCCCCGGATTGAGTAGTTTATTTTATCAAAGTAAACTGAAGATCCCCGTTGCAGAGGCACTTGAGGGTGTTCCACTCCCCAGACCTCCCGGATCAAGCGGTTTATTTTTATCAGAAGTAAACTAAAGATTTTCTGTTGCAGAGATCTACCTCACAGGGGTTTGGAATTATAATTATGCAGTTTATGATTAATTGTCAGATTATGAATTAAACACATTTACTTGAGATATGCTTAATTATTTAATTCACTTTTAATAAAAATAAATTATTTAAACCGGGGGTCTGGGGTGTGGAACACCCTCCAGTGCCTCTGCAACAGAGATCTTAGTTTACGTCTGATAAAAATAAATATTACTCGGTCTGGGGTTGATAACATGTTCAGCCAAAAATTCATGCAGGCAAAATTTAAAGGTTTGAAAGTTGTTCACACCCCTAACCGATTAGGTTTTATTATGCAGTAACTGAGAGGCACAACAGTGCAGAGCAAAATATGAATGTACAATCCCGCACAAACGATCCAACCGAAAATAAAGAAGCACAAAATTTTTAATTATTTCAATGAAATGACTGAAATATCCCTTCCAATCCCATCTAGACCTATACCAAAACCAAGACAAAATATAACATCATTTAATTTGTCAATTTGAATTTAACGATTTACTTGATAGTAATTTTAATAAATTGAAGGATAGTTTAAATTGTATTTAATTCACCCTCTCTTAAAACCAACAATAAATTATTTTCTGGGGATGTGGAACACCCTCCAGGGCCTCTGCAACAGCAGATCTACATCTACGTCTGATAAAAAATAAACTAATTAATCCTGGAAATCTGGAGATTGATAAACACTCTTCAGCACCCAAATATTACAATGCAGGCAAAAATATTAAAGGTTTGAAAATTTAGTAGAAACTTTCCGCTACCGTTTTAGGTTTCTAAAAAAATTATGACATACTTGGGGAGAGGGGCAACAAAAAAAGCAAAGCAAAAATATATTATGTACAATCATGCACAAACGATCCAACCGAAAATAAAAAATGGACAATAGACTTTTTAATTAAAATTTACAAAATGGATATCCCATCCAATTAGACCACAACGAAATAACCAAACACACAACAAAACAAAAACAAATCAAACACCTCACTGGTAATTTTGTCAATTTAACTTTAATGTATTTTAACTGATAGATAACTATAGTTGAAGAAATTGGGCATAAGAAGATAGTTTAAATTGTATTATTACATTCTGGAGCCGTCTCTGTAAAACCAGGACAAGCGCGTTATTTTCGCTTAAATGTAATTAATTTATAACGACGAAATAATCAATTACCAAAGCTTTTTATTGAGCTACTAAACCTCCATGATATTCAAACAAATGAGCTAAAAAAAAATTACAAAATTAACTAAAAAATCTAAGTTGAATTCAATTAATTGATTACTATTAAACTAGCAACTACCAAAACTTTTAATTAGTAAATAAATAACCGCCAAAGGTCTATTCAACGTTTAAGATAAAAAAATGTTAAGAAAATCTACTGATGTAAGTTAATTTGCTACCAAATAAATATTATTGAATACACGTGTTTTAGCTATGATACACATTGACCGTAGCGCATGCGCATAAGCTAGATTCAACTTTATGTAATTCACCAAAAATGTACTAACTTCATGATACTTCACTTGTACTTCAATATACTTAACACGTATTTTACCTGGTTTTACCCGTACTTCATGTATTTTACCAGTACTTCAGGTACTTCACAAGTGCTTTATGTATTTCACAAGTTTCATGTAATTACTTCACATGAGATGTCATGTACTTTGTGAGATGTGTACAAAAAACTTCACCAGCGGTTTACCCCTCGTTTCACATGCACATTGCGCACGTGACGATTTTACGATTTCGGAATCGGTTACATAAAGTAGAAAGTTAAATTTGTAGTTTTCTTTATCAAGATCGTAGGCAAGATCAAAACTGCGGTCATCAAGTGAAATATTTGTAGATATTATAATTTTTGTTTGCTATTTTTTTATTCGATCATATTACTAACTGCGGCCCTGCTGTTTGGATGATTTACCACCGCATTCGATTCTTTTGGTTACCAAAACAAACAAAAATACAAACATCTGATGATTTATTTATCACCGGTAGTAAATCACAGTCAATTTGTGATCTCTTTTTGACAAGTCGCCGGATACGTAAGAAATCTTTGACAACGACCATAGTTCAAGTAACAAAGGAACACGAAGGTTTTTTTATTGTCGGGTTTTGCCTTCACATCCAATGTCATCCCTTTCCCACAACGAAAGCCAAGTGAATTGTCACTACGTCCATCTCCATAAGTGCAGTGAAAGCTCAGTGTAAAGTGCTGCGAATTGCTGCTGGTTCGGCTATTAAGAACACGTTGTATAAAGAGATTTTTTGTAACTTCCTTCCTAGTCAGAGGGGTAAGAGATTTGTAAAATTTTTAGTAGCTGACATAACCAGCATCGTTTTAAGACAATTTTTTTCGTGCTCATTTGCATCTTTCCTTCGCTTTATTTTGGAAAAATTGTTTCATAGCTTCACTACATTATATCTGAAATTATTGGTACGCGGCTGCCTACCTTTTTGTAGTACCACCCAAGAGAGTATCTTTTCATTAATTAACGCTGCTAAGACTACAGAGCAGGGCTAGCTTATTTAACACCAAGGGGCAAGTCACAGGTGATTGAGCTACTCAGTAGCAACGCATTTTGTTATCAGATTTAATTCGGTGATCTTATGAACACTTTTGGTTTAACCATTGTGCAGTTTTGTTTCTCAATTCACTTCAAGATTTACCGTCATTATAGAAAGTTGTTATCATGCAGTTTTGTTGTACACGACTGTCTTATAACGCGTTGTATACTTGAACACGCGGTTTTCTGAACAATTCTCAATTTGTGTTACGTCACAGTTTCGCTATGGACGAAAAGAATTAATCGTATTATAGGGAGATTGAGTATACCTATTTTCTTAATTTTTTATTATATTAAGCTTGCCTTTACAGATTGCCAAAATTTACTTACAAAATTAAAATTAATGTCTACCCCACTACCTGAACTTTCTAGAATAAGTAATTTTCCACAACATATAAATACATAGTATACCTTCTTCACAAAACCGGACCCTAAATTATTTCATATAATTATTTTACACAACAAACATATTGTTCCTTAATTGCACCCTTTTTATAATAAGATAGATTAGTTTTGACATTCACATTCAAAAAATTGCGTAAACAATACATGACTGCTTTTGTTTGCATTATTTAATATACAAAACTAATAATAATCACAAAACAAAAGTAAAACTAATAATAGTAAAACTGGATTGGTATTTATTCTGTAGTGGGTACTAGTTGATTCAAGTCGAAATTAATTTTATGATTGAAATTTTTACGCAAAAAAATTCATAAAAGTAAAATCGCTCAATAAAAGATTGGGTATAGAAAAGTAAAATAATTTTTGTGATGTATGTATATTTTAAAATTTAATATTTTAGTCAAATAAACTTTGTCATTACAGCTTTCCCTACTTTTCTTAACTCTTGCGTATATAATGTAATATGAAGCACAGCAAAGAGAAACAATCATTAAACTGTAATCAAAAGGCGTTCACTAAATCACAACGCGCGACTTTCTACATCTGTCGCAGGAGCAAATGTCTTAGCTATCTACACTGCCCTAGTAGATACTATTAACTGGCATAATTATTATAAGTGTGATATAATATGTATTTATTATAGAAATATTGCTTAAATGCATTCATTTGTACATAGTACATCATCGTAATTTTGCATTTATTGTCTGTTTTAGGACCAGATGCGGCCCCAAGGTAGATTTAATCCTACGCGATAAATATAAGCACAATTCATTGAAAAATGTGGTCGAAGGTAGATTGCAGTCTAGTGCACTATTTAGGCACACTTTAAAGTCGATGAATTAATAGATTTTGCATTATAAAAAATGGAATTACTGCGTTGTGTGTAATTGCCACAACGATCTGGTTTTTTTTATATTTTTTATTTATTGACTGTGATTAGATAAATACAAAAGTTTAAAATTTAATATAAAGATAGATGTTTAGTCAAGTGATTTGTCGTAGATAAATTTAGAAAAATAGTTCTTCACAGTTAAGTATCCAAAAGAGTACCGTGAAAAATTAGCCGAAGCTGCGCTTCCTGCATAGAATACAAATTCAAGTAGCTTGCTTGTATCATACATCATCGTGTGACCGATTTCGAAGAATTTGCCATCTCAGACATGAACTGGTTCAGTAGTACTATGAACATAAGGACGTATTTATCTAGATTTATCTACGACAAATCACTCGACTGAAAATCCATTTTTAATTTAAATTTTAAACTTTTTAATTTATTAGAGAAAGCAAAATATGGCAAGAGAATTAGTAAATCAATACGAATCAGATTTTTGAAAAAATCAATTCAAGAGAAATATGCAACGATTGAAGAAATGATAAAAATAGAAAAAATACTAATGTGCAACACAAAAAAAGGCATGTAAAATATCACGAGAAAAGAAAATGCAGACAATTTGGAAGCTGTGGAAACGAATATAGTAGAAGCATGGAAATCATAAATTTCCACCAAGGTATCAAAAAGTAAAAATATGATACCAATCGAAAACAACACTGAGTAAAAGCAGACAAGGTCTGTTATGTACAAACATATACTACATAATCCTGCAGTAAAGGTGTATACAGTCGAATTTCGGGTTACGAACTTAATTAGTTCTTTGACTTCGTTCGGAACCCGAAAGTTCCCAAACCGAAACCATTTTTTTCATTGAAATTAATGTAAATACGTTCAACTTTCTTTCTTTTTAATCTTTTTTCCTATTTGTTATGCAAGTAAAGCAGCAATGCTGTAACAGCGCTACGTATGTGCGTTCGTATCCCGAAGTATTGTACGCAGATCAAATCAAAATTTGTTAAGAAATTTTATTCGTAACTTTCGTAACTCAAGGTGTTCGTAACTCAATGTACCACTGTACTTACTATATTTATTGTACAGCAATACTTGTTCTTATAATTAGTTTTTGCACGAGCTATAATTATTTTACATCTATCCTGATAGTAGTTCTATATGACTTAGTCAACACCGGCACCCACGGTTTTCTGAATAATTTATTAAACAGGGTTAATTATACGCTTAAAGTGTAATCATATTACAGCATCTTCTTAAAACTTTGGCTGTAAAAAATACATTTGTGCGGTGCTAACGGTTTGCTAGAATAGTGGCAATCATGATTACAAGACATAACCCCCCACACCAAAATTAAATAATTGCACATTTCCTATGATAATAATTACATTTTACTTATTCAAATTCTTTTTACAAAATTGATATAAATTAGTTATAATATGGTTAGTATATTAATTTTCTTATTTAATTAAGTTACTTAATGCTGCTTCACTTTTGAACTAACTTTAATTAAAAATTAAATATTCAATGTTCGAGAAGCGCTGAAACTTAAGTTTATCAAAACTATTATTGCTTGGATGCGCCATTATTGACTCTAGTGGATTGACACAAACAGTACTGCATTTACATAATATTTGCTTTAGTTTTAAATGCTTACTATCTTACTAATCTGTTAAATTTTATTTCTTGCTTTTTATTTTATTGCATTTAAAATATATTCCATCTTAACCAGATCAAAAGTCATGAAGGAAAAGTTTTGAATTAGTAGATAAATACTTATTAAAATAATTAATAATTAATTTGTGCAACTCTGTAAGTACTATTTCGCTTGGCAAAACATAGTTTAATCGAAAATTGTAGAGATAACACGTGCGTAGATAATAATATATTCTTTCTTAGCCTATCCAATTGTATTGCTATTATTGTAGCCTCTATCATGTATTAATGTAAGGTACGTACTTGTAGTATAGCATCACAGCTGGATCTCTACAAAAGTTACAATGTTATAAAATCTCAGTTAATCGATGGCCCTGATATATTTTATATTATTTTCAAGAGCTAATTTTACAAGATTGAAAACTAAACAAGAAATAACAATCATAACATTGTGGAAATTAGCCGATTTCTTTATTTTGTGTTGATGAGGTTATGTAAATTTTGAATATTTCCGGTTTATTTTAGTTAATTGTTTGTTTTGCTGCCTTTTAGCTAATTATTTATGTGAATCGATTTAGGGTTAGAAGATAAGACTGCGTAATTATAGAAATTTTGTACTAAAGGAAGCTGATTTGTCATCATTGCAATGAGTTAATTTAGTCGTTACCGTAAGAAGTCCTTGTAAGATTATTTTTACAATTTCCTATTTCTAATATCTAATATTTCTTACACGATCGTAAAGATAGCAGACTATTATGCATTTTATTCCCTCTTAGTAAGAGTAAGTATGACAATAACATTTAAAATTTTCAGAAATTGCAAAATGGTTGCTGTGAAATTTATGAAGATTATCACCTTAACATATACGAGTACCTTAAAAAGGTATAAGTGTACTATATTATTTGTAGGTTTAAATGGTCTGCAGGCTAAAAGACAGATATAATAGAGCTTTCATGACGATGTATCAATTTCAAATGGATATTCATAAAATGAGATAGCTCTGAGCGACCGGCTAGTCGAGGAGTATATTCTGCTTTAAACCGGAAGTTCCATGATATAAGGCGACGTTCGTCTTATCAGACTATTGCAGACTCCAACTTGGGTCGTGAATCTTAACGCTGTCTTATTACATGCCAACTGTTAGTTACACTCATGTAATACTGTGTTAGTGCGTACTTAGCACGTTATTCCGTATGATTAGACAGATTCGTTTTAACAATGTTGGGGTTATATGTCAAAGAACGTACGGAGAGGCACACAATTTATGAAACGACAACAATTTTAATGAGAAGTGTTATTAAGTCAGATAATAAATATTTTCAAACGCACTAGGGTATGTTTAATATTGCGAACAAAGTCTTAATAATGCGCAAAAGATATAACAATAAATTTTGTTGCTTGCATATAATATAAAGCCACTAATATCAGTAAAGCTTATCTGAAAAATTGAATTGCGACATATTTTTGATTATCAAAAATTATACAGTGCGTACTTTAAACAACCCTTTAAGGTGTATTATAAATATTCAGCTATAATTATTTAAATGAACATATAGCGTGTCAAATATGCAAGACGGAAGTGTAACAATGTGCGTGCAAGATGCGTTTTTATTTTACACTACAAACTCTACTTACAGTATAATAAAAATTTTATCCTTTCCTTCAACCATCATATCTTGTGTAATAAAAGGCAAAAAGCTGACGCAAAATATTTTTTGCATTAGACTGTCAACCAAGTACTTATTTTTAATATTTATAAGTAATATGTACATATGAATTTGAGTTAAACACGTTATTCGTAAAAGCAGTAAGGTAGCAGTTAAAACTGTAATTATTTTATTAGTTTTGAAATGAGTTAGTTTAACATTTAACTTTAGACATTTAAGAGACAGTCTCACTTATTGGATAGGTGACCGCAACCTATACTGGCTAGTGTTGTAGGATAAGACAAAAACTAAAAACCTAAGGTTAAAGGCTAAAGACTAAGAAACAATAAAAATTAATTAAAATTCTAAAAACGTAAAACTTTCTGTCAGCTATCTTCGGCGTTTGTTGAAGCGAGTCTAAAACCAAAACAAAAATTTTACACAGAAATTTTGATATAAATTTGAAAATGTGGTGATAAACAAATTGTAAATTTGGATATTTTGAAAAAGTTTTCATTATTTTAAAAAATTAATTTTTTATGATGAAAATGAAAAAAAATTGAAAAACAGGCAGATGCCCATAATAAAAGAAGAACAAGAAAAAAATTTTGTTTATGAGTTTTAAAACTTAATTAATGACCACTGAAATTAAACGGTAAAATAAAAGAAAAGTAAATTTAAAAGTAAATAAACAAAAAGTAAATAATTTGAACAATTTTGAGAGAGCTTGGTGTTAAGATTGATACAAATTTGCAAACTAAACATATTCAGTTTTTTTGAATAACTCAAGGAGAAAGAATTGAAGTTAATTGTCTATGAAAATACTAACTGAATATATTGCAATGTCACGATTGCATAACTTCCAAATTTGGTCACTTCATGACACCGAAAACCTAAAAAATAGTAAAATCAAAATTTTGTAGTCAAATAAAACAGAACTTACAAGGCATTCCTGTAAACATAATATAATAATAATTGCCGGCTTTCATTCCTGTCGGAATATAACCACTTCCATTCTGGAAGTCTTCACAATCCGTTTCACGAGGTGGATTACTCCTCTGTTAAAACTATCTTCGCTATAACTTTTCGTGTGATTTTGCTCCATTGACGATCTGTCTCCACACTTTTCTATTCCTACACTTGAACTTCCAATTTCTGACCCCCATCAAGTTCAAATCCCTCGTCACAACATCCCACCATCTCAACCTCGGACGTCCTCTGCCTCTCTCTTTATCCGGTTTCACTCCGTCACCACCCTTCTTACGTCAGTTTTTTCTCTTCGCATTATATGTCCAAGCCATCGTATTCGTTGCGCCTTCATAAATCTCACGATGTCTTCTCCACCTAAAAATTGCATTATTTCACTGTTCCTTCTTACTTGAAGCTCGGAGTTATTGATTTTTTTGGGTCCCAAAATTGTTCTAATGACTTTCCTCTCGAAAACCCTAAGTCGTTCCTCCTCTATGTTTGTCAAACAAAGTACTTCGGCTGCATATGTTATTGTCGGTCTTATCAGGCTTCTGTATATTCTGAGCTTCGTCCTTCTTGATATATTTCCGTCTTTCAGTACTTTCTTATTTGCATAGAAAGCTCTGTTTCCCGCTTGCAGCTTATCATTTATCTCCACTTCTCTCACGTTTCTACTACTTATCCTCACTCCCAGGTATTTAAAACCATCTACCCCCTCAAAGTCGTATTCACCTGTTCTCAAATTTTCAATTCTTTCACTTATCTTTCTTCCACATCGCATATATTTTGTCTTCTTTTCGTTTATCTTCAAGCCAATCGCTTTTGCTTGCACGTTAATTTTTCGAAAATCTCTGTCATTTTTTTGTTGTTCTTGACATCACCACTATGTCATCTGCGTATGCCAAAATTTGAGCTTCTTTATTGATTATTGTACCCTTGCAGTTAGTATTCCGGATTATGTGCTCGATCATTAAGTTAAACAAAGTTGCCGACAGTGCGTCACCCTGTCTCACTCCTTCAGTTATTTCGAATTCCTCGGTTTCTTCCTTTGCGACTTCAACTGTGGCTTTTGTATTTTCCATTGTCATGTATATCAGGTTTATCAGCTTCTCAGGAATTTCCATTTCACGCATTATTACTTACTTTATACAAATAATGTAATGAAGCGACTCAAAATTCAAATTGATGTAATCGTAACATTACAATAAATTCTGTTATTAAATTCTGTTAAAATTTAAAATAATGATAAATTGAAATTTGTAATAACGTATAAAAAATTGAATTTAAAAAGTTAAAACAGTAGAGATACATAGCAAATGTAATGATTTTCAACAAATATTTATTAAATTGGATCGTAATAATTTGGAAGTATTTTTACGTCTGAATTTGAAGCCAATTTCAATTTAAATTTAAAATTTTTTAAAACTAATTTTTTGCACGAACTCTGAACAATAAATTGAATTGTAAAGGATTCGAAAATTAAAGATTGTTTATTTGTGTAAATTTTAAAAAGGATTTCAATTTTCCCCTATCAATACTAACGTTTAAAATTAGATAAAAGTTGGGTTTTTTGCCACCGAACAAAGAGTAATAAGCCGTAGAAAATTTGTCAAAAAAATAAGGAGATTTATCATACATCAACCAAAATTTAATCAAAGAACAAATGGACTCATACCACCACAGGTCGAGAGTGGCATTGAAAATATCTTTAAGAAATAAACAAATTTTGTAGGAAAAATTATTTTATTTGTCCAGTCAATATATCAATCAAATGACTTTCATTCCTTCAGGAATATGGTCACCCATGATAAATCCATTTTATAATGTCTTCTCTTTCTTCTATAAATTTTCACGTGATTTTGCCCTCCACCACTTTTCTCCATACAATTCTATTTTTACATATTTTTCTTCAGTCGTCAATTCCCATCTTTTTCAGACCTTGCTGGATCCCATCCAGCTATCTCAATTTTGATCTTCCTCTCCGTCTTTCCTACAATGTCCTCCATTCCATTATCACTCTTGTCAGCACACTGTTTTCTCTTCTGATACCATGCCCCAGCCATCCTATTTGCTGCGCCTTTATATATCTTACTGTATTCTCAATTTCCATCAACAGCTCTTGGTTTGTTTTTATTGTATATTCTGTTCCGTCGGTATTATTTACTGTCTTCATGCCCAGTATAATTCTTAGTATTTTTCTTTCAAACACTCTCAATATTTCTTGTTCCTTCCTTGACATGCAGAGCACTTCTGTTGCATAAGTTATCACGGGCTTTATTAAGTTACTCTGTATCCGCCTTGAATTCTCTCGTTAATTTCATCCCTCTGTAATTACCAATGTTTAATTGGGCTCCGGGATATTTAAACTTATGAACTTCTTTGAAATTCTATTTTCCCAACTTGATATTATTTTTATTTTGTTTTCTGCTCGTTGATCTCCAGTCCAACCTCCGCCACTTTATCAGCCAACTCGGTAAAAATTTCGTCCATTCTTCTCCTCGATCTTGCAATGATTACCACATCATCCGCGTATGCAATAATCCGCTCTTCTTCATTTACTAGTTACTATTCCTTACTACTTCTTCCATTGCAAAGTTGAATAGGGTTACCGACAGTGTATCGTCTTGTCTCACTACGGATTTGACTATATATGCTTCCGTTTCTTCTTCTGGTGTTTTAACCTTTGCTCTTATTTTTCCAACGTCATTTTTCTTAACTTTATTAGTTTGTTAGGGATTGTCAATGTTTGCATTATTTTAAACAAGTGCACTTTCTTCTTTCTGTCTTTTTTCTTGCTTCTTGTCTTCATTTATACTGTTTAGCAGTTTCTCAAAGTGTGTTTCCATATATCTTTTATTTTCTCTTTCTTACTTTCAACAGTACCATTTTTCTTTTCATTGCTCTTGTCTACATAGTAGTAACTTTTCCGTGGTTCTTGATTGCTTTGTAAACGTTTTTCGCATTATTTTCTCTCTTCAATCTTTCCAATTCATTCATAATCTCCTCCAGCCACTTCTTCTTTTTTTGTTTACATATCTTGTACGACAGTCTTCCTTTCTTTACGTATTCCTCCAACTCTTCCTGATTACTTGTCTTTAGCTATTTTTCTCTTGCTCTTCTTTTTTGTATCACTTTATTTTTACATTCATCGTCAAACCACTTTTTGTCTACTTTTCTTTCTTCATAACCTATATTTTTTCCGGCACATTCAAACAGTTTTTCTTTTATGTATTGCCAATTTTTGTTAATGTCTTCTCCCTTATTTATTTTTTTCTTCTCATTATTCATCTCACCTTCATATCTATTCTTCACGATTATGTTATTTAGCTTTCCCATTGCTCATTTATTTCTTCTTTTAATCTTTCCGTACTTCACATATGTATATTTTTTGATCCATTATTGCAATCACCAAATAATGGTCAGAGTCGGCATTTGCGCTTCTGAAAGTTCTCACATCTCTCACTGTTTGTGCTCTTCTCTTATTTATGAAAACGTGGTCAATTTGGTCACCTTTTTCTCCATTATCGCCTAGTTTCGCCCACGTTATTTTGTGTAGTGAGCACTTTTATGCTAGATTCTTGTACTGCTTACTACCATGTTTATTACCGCCGCCAGATTGCACAATTTTATTCCAATATCGTTGGTAACTTCATGTGCTGTGTGCTTACCACATATTTCTCTCTTTTACGTAATCTTCCTTCCCAAATTGTGCGTTAAAATCTCCTATTACGACAAGTGGGTCATGTACTGTTTTTTGTAAATTGCTATACCATTCTTCCTTTTCATTGTCGTTCTTCTCTTCTGTTGAGGCATATACATTTATTATTGATAGCGGTGTTGAATCTGTCTTTATTCTAAGGTAATCCATTCTTCCACCTATTGGTTTAAACTGCAATATATCTGGGCCCATCTTTTTATTAACGTAAGATCCCTTTCCAGTTTTTCCCTGTTTTATCTCTCCAGAGTATAGAAATATATAATAGCTAGCGGAAACTTCCCCTTGTTCTCCCGCCACTTCCTCCAGTTTTTCCACTTTCAGCAGAGTTCTCAGATTCTACGTTCCTAACCGTATAATTCTTTTTTCTTTTCCCTTTCATTTTTTCACTTTTTTCCGTTTGCTGATCCTTTTCCCATTATCTTCTTTAAATTATAAGTTTGCTTCATCAATTTTTCCATTTTCTCGCTTGTCCGTTTTTGTTTTATTCCTGTTTTTTGCTCTTATTTAGCATTTTGGATTTGAATTTGGGTCTGGGACTTCTAGTTGCTTTTCCACTAGTGTTTTATTGTGGTAGTCTCATATTATCACTTTTGCTTTCATTATCAGCTTGAGGTGTGGCTTATTTTTACTTGGTTTCCCTTTTCTTCTTCCGCTCTCCCTTTTTCTCTTATTGCTTTCATTATTTTCCTTTCCATAATTGTAAGCTCCTTGTCTATATAAATATCACTTCCCATTAGCTTACGCTTGCATTTTAGAATTGCAATCTTATCATTCCAATCATTCGACTCGATAAAGACTCTCTTCTTACCTATCTTATAGGCCCTCTTCACCTGTGTAGTCACGCCCATTTTTTATCAAAAGTTCACTACGGCTCCTTTTAACTCTTCAGGATCCTGTTCGTCAGTCCACATGTCACTCATCATAACATTATTTCGTATCTTTCCTCTCTCAATTCTTTCCAATCTGTTTTCCAGATCTTCATTTCTTCATTCTAACAGCTGAACTTCTGCTCTGATATTTTTTGCTTCTTGACTATTCTTATCGTTTATCAATTAAATCTCCTTGCCTGTTTAGTCTGTACCTCTTCTTGCTTCATTTAACTCTATCTTTAGACCGCTCTCTTCTTGTTTTATATCGGTTAGGTTTCTTCTTATTTCGCTCATAAATTCCGCTAGCATGCTCGTCAGGTTATCTAATTTTACCTCCATTTTTGAGTTTTGAGCATTCGAGTTTTCTTTTTTAAGTGTTCTTCTCAGTTTGGTATTTTTCACTTTTTCTTCCACTTTGCTTTCTGATATTTTATTTGGTGATCTGGTTATCTTCTTACTCCTTCTAAAGATATCGTAGATGGCTTGTCTCTTTTGAGAGTTTTGTCCTGTTATTGACTAATCACTATCCCTATTCGATGTATCAGACATTTGCTTTATTATTATTCAGCTGCTTTATGTCTTTAGTCAAAATCGCTTAGATGGTTCTTCACTTGTTCTCAATGTTTTACCCCCATAAGGTGGCAATAAATAGATTTTACCTGTTCGAAACCTTAACGCATCACACACAATCTTCTTGTTCAACTACTGACGCAAAAACACCCGAATCGATCCCTGGGGTAGTCTAGTAAGAAAAATTTTCTTTCTGACTCTCTTTCTATCAATGACCGTCTCCCGTGCTTCGGAGAGCACGTAAAGCCGGCGGTCCCCCTGAGTTGATGACTGCCAACATCAACAATAAAAAAAGGGTTACAGGCACATTTTCCACCCCGGACTCAGCAGCCGTGGAGTCTTAATGCTTCAAACCTTTCTCTTAGAGAAAAAGGCTAATGCCCAGCATGGGCGAAAAGGGCTGACAAAGAAGAAGAAGTAGTAAAAGGTTTTTCACTAGACAAACTCCCAGCTTGGTATATACCAACAATCAGTTTCTTATTTTGTAATTTAGAGCTTCTTCTAGTTAGTTTCTTATCTCTTTGTATTTTCTCACAATTTATCGATTAAAGTAATACTACCCGGTTGCCCACCACACTATCTTTCTCTCACCTCTCTTCACTTTTGATACTAATCACTCAGAAAAACGTTTCAATTGATCAGGGCAAAATCACTATCCGTAATCATCCAGTTTCCTTCTTTATTTGGAAATACAAACATATTTCTTTTACTTTTTTTATTTTTTTATTTTGTGTTTAATTGTTTTGATTACTTTGTTGTATTGAAGGTTGTAACGATTTCATAATTTTATCAGTTATTCACTTTTTTCATTTTCGGCATTTTCTTGATTTTAAATGGTACTCCGCTGTTGTGACCATTATTTCCTTGATTTCTTTCCATGATTTTTCCATGTCTTCCATGTTATATTCACGAGGTTCTATTTTCATCATTTGATTTTTTACGATTTGCTTTACTTTCTCATTGATGTCATTGGTTTTCAACTTTCTCATGCCCCTCCCTCCGGAGATACAATTGGGGATATTCCGCTGACGGTTTATATTAGTTCTTTTGTTTTCAAAGATAGTTTCTTATTTTTGGAGCAAAAGTGTGTCGTTTACGTCTTAGAACTGCTTCCTAAGTAACAACTTTTACACCACAAAAGCTTGAAAACAAAAATGTTTGCTCGGGGAACAAATACCTTGGAGTCACAAAATTTATATTATTGTGACTGAGCCCTTGATGGTCGATTCGGCTAGCTCTATTGAAAAAAGCTGAAAATTAATAATTTGCTCTCTCTGTCAATAAAAACAGAAGGGTAAATAACAAAATCAAATTTATTGAAAACAAAAACTTTTGTTAACAAAACAAGTATTGTGACACTTGATCTCTGCACCTACTACGTGTCGGCACAACCAAAAAATAGACCAATGGTGCTGCGTAATATCAAGAAGTTAGGATGGCCCGCTCTGCGGACGATTCTTATGAATCCAAGACAAAAACTGCGGTTATAGCTTGAATAAATAAAAATGGCAGCTATTAAAATACAATAAAATCTTACCTTACTGATCAATAAGTAAGTTACAAAGATGTACCGTATACATGGTGGCGGATAAAACTTCAGGTTAAATTCACGAAATAACCAATCAGATGATTGATTTATTTGTTTTGGTTATTTTTAGTAGGTTCATATAAAAGATCAAATATCAAAATGACGTATGAATTTTGATTCCTCTACTGTTTAATAGGTGTCGCTTTCAGTACTTTTCAACCAACCTGTATTTCATGGCGATCTTCTAAAATTTCTATTTATTGGTTAGCTGAAATGCGAGTTTATGCAATCTAATAATTTTAAACATTTCAGAGAAGCCAGGCATAGAATCTCACATCCGTAATTTCCAACTACAATAAGAAACTATTTCCCTAGAGAAGTAATTTAACTATTAATTAGCTGTTGTAAAAAATCGGGATCAAAACATCCTTTAAAAGCAATTGTCACATTTCATCAGAATAATTTTTAAATGTTATTGGATCAAATAGCCGACATATTTTATCAAATAGTCATTCATATTGACTCTCTTAAGGATCAGTGCTGAATTGCGAACTCAAATTTTTTTATGTACAGAGTATTTCAGAATTAAACGTATATTTTAGTTGTTCTGATGCTAAAAATCCCTTGTTATAAAAAACTGGCTAAGGGGGAAGTGGTTGTAATACTTGTCAAGTTACAATCGAAGCAATTAGTAGAACAATCGTCGGCTATCCATATTATTTTATAAAGCAACTAAAGCATGAAGGTCGAACCTGCACATATCTCATAGTCTAATTTCCGGAGAGGTCTCTGACTAATAACGGACCTTTACATAACTCTAAGCTTCAACCACTATGCGTTTCCTTTCCAAGAGGTGACTACTGCCACCGTTTATCATTACGTGTACGAATTATCTCCCGCTTTGCGTCTAGTTTATTATTTCAAAAGGTGAATCACATTCTTAGTGCTTTTAAAATATAATTTATAGTTTTTACATTTTCCACTTAAGTAGAATTGAAAATTTATGTATACATCTAATAGTCTGAGAATATTTCATTTGATATGTTACACTCAATTTCAAAATGTGACATGTACTTAATTTTAATGATTGATATTGGACTATTATAGGTAATTATAATTATCTTGATTTAGTACTAAAGACAATAAATTGCATGAAACATATTATCAAAATAGTATAACTGATAATAATATTAGTCAATAGTGACATAATAATGTAAGCTGGCATTTTTATTGAACGCTTCAATTGAATTATGGAATTGAATGGTTTACACTCAAAAGATTTGAGTGTCTAAATAATTGCTCGATACAATGGGCTATAAATTAATAACTTTGGAAAGCATATAAGGACTTACTCCTGCAACTGCTTTTTATATACTTGCAAAATTAGAAAGCGAGTCGTATAAATTGCATGATGATAGGTGTAACTAGCACACACGTTTCGAGCTTTATACGTATCCCGCAACGTGCTTTCACATCCCATCATTCATACTGCATATTCTGCTCATTTCATCTGCACTTTTCGTATTAAATAATCCTGTATGCTACTCAGAAATACACAATTCTTTACTACAGCAAGAGAAAGTTTTAAAATATTTTTGAAAAATTAACCTTTCATTAGAACTGCAAGAGAAAGTGGTAAAATACGTCGCATAGTCGGGCGAAAATCCTGGGCCTACAGAATATCGCATACAAGTAGAAAACTACACGCACTTGTTTAACTTGTTCAACTTATTTGTACAAGGCAGAAAATTTTTCTTAAACAGTTTAGTTCATAACACAACTAAAATGCAGTCTACCGGCCACCTAATGTAGTTAGGGCCTTGGTAGACCTAATGGAATGCATGTTCTCCGCTGCGCCGATGCCGACATACCAGCATTAAATTAAAATCTACAAAGCTGTTTTACATTAATTATTGTTAAATTAATGTTGTCTACTTTTGATGCAAAGAGGATAAGGCTTCGATAGACGTGCTAAAGTTGCAGCGCGGGAACTTGATTGTAGTTAACTACATTTAATAATTATTTAATAGTAGCAGGCTTCCTGATCTCACTTCTGCTAAAAATTCTATTCAAGGTCAAAGATAATAAATATTGTTTTTTGCATTTTCCTCGTAAACGCTAAGTGTTATTGTAAAAATAAGTCAGACGAAAGTTGTAGATCATGTAATTTTCTATAAAACTTGTTCTTATACTTTTTACTTTATCATATGTAATATGAGAAAGTATTGTTTTCGTGCAGAAAAAAAAATTTGAGATTTTGATGGATTTACACTTTTTGAGGTCCCCTGAGTAAAATAAGACCATTTCCAAAAAATGTCTGTGTGTGTGTGTGTGTGTGTGTGTGTGTGTTGTGTGTGGTCAAATTTTGTGTGCGACCTACAGCAAAAACTAATAGGAATTTTCAAACAAAATTTTGGATTTTGTATCCTTATGTTGAGACTTAGAGCTGATTAGATTTTGGCTAAAATTGATTCACGGAACTATTTTTTTTTTTTTAATTTTATTATTTAATATTAGTTTTAATTAATATTTCAAAACTAATACGAATTTCAAAACGAAATTTAGGATTTAGCATACTTATGTCGAGATTTAGAACTGATTAAATTTTAGTTAAAATTGTTTTATGAAAACTATTGTTTTTTTAATTTTTTAAGTTTTATTATTTAATATTAGTTTTTAATTAATATTTCGAAAAGTAATACGAATTTCTAAACTAAATTTAGGTTTTCGCATATTTTAATCGATATTTAGAACTCATTAAATTTTAGTTAAAATTTGTTTATAAAAACAATTGTTTTTATTATTTTAAATTTTATTATTTAATATTAGCCTTTATTTAATATTTTAAAAGCTAAAAGGATTTTCAAAACTAAAGTTGAAATTTGTTATGTTTATGGCAGGAATTAGAGCTGATTAAATTTTGGATAAAATTGGTTCATGGAAGGAATTTTTTAAATCTTTTATTTATTATTAGTTTTATTAAATATTTCAAAACTAATGAGAATTTCAAAACTAAAATTGGTATTTTGTATCTTTATATTTAGACTTAGAGCTGATTAGATTTTGAATCACATTGGTTAATGGAAAATATTTTTTCTTTTATTATTAAAATTATTTTTTAATATTTAATAAAAGTATGATAAAGTCATGGGCATGGCCACATCCGATTTTTTTTCTAGAAATCACCATTTCTGAGGTATTGCAATTTTAAATTGAAAATATTAATGCACTCTATGGCTGTTCGTACAGTGGATCCATTTTGGACAAATTCTGACGAAATCAGAAGACTCATCTAAGAGTCAACGTCAGACTTTCTGTTCGTCAAAAATTTCTCGAAAACGGAACCACTGTATGCGCAGCCCTACGCAGCCTGTATAGGGCATCGGATGTTGAATATAAATATAAGCAAAATTTGGAAGTATTGGTTAGGAAAAGTTAAAAGCTGCAAACATTTTAGTGAAACAAGCTAATAATAACGCTGAAATTTCCATAATTGATCAAATTTGTTCGTGAAGATATTATACGCAACTCCGAATATCTCTTATCTTGTTTGATAACAAAATGCTTGGCTACTGACATGAGTAGTTCAGCACCTGTCGTCACAAAATTTATATTATGACTTGCCGCTTGATGCTAAATCGGCTAGCCCTGCTCTGTATTCCCGACCGAGAGCGAAGATTCGTGAAAATGTTAATGAATGCTCTCTTGGGTGTTGAATTGAAAATACTAAATTTAACGAAATAGCAAATTTTATAGGGTCGAGGTAAGAAACCCGTCTTTGAAAATACACTTTTCCCTATAAAAATGGTTCAACCAAACGTAAGAGCATAAAAATACGAATTTTTAAAGTGAGAATGAAAGTTGTCGGACTTGTAATAAGGCCACAATTCAAATTTGAAGATTACAATTTTTCCGTAAGAAATACATGTAAGTGAATTATTGCGAGGTATGACGTCATTAGGCGGCCATTCTATTGCCAGTCCATGTGCTGCGCCTGGGTTGACACTGACTAGTGGAGATACTAGTCGCTCTCTGAGATCCATCGCATTAACTTCCAAACTTTTCGAGTTGGAGCCACTTGGGGAATGTTTTAGTAATTAAAGCGCATGTCAAAATCGCTCGAGCCCCGAAGCGACCCGGAGGGTCGCGTAGAGGCGCGTAAATTAGGTTTTGACAGCGCAACTACATCAAGAGTCGAAATCACACAAAAGTGAATTTTTTCAAAATTTGTTGTCCGATTACAAATTTTATTTTTTATTAGCTAATTACACCATTTTCTTTCGTAATTTGTTGTAAAACCGTGATTATAGTATATTTACTGTCCTCACAACCTATTTTAAATTTGGAAGCGGGATTACAGTTTAAAAGAGCCAATGAGTAAATTGTATTGTTAATAAATTTTTAAAGCCGTTTTTTCAAAATTGTGTGAATAATCCGCAAATTTTATTTTTTATACGCTAATTAGACCCTCATCTTTCAGAATCCACTTTAAAATGGTCCAAATCGGAAGACGGGTTTCTTACTCGTCCCCAACTTATCTTTATTAAATTAATTAAAAAATAAAAACTTTAAATAAAAAATTTAAAACAATTGGATTTATTACCAGAGTAAAACGAGTCGATCAATGTGTGTTATTTGTTTACGAATCCAAAATAATCAAAAGCAGGAGTACCAACTTCAACTGCGTTTCGACTTAAAGATTTGAAGCAACAAACACAACATGTAACCTCAAAATTTTCCAAGGTTGAAAACGAAAATTTTAACAAAGTTAATTTTACTTGAAATCCGTAAAACGGTGAAATTAAACGCTCGGCACTAATTAAGCATGCGAAATAAAAATAATCCTACTATTTAATATACATAATATATTCGGATTAATTAAACAAAAAGTAAATCTATCACATATTTTACGTGCATAGTCGCCAAAAGCTAAGTTGGACTCCCAGTTCTCCTTCGCTCGCGTGCGCACGCCGACCTATACACGTGATTTTGCATCTGTATGGAAATTATACGAAGCCGGCAACAAATAATCTGATATTCGGAAATAAATGTAAAATTTCCGTAACATGTTTAGAACTACAACAATTAAAAGATTACATTTTTGACCAATGGTGAAATCGTCATATGGGATTTTATTTATAACTTTTTGTTTTTAATTATAATTAATTTTAAAAAATACCTGCGCGCACTTAAACCACGTCTACCGAAGCCTTAGCCACCCTGTGTCGAAAGTAGACGATGTAAATTTAATAATAATTAAGAAGAACTACTTGTAGACAAAAGGCAGCTTTGTAAATTTTAATTTAATGCCAGTATGTACAATTATTGTACTCGGTGAAGAGTAATGTACTCGGGGAGCCTGAAACTCCTAGAGAATGCGTCCCCAGGTGGCGGATAAGATATGGGGAGAAGGAAAAAATTAAATACCTTCCGCGGACCAACAAGAAAACCAGAGCGTCTGTCTCCAGAGGAGCGGCTCAAACGGCGTCTGCGTCAGATTGAGCGTCTGATATACAAACTCGCCAACAGGTAAGGCAAGTGTAGCGTTTTAAAGCCAAAACTCTACTAATGCATAATGATGACGTTTAAAACAATAGTACCCCAGACGGGTAGAAGCAATGGTTCGGAATCCCATCTTGACAACTCAGGCAGCCCTATGAATTCTCGGGAGGGCAAAAATTGTTGAAACGAAGAATTAACCTAAACATATTATGTACATATCTACATTTATACTGAAGCGAATTAAGGTCTGGAAATCACAAGAAGTCAGAAAGAGGAAAGACCGAAGATTAGGTGGTGGGACCACGTGACAGACGATTTGGCGACGATGGGTATTTGGGGATGAGAAAGAGGCGCAGGACAGGCAGAAATGGAAGGAAATTGTCAGAATCGCAAAAAAGAAAAACAAACATGTTAAGACGAGGAATGATCCACTTCATCAAACGAATATGTAAATCCTGTAAAGAATAGTAATATTCATATTGAATCTTCTTCTTAGGCTAGGTGCTCCTGTTTGCCTTGACCTCGGACTGTCTTCTGTCGAAGAGGAAAACCAGCTTTGGCCCATCGCTTGGGCGGTCGCCTAGGAAGCCTTTTACCCGGAAGTAGTTCATCTTTAGACGTCCGTGTTAGTTTTTCTTGCCCATTCTACTAACACGCTCGTTCTACTTTTTCTCCTGGTTTTCATCCACTTTAAGTCTTGTACGTCAGTCCTGTCTCTAACGCTTTTATTGAACTGCATGTCTGACCACTTTATCCCAAGTATCTCTCGTAATATTTTCATTTCTGTTGTTTGTACTTTTGTTTTATTCTCTTCATATCGGCTCTTGTCTCTCCCGCGTAAGTTAGGACGGGATGCGTAACCTAGAAAAATATTGAATGTAAAGCTTTAATAATAATAATAATATGTACATACAATGTACGTTTATTGCTATCTGGTGATAGGCTGGAGAATAGGTAATTCACGGGACTTCACGTACTTCACCAGTAATTCACCATATTTTATCAATAATTTACGATACTTTACCTAATTCATCGATACTTCATTGTATTTCACGTACTTCATCGATATTTCAGAGACTTACCAAGACTCTAAAATTTGAGCACTGGAGGGTGTTCCACACCCCCAGAATCCCGGATTGAGACTTTATTTTTTATTTTGTTGCAGAGATATGCTTCTTAGGAGGTGTGGAATTTATAATTACGCAGTTTATAATTAATTGTTAGATTACGAATTAAACACATTTGCTTGGCCATAGCTAATTTTAATACATTTGAGATATGTTTAAATATTTAATTCACTTTTAATAAAAATAAATTATTTAAACCGGAGGGTCTGGGGATGTGGAACACTAAAAAGACAATTAAATGTCACAGATTTAGAAAGAGAAAAAGAGCTGGAGAAACAATGCAGGAAGATTACAAAAGCGATGTGCACGGTGGCAAGAAACACTAGAAAGAAAAAATTAACTAAGGAAATGAAATTTAGTCAAGAAACCTTGCAAATGATAAAAGAAAGAAGATAAATTGGGAGGACTCAAGATAGATATGTACACCTCAAAATTTTCCCAACTGAACAAGAAATTGATCGAGTCGATGAAACTAAGCCTAGAGAGGCGAGAGCTTAAAATTGAACAAGAGAAAGAGAGAGAAAGATAGATGTATAAATTATTCAGTGCGATGGGTGCAGTTGAGATCGTGCATTCCATTGCGTCTACCATGGCCCCAACATTAGGTGGTCTGTAGGCTGCTTTTTGTCATCGTGTTGATATGAATTAGGCTTTTTGAGAAAAAATTTTCAGCCTTGTACAAATAAATCGTACCAATTAATTTTTTAAACACCTTACGTGGGTAGTAGATTCTTGAAAGCGACACTTCCAACGGGTAGACAATCCTCATCTATTATTTTAAGATATCCTAAATCATCGTAATAAGTTTCAGCTTTCTACTAATATGAGAACGTCCGGCAATTTAGAATCACCTTGATTTGCAATAACACAAATTTATTTTTCCGTGTTTACCCTGATGGTCGTTTTACAGCTAGCTTTGATGGTAGGGAAGCTAGAGCCGTGAATTTGTAACGCTTATGTTGTCCTTTGCATCTTTAAAAGTAATGAGTAAATAAAACTCAAATGATTAAAACAAATACGTTTATTTAATACAAATGAAAATGTAGAAACTCTGCAGGTGCGTATAAAAACTTTGTGAAACAAAATAATTGACCCAGTGCGTATGGGTCACAAATGTGTGATTAGATTATGTTAAAATTAAAATAATCACAGCAACTGACCTTAAGTAGAGAAAAATTAAACTCACCAGCTGGATGATACCTTACAAAATAAATAAGATGACAAGTGGTTGTACTAAAAGGGCCGTTGCTGGCAACCGCTCGGTGAAGTTTAAAATCGAACAAACACAAACTACACTGGGTAATCTTCTCCACAGAATTGATGCCTTCAGAATACGTTGCTGCTCCAGGACGGAAAAAACTCGAGACACTAGACGGCGCACTCCAGGTGATAGTTGAGGCGGTAAAAACACTTCGGAAAAGATGGATATCAAGTACAGAATTGTACTTATTGCGTTTCAAACTAATTAAAACCAAATCATTTAAAGGTAATGCTCGCTGACTCGAATTTATTGCATAAATCGACATAAATAGGCCGTTGAAAGTAATAGTAAAGTTGATTGTTGAACTTAATGTTGGAAAATATTTTTTCACTATAACGGCGCAATTAATAACAAACCCTGTAAAATAACTACGGCGCGATCTACGCACAAACTCAAAAATCGCAACCTTACGATTTTTCCAAAAACATGAAGTCGATGAAAAATTTTGCAGCTAGATGTTGTTTCAACAAAAACGAAGATTAACTCTCTTGAGTGATGTAATATAAATCTGCTTAGACAAGCGCTACTGGCGAATGATGCACTAAATTATTAATCAAAACGATTAATTAATTTCCACCAACTTTGGTGGATAAACCAATAAGCAAAACTATACCGCATCAACGTTCGCCCTTCTTCAAGGCCGGTTGATCACTTCCCTTGTCTTAGCATAACCGGCGCGACACCCTTATCTTCTTTACACGTGATTTGTAACCCAAGGGAATATAGGAAAGGTGCGACGAAGCGTACCTTTTGTAGCAGAAATTGTAATTTAACAATTTCCTGTTATGCTACTTATAATATTTATTTACCAAGTTTGAAAAATTGTTATTAATGTCCGCAACAACATTATTACTTACAATATTAAAATAACAAACTGAGAAAGAATCAGCTTTGTTCGAATAATGGCACAAATAATGTCGCTGCCTCTCGTACTATTAGGACAAATCCTGTTTTACTCCAACAGCAGCATCAGCTAACCCTTTTTAAAAAATGTCCTATGCAGGTGGTCGGCCTTACCTAGGATATAATAAATTATTTTTAAATTGGCAAAATTGTTGCATAGATTCTGAAGACAGACAAATATAATACACAGAGTGCTTCATATTCCGAATAATGCAATCTGTGGGTAAATTGTAATTATTTTGGTAATAATTAATTAGTTTTAATGTTGAGAAGATTTTTAATATTTTCTAAAAAGCATGAGTAGAACATAAATAGCGGATCCGAACTCCAAAGCTTAATATTAGGGTGAGCTGCTCTTTTATCAAGCGCGTCGGAGCTGACAATATCAATACGAGTGATCCATATTAATATTTTAACATTAACAAAGCATTCTAAATGTTTTATTAGCTTAGCACAATAATTTATTGTATACATCCTGATGTTGGAAAACTTACAAGGTCTGTCTTCTGAACGGTGGAGATAATTACCATTTTTCTTCATCATAACTGTTGTACCTAGTTTTCATTAACTCCAAGCCATAACGTGGACAAATACTTGACAGTAAAAGGACAAAAAGATATGGAAGCAAACTTGACTTTTCTTGTTACCTAAGGCACGAATTTTTGTTTTAAAAAATTATATTATGTGGAAATTAATTATTTATACTAAATTTTCTGTATTTTTGGAGTTTCATTTAATATTGATAGCATGCAATATTATTTATGGATAATATTAGAAATTTATAAATATTTAATTTTCATAATATTATGTAACCCACTTAATATTAACAGGCATATTTTTATAAACAAAATTTCAAATGTGAATTATTTAAATAAGCAAACTACAACAAAATACACGGAATGTAAACTGTCAAAAATGTTAGAATTATCAGAAGCACAAGATTGACGTGGGTTTACCATTCAATCTTTTTATTCTTTATCTATTGACATTTTTTATTCGTATTGAAAATGTTACTTCAAATAGAAGCATGCAAGCTTGGGTTTCTATTAAACGTACCTACTTGTGTTATAAAAATTTCAGCTTTAAAATTTCTTCTAAACTTAAGCAATATGCTCCTACATAATATTCATATTACAGGATGATGAATATCTCGTAAGAGTCAAAATGTGAGTGCGCTGTTAGTCTGGAAGTTATCAGATATTTTAAACGTCCAGTTACATAGGTTTTTGCATTTGTTCTGTTGCCGAGTAAAAGTGCATAGTGCGTCGAAAAAGTAAAATAACGAGTTTACAACCACCAATTACCGACAATGAAGGTGGAGCTCGCTTCTGTAATCAACATGACAAACATATTGTATTTAAAAATTGCTAAAAAATTATCTGGTCACTGATATGCTTTTAAGTTACAAAATTTTGGTTGCAATGGTTCCCTCTTAAAAAATTCGAGGAGTCTGTAGAAAAGGGTTTGCAACAATTAAATTATCCATTAATTCGTATAATATAGCATTCATTTTCGTGTCGAGTATCAAAATCGACTACAATGTTACATTTTAACCTTTGTTTCAATTTACAATATAAAAATATTATTTATATATTATAGCTATACATTTAGGTGAAATAGCCAATTTTTCGATTTAAATTTGTATGTAACAATTTCAAATTTATATTCTAATCTCGCGTTTATTTCAAACAATTTTATGTCAAGAATGTAACTATAAATTTTCCTGACGATCGCAAATGTAGGAAATTTAAATTGAAAAGATATTTCAATTATTGATCAAGATTTTTTTTAAAGAAAAACGTACATAGGTAAAGAATTAATTTAGTAAGGTCTGGAAGTATTTGGAATGGAAAATTCAAGACAAGCAAAATCGTTATAATAATAATTATGCGATTAGACACAAAAAAGGCGGCTTATTTGTCGTTAGACAGCTTCTATCACATACTTGTACATTGAACGAGACCACAAGGAGATTACACTACTTGTACAGGCTTTGGAACCTGCATAACAATAGGCGAGCAAATAGAAGAGCTTAAAGGTGTCAATGTAACCTGTGAAGTGAGCAAGGCGTCTTAATTTTCTATTCAGATGGCGGTCGGTATTTGAATCACAGATTAACCCACAAATCTAAGCGAACCAGAACCAAACGTCAATTCCTTTGATGTTTTTTGATTAAGTTGCTTGCTTCTGTGTAATTGAAACGGAAACTATAGCTAGCGCAGTAAGTGCGTAATCTGTATGCAAGAAGTGTACAAATTCCATCTGAGTAGGTACTATCTGCGCTACTTCTAAAGTTAAACCACGACAAAAAGTTTATTTCCGATAGCATTGCTTAGGTTAGCTTCGATATTGAAACAACCTATAAGTTATTTATGATCATTTTACCTAAGTTACAATTTCCTGTTTTATTTTCTCATTTCCATTTTTACTGAGATTGAAAAAACCTTTTATATAAAATATATTGAAACCTAGCTTAAAATAATGCTGAAACCGCTTTAATGTATTACAAAACTACTACCTGCCTGTCATATTTTTAACAACATTTTTCTCACAGTTATTAAAAACGTGATAACTGGTTCAATTCCAATAATAAAAATGTAAGTACTTATTATTCACGATACGAAATTGGTTGTAATCGATAGCAAATCGTGCAGCTAAGTTCTCATCAATAATCAGCAAAACGATTCTTTATACCATAAATTCTTATATTGTAGATTAAATTAAATTTTTGAAATACAATATTCAATCGTGGTTGAAATTTGTAATTTATGTTTTATCTCAAAACTTTTATTAGCTTTCATTTGAATACGAAATTGGAAATTGGTTAGTAGGATCCCATAGACAAATTTTATCAATTTTAATTTCTTCGCATTATAATGCTTCTCGCACCTACAATTAACAAAAGTAAAAATGTCATTTTTATATGCTGAGTTCAGAGGAACTATAAATTTTATGGTCTTAAAGCCTTTAGTTAAACGTAATTTTTTGGGGAAAATTTTAGTCATGACGAAGAAACTCGTCACTGCAGGAATTTAACATCACTGATAATTTGAAAAAGTATAGTAGTCCTTACAGTCCTTACAGAGACCTTTAAAAAAAAATCAATTGGTAACTGTAGATGATCTTGAGAATTCACACTGTGAATTTGGATGTAAACATTAAGGCTTAATAAAGAATTTAAAGAGAAAAGCAAACTTTCTATTTTCCATTCTTATTTCCATTCTTTCATTTCCATTCTTACATTTCAAGTTTTGTTTTACTTGTATCGGTGTAAATGTAGCTTCGTCCTTTACGTAAAGATTAGTTAAAAAGTTTAGTTTACATTCAAAGCTTTGACAAAATTTTCTTACAAAATTTTCCGACAAAATTTTCTGAAAAAATTCTAGTACTCACGGCTAGTAGAATCCGAGATATCGTAGATGTCCTATTCACGACACACAACGAATCAAAAGTTTTGCTGAAGTCTTCTTTTTCTTTTCAAAATTTAATGATCTGTTTCAAACCGTATTTTGTTCTTCTTGGGAGATGGACTGCCAGCTGTCTCTCCCTCTCTTAGGAGGTCGAGGCGGTTGACGGTTACCTTCAGGTTTCTTTCCAGGACAATATGCGGTAGTCTTGTTGGATTTATTTATTTGACGTGTTCGTTCCAGTAGTGTCTCCTTTGTCTCCCCACCTAACTATATCTTGCACTCCACAGTCTTGCCTTATTATCGTGTTTCTTAATCTATTTCTCAGTGTCTTAATTCTCTTAATGTGTTTTTTTTTTGCCATGTCTTCTCGGTTCTCTATTCCATATGTTAACAAAGGCTCACTCCTTCAAGCACATCTTCATACTCGATCTCTATCTCTACTCCCTCCTGTCTTTTTCCTCTTTCTGCGGTTTAGTCTTTTCCTCGCTTTAATATAGATTTTTAAAGTGCTTTTCCCATTTATCTAGAGAGATCATCCTGATTTGTATGTACTCGTTTACTGTTTTTTTTTTAAATATTCTTAAGCATTTTCCATATCTGTCTCTGTGCACCGTACAAGTCATGTTCCATCTCCTTTGTAAACTTCTCCCAATACTCTTTCTTTATTTACTTAATTTTTGCATTGATTCTGTTTTTAATTTCTTTATATTTCTGGTGTTCTTCATGTGAGTATTTACATTTATTTTCCTAATTCAACTACAAATAACAATTATTAATTTTCTTCCACGTCACACTCTTCATCGCCATACTCAGTAAATTTGGCCGTTAGTATATTTTTTATATAATTTCTTCTTACTTTCGTTCATTAGTGATTCAAGGTTATATTTTTCCATATACTGGGATTCTTTTCTAACTTTTCCAGGCCGATCCATACTCAGTTTTTCAAGAATCAAGTTATGATTCTCTTATCTCTCAGCTCTTTGAAATTTGAAATCTGGACAAATTACATAAAAAGATTGTTTTTAACCTATAGTTTTCATGCTTTTTTTTGAGATTTTGTGCATATTTTCTGCTTATTTTGAACTTATTTTCGAGTTCTTCGAGAAAAAATAATTTTTTTATTAAAATAATTTCACCCTAAACGGCAATGTTTAGCTTTTACTTATGCTTAGGAGAGCGCTCAGTCAGACCCGGATAACAGAATTTCGTTGAGGGGGGGGGGGGATTTTGTGTGATTTTACCTATCTTCTAAAAAATTCGTTCTAAGCAAAAAAATTGAATAAAGTTGTAGTTTGTTATCCACGTAATACTTGCATTTGAATTATGCTTTGTTTGTCTTACAAAAATAAAATAAAAACACACAATAAAGTCCTTCGATTGTAAGTCAGAGAGAGGCAATTACCGCAATTGCCTTCCCCCCTGTATCCGTGTCTGGGTTGATTAATTACTTAAATTGTTTTATTTTAAATTTGGACTGCCAATTTTAATTAAAAATCTAAATTTGGTGAGATTTGGTAAAATGTAGTAGGACCCCCTCCTCTGACGTGCGATTTACCCTATAATTTATTTGATTGATTTTGAAATACGTAATGTTGGTACTTAGAGAATAACGGTCTTTGTTAATTCTGTCGAACAATATTGTCTGAGCTTTTTTTAAGCTTTTTTACCTTTTTTTTTTAATTTTTCATAACTTTTTTTGACATAATTCGAACTTATATTAGTAAAATAGCGGGATTTTTTAAGCACTTATTTTTTAAAAAACCGATCACTGATTTTTGGTTCCTGGTATTGTTGAAGGTAGTCGTGTGTTGTTTCTTGCACATAAGTCTATCAGAAGCTCGCCGTTTTTGTTGAACCTCTGCATAACTCCATCTACCACTAACTTCATTGCTGATTCTGGCATTTAGGTCGCCCAATATTACCACTTTATGCGTGATGTCTATATTGTCGATGGTTTCTTGCAACTTTCTATAAAATTCAAGTGACTCTTCTCTGGGTTTGGATATATCTGGAGCGTACGTGCTAATTATGTGGTAGGTAGACAAGTTCAATGTAAGAGTGATCTTTAAAATTTTGCGTTTTCCGCTGTAGGCTAGAATATAATTACCATACTGAGTTGTGATTTGAACCTTCTTTTTCGTGTCTGAAAGTGGTGCACCTGTTTATCTCCAATATGACCGCCTGGTCTCTTCCGTTCCCAGAGGTGATGTTCCAGCATGCCAGTATTGTGGAGAGGGCTACCTGTAGGTGGAGCAGAGTGAAGTAATATACTGCAGTTGCTGCTTTTCGCCAAACGCAATAACCCAAGACTTTGAGGAAGCATTAGGAGAACTCTCACAAGATATCAGAACTAAATCCCTACCGGTCGTAGTTGGAGGGGTTTTAACCCAAGGTCACGGGAATGGGGAAAAAGGTACTCCAAGACAAGAGGGGACATAGTGACAGAGATTCTGGCAGAGTTGGACTTGGTAATCTGCAATACTAGAAATAGCCCAACTTTCCAACGAGGCACGGCAGAGTCGATTATCGACATAACTTTTGCGTCCAACAGATTACAAGTCCAGATAAAAGATTGGAAGAGGAGAGTGGTAGCGACCATCGATACATAAAATTCACCATAAAGACACAAGAGAGCGCAAGAAAAACCAAAAAACCGCGGGCTGAAATGTAAGAAAAATGGACCAAGAAAAAGCCATAGCAGCAGTTAAAATGGACGTGTGCGCGGAAACATATACGGCGCAACAAATAACTGAAAAACTGCAAAGTGCAACTGCAAACTGATCTGTGAGGCCTCCATTCACTGGAGGAGAAGAGATAAACTCCCAAAGGAAAAAATGTGTCACTACCAGGCGCATCCACCAGAGATATCGGGCCGCGGGCAGACAACAACAGGCTCAAGTAATCCAAGAAACACTATGAACACAAAGGAGAGAATTATTATCAGCGATTTCCAAAAGTAAAAAAAAGTGCTGGCAGGAAGTGATAAAGAGGTGGAGAACGACGCTTGGGGACGAGGGTATCGTATAGTTACAAATAAAATGGTAAAATCTCCTATACCCGGCCTCACACAAAAAATATTAAGTAAATTACATCAAAACTTTTCCCGACGCATCCTGGGAGAGAAAGGAAGGCAACGAGTCTGCCTTTGCATTAGAAGAACTAAAAAAAGCAATGGAGAAATTGTCAAATGGAAAAGCCTCCGGGCCCGACTGTGTCCCTAACGAAATATTACTAATACTAGCAAAAGAAGACCCCCAGTCAATTCACAAAACTCTAAATAAGTACGCAACAAGTGGAGAGTTCCCGACCATATGGAAGAGAGCAATACTGGTTTTGCTGCAAAAAGAAGATAAGCCTCTTAAACTCCTAAGCTCGTACAAGCCAATATGCCTGCTGAACACCATGGCCAAACTGTACGAGCAATTAATTGCAAACAGATTCTCCGAGAGAAAAGGTGGACTGAGCGAGGAACAGCATGGCTTCCGGAAGGGAAGATCTACCGTCGACGAAGTGCTAAAACTAATGCAAGAGGCTTTGAAAGAAAGAGAAGGAGCAAGGCGCACGAGAAAACTAGTTGCCCTGCTTACGTTAGACGTAAGATATGCCTTCAACTCTGCGGGGTGGAGGTTCATCGTACAGGAGCTAGAACATCGAAAAGTTTCTTTGGCCATGATGAACATTTTGAAAAATTACCTCTTGAAGAGAGCTCTCCTCGTTCAGGAGGAAATGTTTGAGGGTGCTATGAATATCACCAGCGGTGTTCTATAGGAGTGGGTCTTTGGATCCCTCTTGTGGAATATAATGTATGAGGGCGTTCTACGACTCTACTTGCCCGAGGAAATGAGACTGGTAGAGTTCCTGATGATATAACCATGTTAGCCGCCGCAAAACTACAAGAAATAGTAAAGCAAGGAATCCAACAAATCCTGCAATGGGCAGAGAGCAGAGGTTGGCAGATGGTCCCCAAAAAGATAGCAGCGGTGATGTTGACCGACAGAAGAGTAACGGGGTAGGTGACATTTGATATGAGCAGCTACACCATTTAACCCCCAAAACGCAACAGTACTGGGTGTAACGCTGGACAAAAATCTTACTTTCGGACCACACATTACAAACGTGGCTGCAAAAGCATTATCCAAGTTGATGCCAAACATCGATGGTCCAAGAGCCGCCAAAAGAACACTGATGGCAACAGTCGTGCAGTCCGTTGTGCTGTACGCCTCCCCTGCCTGGACCCAAACCATGCAAATCAAGAAATGCCAAGACGTTATTGCCAAAGTCTAAAGAAAAAGTAAAATAAGAATCTGTAGTGCATACAAAACCATCTCTGAAGAGGCGGCGAAGAGGCGGCACTGGTTATAGCGGGCACGTCGCCGGTTGAACTTCTGGTGGAGGAACGCAAAATAAACTACGAAAATGGCAAAGAACACAGGAAAGAAGCCAGAAAAATCCTATACCAGAACTGGCACGAAATCTGGAACTTTGCAACAATAGGTAGATGGATAAAAGAACTAATTTCAGACGTTAAAACTGGGGCTACAAGAAGTCACGGCGATGTGTGCTTCCATCTAACACAGCCGCAAAGTGGCCACGGCTGTTTCTCTATCTACCTGTGTAAATACAAAAAGAAAACGATGACAAGTTCTTCTTATGTGACGAGGTAGACGATCCGGAGCACACTATCTTCAAGTGTTCAAAATGGAACGAAGATAAAGAAGATTATCACAACAAATAAACTCAAATATAGACAAGAAAATTTGGTTCAAATAATGCTGGAGAGCGAGGATGCTTGAGCGGCGGTCCAAGGCATGATTGGCACTATCATGATCTTCAAAGAAAAACATAAAAGTACACATCAAAACGCCTAAAATATACCAATAAGGAAAAAACCAACAAGAAGAGAAAAGTCCCGAAAGGGCGGAACAGGCTTAAATAAGACCTCGTACAGAAGATATGCTCAGAAATTCCGGCGCAGTCATGGAGTGGGGTTTTAGTCGATAAAAATCAACACTACCACCCAAAATATCTGGGTGGTGTCTTTTGAAGATTTTCCACTCCCAACGCACAAAAAAAGGTCTTGTGGCGTGGCATCGCTTCTGATTACTTTCTCATTTTCTTTTTCTCGCGTATGTCGTACGTTGTCGATGATTTCCATTTAACATCGGAAGCAATTCTTACCGTTCTGTGAGTAAATTTGTGTTTTATTCTAGGCAGGTAGTTAGCTTAACTTAGGAACCCTCCTTCTTTATCCGGGCTTGGAACCGGCAACGACACCCACTTAGCTACTCAATCCACCCAGCCAATGTCGCAGGCGGAGTTTCGCTGAATAAAACAAAAATCTCCACAAAAAAAAACAAAAATGGAGGCTTGGGATACATACTATGTACGTACATGTATAAGAAAATTAAAATGCCGGTAAAATCCCAAGGGAAAGAAAAACCAGGCTAGCTAAGAGTTGTCAAGAGATATATAGGGTAGCACCAAGAAAAGCATATAAACTGAAACACTCAGCTTCATACTTAAAGCTGTTACTGGAATATTAAACTACAGATTGTTTTAGGCGTTGATGAGCCATGAGTACTTCAACGCATACTTTATTAGTACCATGAGGGAGAGAGCCTACTGCGACCAAGACGATACAGCACAGCACACGCCGTTTGACTAAAATAATAAATGATCAGGTTTTGTTGAAGAATAAATTAATTTTATGTGGTAGAGTATCGTTTGTAGACACTTGATTTTACAAGTAACATTTGATTTACAGATCAGTTTATTATGCGTCTGCAATAATTGCTAACCCGAAGTCGTGGAAAATCGAGGAAGTGGTGCTCTACTAAGTTTTAACTGGTTTCTGATAAAAAGGTTAAAGGAGCCTGTTTTATAAAGAACAAACTGTGTTTATAATGAGCTTTACATAACCTTACATTACTTTCTTTCAGAATTTTTAGTTAAAAATTTCTTAGTATTTATCCTATATTATTTTTTATTTGCTTATTATATGTAAGTGTTATATGTTGATTTTGATTTGGTCAATTTAAATGCAAACAGGAAGGAACTACCTATGCTACTTATTGTTCGGAGGGAACAAAGCTTAGCAACGTCATATAATATCATCTACGAGCATACAAGTAGCTAAGTAATGCCGAAACTTTAGCAGTTCTCTCTAGATAGTTTCTGTAATTACATAATATGTAACGAATATATTGCTATGGTTCATTTGAGTTGCTGCTGTATTTGGGATGTAAATTTTGGGCGCATGAAGCGATAGACTTACCACTGAAGTTTTTTCTGTTGATTAAAAACTTCCTCAGCGTCTTTAACTTCTCGGTGGTGTGACCACTTATACAAAATGCGATATAGTTTAAGATGAAAACTTAAATGCTCTTTGAGCATTAACGTTTGATAAAGTACAGAATTTTGTTTTTTCAATAATTTTAAAAACTCTTTTAACTTAAAAAATTTAAATATAAAATCATTCGTACCAAAATTCCTGCACTTTCAAACACTAAATTTATTTCTCGTCTTTATTTTTTTATAATTTTTCTTGCCAGCTTAATATATAAAGCTATTAATTATAATACAGTACCTTAATTTTTACTTAAAATACCATTTGGTATTACAGTATCAAATTTGAAGTTTGCGATAGGAAATTAGCATAGCTGACAGGGTGAGAAGGCAAATGATTGTTATCACAAGAATAACTAATATTTTTGTTTACTTTTAAAGAAGCATAAAATTACTTGATAATAGTTGTAGCAATTGATGTTTTACTGCATAATATACAAGTCGAAATAAAAAATAAAAGTCAATATTATGCTTGTAGGAAATATTAAAGTCTGATAATAATATAGCGCTATATTTTATGTACATGAACTATAAATTTCTTGTATGATATTAAAAATTTCGTTTAAGTATAACAATGTTGGAAAGTTCAAGTTGGAAATGAGCATAATCTTGTATCCAACTAAAGTGCTTACCTAAATTATACGTTATTAGGAAGTTTATGATCGACTAGCGGTCGGTCTGTATTGCATGAAAGGAAAATTAGTGGGTTATTGTTTGAAACGTAGGTCGGGATAATTTTCTGTCCTAATAAATGAGCTTATGCGCTACATTAATTGCATTTACGTGCAATCTAGACATTAAAATGAGTTTTTGCATATGGTTCGCGGCAAATAAATGAACACATCACGTGGTTGGACGGAAATCACCTTCCATCGCTACATTCAAATTTCGCAATTTCCGACACGAACCGTGCCTATAATTTTGTCACCCAAGAATCTTAATGTATTTATATTTCAATTTGAGGGAGTTTTATCAGATAATAATCATATCTTAATTTTAATTTATTAGTTCGTTCTTTTCTTAATTTCCTTTGAGATATTTCCACAATTTTACAATCTCGTTACTAAAGGTTTATGTTTTCTTCCGATTTGTATACCTACAAGTTCTGGAAAAACATTTCACGTTACAAAATGTATTTTTGGTCGGAACGTACCGAGCTCACAAGTTAGAAATTGCAATGACAAAGCCATACTTCAGCCATGCTTCAGATTTTGTTTTCTAATTAGAACCATCTTTGTGTGAAAATTATAATTTTCGACGTGGACTTGAAATCTGGTGAGTGCCAGCGGTGCACGATAATCGCTACCATTGATTTTATGTTGTGTCGAGTATGGAACTTCTATATTTGTTTAACCCTCCGCTGGCAACCAACCTTATGTTTATTACAAAGGTACCAAATAAATAATCATGACTTTTATATAATTATTTTAATTAATAATTTTTATATAGGGTTAACGTGATACTAGAATTCCACTTACCATCTAAGAAGTCACCGCTTCTCTTGTCGGGCAGTTATTATTATCTCATTGCCAGATCATTGAGTTTTACTCATAAGCCAACTTACATTGGCATCTGCTAATCCAGTCTTGCATTTTATTTCAGAGTTTTAGTATTATACCGTACAGCCGCCAAACTTTGCTCAAAAGGGGTAAATTTACACCAGAAAACATGACTCCTTTGGCGCCTGAACTGCATTAGCTGATGGGCAAGGTTGTCTTGTTTGTTATCAACCCAAAACCAAGGCTCATAAATTTCCATTCGTCGCTTATTACTTCATTGAAGCTTCTACTTTTTTGGGACTAAGTTACTCTTGTGGGTAAAGTTAGACGGTTTTAAGATACTATCTTTAAACCTTCATTTAAGCAAGATCTTCAGGTTGCCCTGTTGATCTTCGAAACAACCGAACAATAATTGTGCTATTCACTACTAAAATTAATTACATATTGCGATCTCCTGACTCCCTTGATAACCTTTTCGGAAAAGATACTTAACAAAGACAGTTTATAGCACAAACACTTTAATTTAAACAGTCTAGGAAGTCCCAAACTAAAAAGCCTCAATTTTCAGTTATAATTCTGTCTGCATTGGATAAACTGCTATGATTCAGAAGTAATTTCTTATTTATAATGTTTTAGAATCTCAACTCCTCAACTTCATTGGTATTGAGGAATAGTAATATATCAATACAACGTTGAACCGTTCTTTGACTGTAATAAATGAATATAATCATTGACGGTCATTGGCCTGGATGTTAGCGCGATCAACTGCTAATGTAAGGCGCCGGTTCGAGTCCGCGTAAAGCTCACTTTGCAATAACAATAAATTATATTGTTAATCTGAGCACAGTCTAAAAAACTACTTCAAATGTAATACAAATAATATGCTCAGAGTACTAGCAGTGATCTTGCAACTTATCCGAGATGGTTAAAGAGATGGCTGCTGGAAATACAAGTCGTAAACCTCACGAAAGAAGAAGAATCATTGTCAAACAGTTTTGTATTAGCTTCCATTGCTTCCATCCAACATTCCAATGTTTTTATTGCATTTACAAATAACTTACCGCGTTTCCAACAAGTCTATGTTGAATTGTGATTTAAAAAATTAATAAAATAATTAATGAAAACCTTATACAGCTTAATTTATGTAATTGAAAAAACACTTGTTACGGAATTTTTTAAATTCCGCAACAGGAATTCCCATTTTTGCCTTATTAGTCCAGTCAATAGAAACCTAAATTATAGCTTACCTTGCAAACGTCAAGATCAGGTAACGTTTTAATTTGGCAAACTTGTCGAGTCGCATGTTCTGATCATCATACTAAGTTTGCGACCTTGAACTGGTGCTGCTCACGCCGCCATCTTCACAAAAGGGTACCGAAAAGTAGTTTTTCGTATATATCTCCTCTCCCCTATTATGGAGGCTAAAAATAGTTATTAAAAAAATTGTATGAAGCAAAATTGCCTACAACTATTATCTAAAACTTTTTTCTTCCAGATGAATAGTCATGAGTTACAGGTAGGTATGGTGGAACAAATGTTCTCAAAAAGATGCTGACATTTGTCAGTCTGAACCACCTAGGGCATCTAAAAAAACTAGAAGGCATAAGTTAAGATCAAGTTGTGGATTAAGCTTGCTGGGAATACCACATAAGATAACGCACCGCTTACTCTACCCCATGATGGTGTGGAAATAAGTAAAAAATGAATTTATGTAATAATTAATACATATTAACTGAAATTGCGACAAAAAGAGGAGAGTTTTTGTAAATTTTTAACAAAACTTTGCGGTAACTCATGAACTATACGTCTGAGAGAAGAAAATTTTAGACAAAAGTTGTAGGTAATTTTATTTTCTACAATTTTTATTGCAACTATTTTCAGTTTGCATCGCAGCGGAAAGGAGATATATACGAAAAACTGCTTTTCGGTACGTTTCTGGAAAGTACGATGATCAGAACATGCGACTCTATAAGCTTATCAAATTTTGAACTTTTCCTGACCTTTTGCAAGAAAGGGCGTATCTATCGATTCTACTATATGTGTTGGTACCGACTATAGATTGTAGAATTTAGAATTTTAATTTATTATTCTCATATCACAAGTGAGGCGATTAGATTTGCATTTTCTACGTTACACTCGTGTAAGCCAGTTTATAATTTAATTTTACCTTTGCCATGAAGAATTTTAATGGGTAAGTATTTTTTCCGCCCTAGAACATGAGTTCAATGATGTTAATTAATAAGACCGATTACAGGCATTTCTAATTTGTTTAATAAGATTTTGTTTCTTCGCTGCGAAGAAATCAATGAAAGAATAAATAAGGGTAGAAGTGCTATAAGGTCTTTAAACTTATTGCTATGGGGCAAAACCATAAAAGAGAAACAAAAAGAAACTATATAACAGCATAGTCCAAAGCATAACACTGTACGGTGCAGAAGTTTGGGACGTAAGTACAGCTAATAAGAAAAGCTTTTGTCCACGGAAATGGATTTTTAAGAAGAAGCTGTAGAACATCTCGCTTAGAGAGAGTAAGAAACGAGGTAATCAGAACAAGCATGGAGGTTGAAGGTAACATCGTTCAAGAAATTGAGAGGAGACAATTGGTGTGGTTTGAACACACGAAAAGAATGGACGAAGATAGATGGCCTCGAAGGATTTTGGAATGGATTCCGCCTGAGAGAAGAAGGAGGACGACCGCGAAGAAGCTGGAGAAACGGAGTAGGTGAGGGAATGCAAGCTCAAGGTCTCGAAGAAGATGCATGTCAAAATAGTGAAGAATGGAAACTGGGGACGGAGAAGCGGTATTAACTGTATTTAAATCCGTATAATAATAATAATAATAAGATTTTGTGCGTTGTTTGGTTATAGAATCTACACTTAGGTAATATGCAGTCCATGCAACAAGCAGGAATGTACCGAAGTTGGAAGAATCTCGATAACCAAGGATAATTTTGAAGAGTTGAGACGGTAATATGTACATATATGCAAAACGGAGTAAGTTTTAAACTTTACGATCTAAGATCGTGCAAGCATTATTCAATGATGAAATCCTGTAGGCATTTGCAGTGATTTTTGTGTCGACTGCTTATCGTTTAGTCAACGGGCAGTTCTTTGTTACATCGCAGTGAGTTTTAATTGTTTTTTCTCAAGGAATTCAAACTGTATTTTTGGTTTTGGTTGCGTTTCTATTCTCAATGGAAAGCAACATTGTTTGATTTTATAAACGCCAGGTCTTCAGCCTGGGTTCATTTTAAGTTGGCATGATTTATGTTTTGTTTGCCTTATATTATGATAATTACACACGCTTTCCATTTCTTTGAGGAGAATACATTAAAACGTTTAGATCTCATGTTTTATTATTTGTCTTGTAGACTACCTTGGTTTAACAATTTTCTCCAGGACTCCAGTTAAATTAGATTTTTTTTATTTTTTCTATTAATGGTTTTACTATTTTTGGGGAAAATACAGTTATTGCCCATGTAGCACACAATATTGCACCAATATTGGCATTACATAGTTTTTTTTCAAAATTTATTTTCTTAAAATTGGTTAAAAGCGTGCCTTTATGCGCACCTATTGAAATCTCATATAAGACCTACACGAATAATGAAATGGATTAATTCCGTGAGAGAAAGTTGTCACCCTCTTCTCGAGAGTCCTATAGGAAAAAGTTTTGTGCAGTTACATCGGGTAGCTAATAAAAAAAAATGGTACTTTAATGAAAAATGAGCAAGATTTTGCTGATTTAGCGTATAAGAGAGTACAATTACATAAATGACAAAAATCTCATAATATTAGGTACAAAATTCTTCATTTAATACCAACATAAATCAAAATATGCTTTAAAACAATTTTTAAAACTAAACTTAAATTTTGCCAATGGTTACTGTATAATATTTAGTTTACTAATCAAAATTAATGTTTACTAGTAAAATCTTGAAAAAATTTGGAGGCGGGGATGTAAAATCGGTAATTGGAATATCCAACCAATCAGATTCTTTGGAGAGGCCGCGTATATCATATGCACTGGAAATCTTTTTCCTATTATTATTTATTTTATTAAAATAACGTAACAGTGCCAAACCTACATACGTATGTAAAAATTAAATAATATTAAATATAAAAATTAAAAAGGACTTAAAAAAGTTTGGAAAATACTACCTCTACATTATAAGATGTACAGTCCGTCAATATTGACCAATATTGCAATAAATATTGCGTTTAACTATTGTCTGAATATGGATAATCAATATTGCACAAATATTAGGATTGAATAATAGTCAATCAATATTGCGCCCCAATATTGAGTCAATTCTTCTTCTTTCAGTGCCATATCCGGTTCCCCGGACGTTGACGATTCAACTTGGCCGAAGCCAAGATGAATTTACCAGGAAGTATTATAATTTATGGGGTGGTTTCCTTGTCTTTCCCATAGTCCACAGATCGATATTGAACTTTTGATCGCACCAGTGTATCTAACGCGAACAGGGTTCGAACCACAAGCTTACGCTTCGTAGTCGACCCGTGTATGCTGCGCGCTATACTGCTATATTGAGCCAATATTGCATTTCAATATTGTCTGAATATAGATAATTAATATTGTACCAATATTGGCAAAATACGTGTGTCCAAAAGAAAACTAACTTTTAAAAGATATAAATTTATTCTGGACTCACATCGAGTCTGAATGCAAGATACAAACTAAAGTAGTTGGCATTTTGTTTGTACATTACACAAAATGTCAACTTTACAATTTTAATTATCTACTTCTAAGATTACTAACTTATCACTACAAGAATGCAGAATGCAATACTAAATTAAATATAACTCCTCCACGCTTAAGAGAAAATTACAGTTGAATAACTTTAATTTTTAAAGAAATCTCTTCTAGTGGATTCCTTAATTTTTGACTTGAAGCTTTGTCAATTTTTCCCTTTAGACATGGATAATACTTTCTGCCTAAATATAAAACAAAAATAGCGAATATTATATAAATGAGAATAGTATATAAGCTGATATTATTATAATGAAAAGGTACTGATTTTATCGCGGAAATTTTTCGTTGCGTGTGCTTTAGTTGTACATCCAAATCTTTTAATTCGTCCAGATTAATGTCGTCCAGATGAATAGGATCGATTTCCATATTATAATGATGGTTCTCTTCTGGTATTTTAACCGTTGGTATATTAAAATGTTTAATAGCTGAATTTAAATTTTGAAACGTTTTTAAAGTTGTTTTGCCAATTTTTAAAGTACAAGTTTTTGGAATTGTTATTAAATAAGTTCCGTTCAGTAAGATTTTTTTCAATATTATTTTGACAATTACTGCTAGCTATTGTCGAGTTTAACGTTATCACTAACCATTTGTCTTTTAATAGTTTTTGGATTTTAGTTTTTGTTAAATAACTATCCCGCACTTCACAATTTTTATAGTTATCACTAAGATTAATTAAATCAACTTCACACGGATTATTTTTTTGTTATTAAATGAGTGACTTGTTCACTACACAGGAAGTTTGATTGACTGACTTCTTTGCACTTGCGATCGCTCAATCCATATTGGTCATCATTCAACATGAGGTAAGGAGATTTTGGAATGATAATTTTGTAAAAGGATTTTTGTAATACAGGTAAGGAGTAAAGTTTATAATAATTATATGAAATTAATTCAACTAACGGAATTTCCAAAATGAATATTACTTGTTCTTTGCGTATATATCCCTTAATATTAATTACCGAATAATAATTGTTCAAGAGGTCTTCTTGATCTAAATTGTATGGCAATTTTAACTCTTTTAAATGTAAATTTATATTTTGCAATTCTATTTTAATTCTTCGTGACTAATTATTGATGGATGTAACGAATTTAATTTTGCAAAAGTAATGGCATTTTCAACATTGTCTAAAATTTCAATTAATATTTCTACCGCGGCAATCATTTGGTTAAAAATAGTGTTCAATAAAACAAAACTATCTATTTCATTAAAATACATAGTGGTCACGTTTTGCATGATGTTAGCAATTTCGTTTATTCTATTTTCTAGCAATATCTGATTGTGTTGCAATTTACTCATCGATTCGTTAAACGTGCGTAAAGCTTTATCGGTAATACTAAGCTGCTGTTCTACCACCGCTTTTATTTGTTCTTCATTTTCTTTAATTTGTAAGATAGCTGAGTCATATTTGTCGGCGTCTGATTGATCCAAATTTCCAGTGATGGCCTTCCAAATAGAGCCGAGCCGTTTATTAATCCGCGTGTGGGACGTTTTGTTTTTTCAGTACCTACTGTCATTTGTTTATACTTAGTTTCTACTTGTAAAAATTTATATTCCAATAGATATCTATATGTATACATTTCCTTGGCATACGCAATACCATAGGCGGTGTCATGAAATGAAATATTTAATGTATTATAATTATTAACTAACTTATCGAATTCTAACCTTAAACTAGATAAATCATAAATTTGTATTAAACTCCAATAATCGATTATATTTTGAACCGTTCCTAACTTAACAGGAAGCAGGCCTACATTATTTGAAATTTGTGTTACTTCTACAGTGGAGCACTTTGTGAAGTCGATGGTCGCGACGAACCAGGCTGTGAGTCTGTAACAATAGGTTGTCTTAAGTTTTTTAAATGTACTGTTCGACCTTTGTTTTTATCCGAACTTCCTACTTTTGTATAATTGCTTTATTACCTGGAAGCAATGTTTTTAATATAAACGGACCATTAAATTTTTCACCGGTTTTATTTCTCTTATATTTGTAGCTAGTTTCGTACACTACTTGTCCTTCAAAAAATGGATTATTAATTTCAGAGTTTTTCTTGCTAACAATTCTTTCCTTATTTTTTATTAAATTTTCGTTGACTCGATCATATGTTAAAGCTAATTTTTCTTTATGTTTCTGAAGATAGTCACTATACATTTGTTTATCGTAAAATAGATCGTAAGGATCTCTTAATTTTGTATGACCTAATGTCAATTCTAATGGGGTTAAGCTAGTACTGGAATGTATCGAATTATTATATGCAATGATTGCATATTTCATTAATGTAGTAATTGATTCATTATGCTTTGTTTTAATAGCCTAATATGTTCAACTAAAGTAGAATGAAATCTTTCGATTATTCCGTCCGATTCTGGATGGTGGGGAGTAGTAAAGTGTATTTTTATTTTATGAGATTCGAGCAATTCCTCGATTATGTGATTGTGAAATTCTAAACCTTGATCAGCACTAATAGTTTCTGGAGTTCCGTAATATGAAAAGTAATTAATTAGAGCATTTAGTATATCAACTGCATTTTAGATTTAATCTCAATAGCTTGACCTAACTTTGTAAATGCGTCGACTATAGTTAAAAATTTTGTATTTTCTACCGTATAAACGTCCATGTGCAATTTTTCAAAAGGGCGATGTGGAGTATCGGTTAGCATCATCGCGATTTTGGGGGGATTTCGTTCATACTTACTCTTTTTGCACCTAGCACAATTAGCAATAAACTTTGCTACCTGTTCTTGCATAAGAGGAAAGTAATATTTTCGTTGTAGTTGTTTTACGGTTTCCGAAATACCTCGATGGTTTGTTTTACCTTCGTGTTGATTTCTTATGGCTATATCTATCTCGTCTTTTCGTCTAAAATTTCTCGTCTCTCCGTGCAATAAATTAGCTCGGGTCCATTTAAATTGAATAACTTTTGCACTAAGCGATTAAATTGTTTAAATAATTTATCGGTTTCAAAGTATAAATAATATTTTTTTGATTCGGTAGTGTATTCTTTTAAAAATTTTATTATGCATTCTTCGTCATCACTATTTATCTGTACGTGATATCGTTTAATTTTTCCTAACGTTTCTATTTTCACGGGTTTCATAAGTGCGTGTACTTCGTATATGAAGTACTGATTTGGTTTCGAGTCGATTACATCGGAACATATTTTAATATGTGCTACTTCTTTGTTTTGACTAATTGACCTTACAGTATCTGTGCACTCTAATTGTTCCATAACCGAATCTAACTCTCCTGGGGACATATTTTTATCGAATTGATCATGATTTTCTAAAAATTCATCTACTACCCTTTCTCTTTCTGTTTCATCGATATTATTAATCATTGATTCATTTTCTATTGCATTTATATCTATCTCCATATTACTATCATAGTCATTAATTTCTAACTGATATATTTCTATATTAAATTGATTACCAAATATATAGTTAAGCATTTGACGTACTTTCTCATATTTTAGTTTATCTAAACCACATCCCAATTTTGGCATTGCTAACTTCGTAATATTATTTTTTTGGCAAAATTCTTTTAATTTAACTAAACATGCAAATAATTTTCATAAGTCGGCTTTTCATAATATTTATCTTTAGTAATTAAGTAAAAAATGTACCTTTGATTTTCTTGTAGGTAAACAAAAGATTGTAATTGTGGATTTTGGGATTTCAAGTATTGCACTTCTTTATATTTTTTCTTAAATTCTACCGCGATTCCAGCATCCATATATAAATCTTTACTAACACAATGACATAGTGAAAATTCTGATGGACATTCGAAGAGGTTACCTAACTTTTCTGTAATAGTGGGTGAACTTTTTATTTGTTTATAAGCGAATTTTGTCTGGAAATCTATAAAATTAAAATTATTTTCTTTTGTAATTTCTACGCGACTTAAAGCATCTGCGTTACCGTTATGATTACCTTTCTTATATATGATTTGGTAATCGTATTCTTCCAATTTTATTTTCCATCTTTGTAATTTACTATTAGGCTCTTTTAGTTTTGATAACCACACAAGTGGCCTATGATCTGAATAAATAATAAACTTTTGGCCATATAAATATGGTCTAAAGTATTTAACTGCCCACACTACTGCCAATAGTTCCTTCTCGATTGTACTGTACCGTCTTTCCGAGTCATTCAACGTTCGCGATGCGTAACAGATCGGTTTATCCGAACCTACGGTACCTTGAGAGAGAGAATGGCACCAATTGCGACATTTGAAGCGTCTGTGGACACCACAAAGGGTTTTTCAAAATCCGGATATTGCAGTATCGGATGGTTTACTAAAATATTTTTACATCTATTAAATGCCTCTATAAATTCTTTATTATGTTCAATTTTATTTCCCTTTTTCAAACACGTAGTTAATGGTTTTGTAACTCGAGCATAATCTTTAATAAATTTTCTATAGTATCCCGTTAAGCCTAAAAAATCCTTTTAATTCTTTTGTGGTTTTAGGAGGTGGGTAATTTATTACTGCGTCAATTTTCGCAGGGTTAGGTTTTATACCTTCAGGAGTAATAATGTGACCTAAAATTGGGCTTCTTTTTCAAAATTCGGATTTATCCATTTGGATTTTAAAGTTAGCTTTCCTGAGCCGATCAAACACTCTTTTCAATTTTTCAATATGTTCCGGCAGGGAGGTTGAAAAGATCACTATGTCATCGAGATACACGATACAGGCTTCATTTTGAATGCCACGTAAAATATTATCGATCACGCGCTGAAACGTAGCTGGGGCGTTTTTTAATCCAAAGGGCATTCGTTTATATTCATAGTGTCCTCGTGGTGTTGAAAAAGCCGTTTTTTCCCTATCTTTGGGATCCACCTCAATTTGATGGTAACCCGATGCCAAGTCAAGAGTGGTAAAATATGAACATTTGCCTAACTTATCTAATATATCCGAAATATGTGGAAGAGGATACTTATCATCGACACATTTTTCGTTGAGTAATCGATAATCGATTACCATACGATATTTTCGTACCCCTGATGCATCTAATTTTTTTGGGATTACAATTACTGGACTACTCCATGGGCTATGTGAATGTTGTATAACATCATTAGCTAAAAGTTCGTCAACTTGATTTTCTACCTCTTGCTGTTGTGAATATGGCATCCGATAAGCTTTTTTAAACACCGGTACATCATCAGTAGTTTTATTTCGTGCTTTACAATATTGGTAAATGATAACGGTAATTCGGCACTATGAAAAATATCCCTATATTCATAACAAATTTTTTTGATTGCCCTTTTTTCCTCCTCATTTAAATGATCTAACCTAAGATTTTGTAGATTTTCTATTAATAATCTATCAACTTTGTTATTATATTTGACCTTACTTATATCTATCATTTCTATATCTTCTTCTGTTTCAATTACATTTAAGGGTTCTATATTTATTAACTTTTCAGTTTCGTTGCTATTTGTAATACTAATAATAGCTTCACGATCTTTTATTTTAATCAAACACTCGGGAATTTCTATTCCGTCAGTTAATTTCCTATATTCAACTATTCCGTAATTTAAATTCGTATTTATGGGGACCTTAATAAATTGTTGTTGTCGCGGTTGTATTTTAAACTGTTTTGATTTTAATGGTTCGAAATATATTGGTATTACACCATTTTTTGTGTGTAAAACATTTTTCTTTAAATCAATTTTGGCATTTAAATGTTTTAAAAGATCCATTCCTATTAAACCATCATAGTCTGGATTAAAATCAAATATACAAAAATCATAATATTCTTTAGTTTTAAAAGTTTTTGGTAGTAGAATGCGCGCTATATACTTATGAAATGTTGTTTTATGAGCCGTTCTAATTTTAAAAGGGGATTCCTGAATAAAATCTTTATAGTACTTATTAATTATTTTGGGACTCATCAGTGTTTTAGATGATCCGGTATCAATCATTAATTTTAAATTAGCATGGGGAATTTTAATATATGGTAATGCGGAAGTATTTATATTAGAGATATCTACTACGGTGTGTCGTTGTGGAGGTCGCTTATACGAAAATTTGATTCATATTCTCTTTCATTAATTTCATTTTCATGATTATTTTCCGCTACATCTCTTTGAATTTCTTGCTGAAATAATTCTTCGGCTACAAAATTCCGACTATTTCCCGATTGAAAATTATTTTGAGTTCTTCTAGTATTACCAGAGGATGTGTCCATCGGTTCTGGTTGATATTGATTATTTGCATTACTATTTTGTTTATTAAAATTTTGATATTGAATCGATCTATTAAAATGATATTGAGTTGGTTTGTTAAAGTTTTGATTTTGTACCGGCCTATTAAAATTCGGGCGGTACGTTGGTTGGGAAGGTCTAAAAGCGTTAAATGTATTAGTTCTAAAATTATTATTCCTCCAATTTCCTGAATTACTATTATTGTTAAAACGATTTCTATTATTAAAATTAAAACTTTGATTATTATGCGAAGGCATGTGATAAGAGTTTCTCGGGTTAAAATATGAAGTTGCATTAGATGCACTTGGTTTATTCAAGTTCACGTTATTAATAGAAATATTTTGTTGCGCATATGAGAAGTTGTTTTCCTCTATTACATAACTTATAGCGGTTTCTAAATTTTCTGGGTTTCTTAACCGTATAGGTAAACTATTGTGAAGCCCTCGTAAGTAAGCGTCTAACGCTTGTTTTTCATAAATTTGAATTTTAATTCTATGCGTAACGGCATCGATATCTCCTAATTGTAACTTTGTTAATAACAAACTTAGTAAATCTTGACACCTATTACCAAAATTTACTGCATTTTCATTTTTTTTGTTGTTTAACATGTAGTAAATCACCGAGTAAACATTCTTCGTCTCGCGGATCCGAAAAGAATCTTAAAAGTAATTGTTTAATTGAATTCCATGTCGTCAAATTTCCACGACTTCCTACTAATTCTAATGCGCGTCCTTTTAGTTTGCCAATTATGGCTCTAAGTAAAAATTGATTTTGTGCATTATTAATATTAATTCTATCGGTATAATTATTAATCAAATATTCGCTAGCTTGAATAAAAATTGCTAACGTCGCATTATTTCCATCGAATTCAGGTACACTATCGATGTGAAATTTTTCCAAATGTGGTACTGCCATTATTTCTGCTTGTATTGGTCTACGAATTGGACTTCTATCGCGTATTTCTTCCGTATCGGACATAAATTTTTTTTTAATTTCAATATACGCAAAGTTTATTAATTATCAATATCCCGTTTTTATCAATAGTATTATTTTAAACACGATTAACATATAATTATCATAAAACTTGAAGTAAATTAATAGGAAACTTACAGGATTTGTTGAACTTTCATCGTATGATATAACTTCGTAGAATTGTCAGTCTAGGCGATGCTGTCCTTAACTGGCTGGCGTTGCTTGAAACTTCAGCGATGTCGTCTTTAGTTTTTCAGCAACTCCGTTGAATTTTGATACCAAATTGATCGGATATGCTCTCCGTAATGGTATTGTTGTTGATATCAACCTTGGCGATGCTGTCCTTGGGTTGTCTTCAACTTGAATTTTGCTTGATTCGCCCAGTAAATCGTTGAAACGAAACACTAATAATTCGCGATTTTTGTCGAAATATTAACGCTGGGCCAAATCCTACCGACTGCGCCAAATACGTGTGTCCAAAAGAAAACTAACTTTTTAAAAAGATATAAATTTATTCTGGACTCACATCGAGTCTGAATGCAAGATACAAACTAAAAGTAGTTGGCATTTTGTTTGTACATTACACAAAATGTCAACTTTACAATTTTAATTATCTACTTCTAAGATTACTAACTTATCACTACAAGAATGCAGAATGCAATACTAAATTAAATATAACTGGCATTACATAGTAAACCAATATTGCGCCCCAATATTGCATTTTATTATCGTCTGAATATAGATAATCGATATTGTACCAATATTGGGATTACATAGTAAACCAATATTGCACTAAAATATTGAGACAACACTCCACCAATATTACAGTTAAATATTTCCTGAATATAGATAATCTATATTGTACCAATATTGGCATTACATAGTAAACCAATATTGCACCCCAACTTTGAGCCCATATTGCTCCAATATTACATTTCAATATTGTCTGAATATAGATAATCGATATTGTACCAATATTGGGATTACATAGTAAACCAATATTGAACTACAATATTGAAACGACATAGCACCAATATTCCATTTAAATATTGTCAGAATATAGATAATCAATATTGTACCAATATTGGCATTACATAGTAAACCAATATTGCGTCCCAATATTGAGCCAATATTGCACCAATATTGCATTTTAATATTATCTGAATATAGTAGGTAATCGATATTGTACCAATGTTGGCATTACGTAGTAAATTAATATTGCATTCCAATGGTTAAACTATATTGCCCCAATATTAGTTGTAGATTGCCAATGTACTGCTTGCCAATATTGCACCAATGTATGAAATTACCCCAATATTGGTCCAATATCGCGCAAAGATTGTGTGCTACATGGGTGGTTACAGTTATAGCAGTTTTGGTACTATACAGCAGACTCATATTGAAATCGTTCCTTTCATAAGATGCTGACAAATTTATTGAGATATTAAACGCCGAGATACTCTATGGAGGAACAGGTAAAACACTTCAGATGTGTCCTGGTATCTAAGGATTCTAAAATAAAAGAAGCTCAGTATTTATATAGCTCTATTTTTCTTATCGCGATTAATCTACTATATTTGATAGTGATGGGATCTACAAATACCTACACCCAAGTTGCTTCCCAACCTCCCTAAGTGGAAGGTTAAACTATCGTAAAATATCGCATTCAGTGGTTGAACATAATTGTTCTTTTATAAAAGCATTTTTCTTCTCAATTTTCCTATCTAAACAGCTAATTCCTCAAGTGCCAAAAGTTTTTAATTCTATTTAATAAAATAAATAATATAACCTAAACAATACTACATATTTGTAGTATTGCAAAGCAAAAAGACAATTTTTAAATGAAATCCAAATCCAACCTTTTGTGAGACTACAAAAATCACTCAAAATGTGAACATTATTTCCTGTTAAGGCTATCCAGTTAGTAGTGTAACCCCGGTTTGAATCTGTAACTGACCTCCGAACAAATCGGAGACAAAGCAAATCACCCCTTTTTGCCACCGGACACTCACCCAATTTCCGATTCTCGGATTTGGGCCCAATTTTGCGGGAAACTGTTTCATTTCCGCGGGAAACTGTTTTCACTTAAGCGGGAAACTGTTTTCACTTGCGCGGGAAACTGTTTTCACCTATGGGCTGCCGACCGGGGCAAAATGTTGGGGGAAGTAGCATTCGGAGAAGATTCGACCGGGGATTTTTACGTCCGCACGGGTCGAGAAACTTCCCGAATGTTGCTCGGAGCAAAAAGTGTTGGAGGTAGTAACACCAATCTGCGTATAATACCGCGCCTCTGGCGCGGTATTTGTCCTCTGGTATAGCCGGACTGGGGATTTTACGTCCGCACGTGTCGAAAGACCTTCTGGATCCTATCGCGCATTTTATCTCACGCCCGCGGGGGATAACTATCGCGTACAATACACAAGGGTTTTGCCAAGGATTTCCTGACAGGTAATTAGCGGATTTATTTTTACGTCCGCACGGGTCGAGAAACCTTCCGAATCCTATCGCGCATTTTATCTCACGCCCGCGGGATAAATATTGCGCTTTAGGAATCGGCGTAAATCACGTGTTTGTGTATACCGCCTGCGGCGCGGTATTTAATCCTCTCGGTAAGCTCAGAATGGGGATTTTACGTCCGCTCGGGTCGAGAAACCTTTTGGACTTTATCGCGCATTTTATCTCACGCCCGCGGGGATTACTATCGTATGGGATTTCCGGACCCGTACGGTCACTGAATCCCGTCGGACCAGGAACGACTGGGGACTTTACAACCTCTTGGGTCGAATACCAGCTTTTAGTTTTTCCGTGCTAATGCCAGGAAATTTACGTGACAAATACCCAAAACAATTTCCATCTCGATTTAAAGCCTTCACAAATTGCTTCATTAGGCCTAGCTTGATATGCAAGGGCGGAAGTAAGATTTTTTCTCTTGAAACCAAAGGTTCGTTGATCACGTTTTGTATTCCTTGAATGATGACATCTCTTGAAGGCCAATTTTTGTTAACCCAGTGCTCATTTTTAGCTCTGCTGTCCCAAAGGCACAGAAAACAAGGATATTTTGTAAAACCACTCTGCTGTCCAAGGAGGAAGTTAATCATTTTTAAATCAACACAAATTGACCACTGATGTTCTTCGTATTTAATTTTTCTTTGTGTAATACCGCGCCTGCGGCGCGGTATTTAATCCTCTCGGTAAGCTCAGAATGGGGATTTTACGTCCGCTCGGGTCGAGAAACCTTTTGGACTTTATCGCGCATTTTATCTCACGCCCGCGGGGATTACTATCGTATGGGATTTCCGGACCCGTACGGTCACTGAATCCCGTCGGACCAGGAACGACTGGGGACTTTACGTCCTCTTGGGTCGAATCTAGCCCGAACGCTATAAATTCGCGCCGCTCGCCATCCGACCGGGTACTAAGACGTCTCTCGGCGCCGGAAAGCGACCGACCGCGAATTATTACGAACAATTTCAATTTTGCGGCCAGGCTTCCGGGAGGGTTGACCTACGAGCGTCATCCAGCTAGCTATCTCTGGGCTTCCATCGAGACGCGGCGGAACTCTGCCGCGCCTCGAAGGATTTTTCGTCTGTCAGTTACCGCTCAAACCAACCTCCTCTGAGTCCTCGTGAATTTTCGTTCGCACAGTTTCCGCGCTCGACGGAGATGGAGACGGAAGACGGAGACGGAATGCGCGGAAACTGTTCTCACTACAATTCCTCGGAACTCGTCGTCGGGCGGTTTTCAAACCGACCTCTAAGACTGGCTTTATAACTAAAACTAATCTGACTATTTGTGGGTAAAAACTCACCTTTAAATCTAAGTAGGAATAGCACAAAATGCGGGTTGACCACTGACCAAAATGTGTACACTAAATTTTCATTTACAACATTTGCAAAAATCGTAAAATTTGCAAAAATAGCAAACATTTGCAAATAATTTAAAATTTGCAAATAATTTCAAAATTTGCAAATAATTTCAATATTTTCAAACAATTGCAAAATTTGCAAACATTTGCCAACGATTTATGACATTTGCAAAACTTTACAGGCATTTTCAAAAATTTACACGCATTTGCAAAAATTTACACACATTTGCAAAATTTGCAAAACTTTACACACATTTGCAAAATTTCCAAACATTTGTAAAATTTGCAACATTTGCAAAATTTACACAGATATTTGCAACATTTGCAAAATTTACACAGATATTTGCAAAACAATTTCAGACATTTGCAAAGATTTACAGTCATTTGCAGAGATTTACAGACATTTGATAAAATTTACACATTTGCAAAATTTCCAAATATTTGTAAAATTTGCAACATTTGCAAAAAATTTTCACAGATATTTGCCAACAGTTTCAATCATTTGCAATCATTTGCAAAGATTTACAGGTATTTGCAAGCATTTACAAAAATTTACAGGCATTTGCAAAATTTGCAAATATTTGTTAAATTTGCAACATTTGCAAAAATTTACACAAATATTTGCAAACAATTTCAGACATTTACAGCCATTTGCAAAGATTTACAGGTATTTGCAAGCATTTACAAAAATTTACAGGCATTTGCAAAACTTTACACACATTTTGCAAATATTTGCACACATTTAAATTTGCAACATTTGCAAAAATTTACACAAATATTTGCAAACGATTTCAGACATTTACAACCATTTGTCAAGATTTACAGGCATTTGCAGGCTTTTACAAAAATTTACAGGCATTTTCAAAAATTTACACACATTTGCAAAATTTGCAAACATTTGCAGAAATTTGCAAACAATTACAAACCATTTACAAAATTATGTACACCAAATATACCAGGTGGTCAACCCCTCGACAAAATGCCTTTACTGTTCTTATATAATTGAATACTACGATCATCTGTACTTTGCACGAAAGCTGCACATTATTTGTGTAGTGTACCATTATTAATCATCATCATAGGGATGTCCTTTAAAGTACTGGAGGAACCAAGAAATGCCATTTGGTCTTGGGTCTGATGAAGGGAAAATCCCAATCTACACCTCCTCGTGGTAAAGGACGGACAACGTATTTATACGGCTAACGTAGATGGGGACCGAACGAACGTCGGGATAAGCGTTCTACTCCATTGTTAGATGGAGCAGGGCTACCTTCAGTCCTAGGGAGGAGAAATCGTCCCCAAAGGCGGATGAATCAATTTATGGTCAACGGCAGAGGATCGAGCAGGCAACGGGAAACCACTCGATTAATTTCCCATGAGCGCATATGATGAACGCAAGTACGGATAATAGTTTGCCGGACGAACCGACTGGCGATCGGCGCCAGCACAGGTCCGGGCTGTCTGGTGTGAAATTGGCTACTGGACATGCAATGGTGGATAGCCAGGCTATGCATGGTGAACTGGCTACTGGCTTGGTGGACTCGTGCAGTCGTGAGAAGATGAAACTGAGAGGAAAGAGCATCAAAATAGGATGCTGGAACGTTAGAGGATTGCTAAGAATTGGAAAGCTGCGTATACTGGAGAGAGAACTAATTGAGCAAGGGGTGTTGATTGGGGGAATATCGGAGACCCACTGGAAGGACACTGGCCACTTTGATACGGAAAACTATAGAGTATATGTATCAGGAGCAGAGCGCACAGGACAGAAGGGTGTAGCTTTCCTGATACATAAAAGCATAACAAAATATGTACAAGAATACAAACCTATCAGTGACAGAATGATTATTGTCACAATGAACACCACTCCTATCAAGCTGCATGTGATACAGGTGTATATGCCCACCAGCACTGCAAATGAAGAAGAGGTTGAAGAACTTTACAGAACTATTGAAGATGAAGCTGCAAAAATCGGAAGCAATGGAATGATAATTGTAATGGGTGACTTCAACTCAAAAATTGGTAAGACGGACGATGATAATTATGCTCGTGCGGCAGTAGGGAAATATGGAATGGGGGAAAGAAACCCTCGAGGAGAACGACTCCTTCAATTTGCAATAGACAACAGTTTTACTATAATGAATACGGTATTCAAGCAGCACCCTCGAAGATTAAGAACATGGACATCGCCTGATGGAATAGACAAAAACCAAATAGATTATATCTTGATCCAAAGTAGATGGAGAACGACTATCAGAAATGTAAAAACCAAACCGGGTGCTTACTGCGGATCAGACCACAGATTAATGGTGGCAGTACTCAATATCAAGTTCCGTAACACAATGCAATGCAATAAGACCAGAAGAAATAATCTAATAGATAGAGACTGTCTACAAAAAGCATTGGATGAAAGTGAAACGCCCTGTGTTACAAACAACATCAATGAATCATGGAATAATATTAAGACATGGATAAAGGGTGCAGTAGAGAAATGTAATATATCAAAGAGGCAACCCAAAAAGAAACACTGGATGTCCGAAGAAACATATAGAGAAATAGAACAAAGAAGGAAAATAAATCTATCAACTATGGATCCTATGGATAAAGAAATCAAAATACACAATATAAATAAGCAAATAAAGACCTTATGTCGAAGAGATAAGAATAATCATATTGGTACAATTTGTAAGGAACTGGAGAACCATGCATACAGGTGCGAAAGTCGGGAGTTGTTTAGAACGGTTAAATATTTAACGAGAGAATTTACACTAACGACTCATGTAATTAAAGACGAACAAGGAAATGTTACGCGAAACCCGACGGAAATTGCCGAGGTATGGAGAAAGTACTGCTGTGAACTGTATCGTCACAATACAAGATTACCTGATCCTCATGACAGTCATCAAGAGTTAACAGAACATGAGCCAATGATATTAAGATCTGAAGTAGAGAAAGCAGTTGGAAAATTGAAAATAACAAGGCAGTGGGTGAGGATAATATTGAGGCTGAGATCATAAAGGCAATGGGCGACAAGGGTATTGACGTAATGTACAAAATGTGCATGAAAATATGGCAGTCTGGTGATTGGCCAGATGAATGGTGCCACTCAAAATTTATTCCAATATTTAAAAAGGGGTCCCCGCAACAATGTAGAAACTACAGAACAATAGCAATCATTTCCCATGCCAGTAAAATAATACTGAATATAATAAATGAAAGAATGAAACACTTCCTACTTCCAGAGATATCAGAAGAACAGGCTGGATTCGTCCCTGGTAAAGGCACAAGAGAACAGATATTGAATACACGGCAAATAATAGAAAAAGCACGAGAATACAATGTACCAATATATATGTGTTTTGTGGACTATACCCAGGCTTTTGACAACATAATATGGAGTGACTTATGGATAATTCTTGAACAAATGGGATGTCCCAAACATTTAATACATCTTATCAAGCAGCTATATGGGAAAAATACTGCGACAGTTGACGTTGCAGGAACTATCTCACGAGAGTTCAAAATGTGCAAAGGTACACGACAGGGGTGTATACTATCCCCCATGCTGTTCAACATATATGGAGAGTATGTAATGAGAAAATTCTTGAGGACTGGAGTGGTGGAGTAGTTGTTGGTGGAAAGAAGATTAGCAATCTGCGATATGCAGATGACACCTTGATACTAGCAGCAAATGAAGACGAACTGGTAGAAATAGTGGGAAGAGTGGTGAGCGTTAGTGGCCAATACGGACTGAAATTAAATACTCAAAAAACTAAAGTAATGATAATAGATAGAGCCAATAACAATCAGCCTCATATACGAAAAATATCTGGCTTTGATGTGGTAGATCACTTTGAATATCTGGGATCAATGATCACCAATGAGGGGGGTAGCAGTATGGAGATACGCAGAAGAATAGCTATTGCAAGATCAGCTATGAGTAAATTGACTCTAATATGGAGAGACCAAACAATAAGCAAGCACACAAAACTCAGACTTGTTAATGCGCTGGTGTTTCCAATTGCTACTTACGCTGCAGAGACGTGGACCATCAGGAAAGCAGATAGTAACAAAATAAATGCCTTTGAGATGTGGTGCTATAGGAGGATGTTGAGAATATCCTGGATGGCACACAGAACCAATGTCTCTATATTACAAGAACTAAATATAACCAAGCGACTACTCACCAGAATACGACAGCAATATCTTGTTTATCTTGGACATGTTGCCCGAAGAACAGGCAAAATGGAAAACCTCATTGTACAGGGGAAGATGGACGGACGACGACCGAGAGGACGGTCTCCGACGCGATGGGTTGATCAGGCAAAACCGCTGATAGATGAGAACCTGCCGGGAGTATCACAGCGTGCCCAAGACCGAGAGCAATGGCGGCTAATAGTCAACAGTGTAGTTTGATGTACTGTGTGTTCAAAGATGCCACTACACTCTTTAAGAGTAAGGATCGAAGAGAGATCATAGGGATATATCAATGTGAAAATCGCTGAAAAATGGTAAATATTAGTAAATTTAATAAAAAATAACTTATTCAGATAACTGCGTCGAATTAATTTGTTGTGACCAAGCTACAGGAATTGCATTATTTATAGATATAAACCGGTACAATTCTGTACCGGATTTGATAGTTTTAAGCCGAATAATCAAATCTGGATCAGTGTTGGGGGTTACTTGACATGTTTGTCTAAGCAAAATTTAAGCAAGGTGTAAAATTGCGTTTATGGAGAGAAAAGTATAAAGTAGATTTCTGACAAAGAAAGTTTGGTGAAAAGAAGACTTGCAAGAAGTTTTTGAGCTTCGGAAATAATTAAATAGAACTCTAAAGAGTACCTCCAGAAACTTAATTGGAGGATGAACAGTGAATGTTAAATCAAAGGAAAATGGTAAGTAAACTCAAAAACAGTCCAAAAGTGGACAAAAATAGTAAGTTGAGCAAAAAACAAAATTTTAAAAACTTCGAATGATTTGGGATTGACAGAAATTTGCAGTACGGGCGGCATAAAAGGCGGTAATCGAATTTTCCTGAACATTTTGAAGGAATCGGAACCAAAAAATTACATTATTATATTTAGAAAATGTTTATTTTCCATTTCTGTTTTGTTTTTATTAGAGTGGATTAACGAGATTTAAATTAATGTTAAATTACTTAAGAATTTTATAAAAACTCATAACGTAGAAAAGCATTTGAAAACTTTTCCTTCATTCAAAAAGGCAAATATTTTTAGTAAAATAGTCAGCCATTTTCTCATCTCGCAATACTGTACAAGAATTATAACCGAAAATGGAAAAATTACAGTTATCAATAAAAGATAAAATGTCAAGTAGTGACGTTACGCGTATTAATGCAAGATTGATTTGAAAATTCAGAGAATTTGGTGATAAAATTTTTATTTTCATTTGTATGTGTTAATTTCTCGTTTTCTTATCTGTAATCAATAATTTATGTCACTATAAAATTTGAACACGACACTAATGCCCGGTTGCACTGCACTATTTAAGAAAATCTCTTATGTCAAATTTAATATTATAAAATTTAAAACTTTAATTAATTAGCCCGTTTGTATCGCACTATTTTAGAAAAGTTGAAGTTTACAAAGTCGCACCGCTAATAAAAATGTTTGAATTAGCCAACATAAAAGCAAAAATTAATTATTTTGTATCAATAATTTATAATTCTTACGTCAAACAATACTCGTATTCGTTCGTAAACACGAACAACGTACGATCGTTAAAAATCTTAGATTTAAGAGATTTTTTCAAGTTTGTTCCGCATGGAACTTAAGTATTGTGCTCAAATATAAGATTTTTTAGCGCTCGCATTTTGTTTGTCTTTACGAACGACTACGAGTATATTTTGACGTAAAATAATTAATTTATTTTTAAGAATAATTAATTTTTGCTTTATATTGTATAATTCAAAATGTTTTAATTGGCGGTGCAATTTTCTAAAACTTTAATTTTTCTTAAATAGTACGATGCAAATGGGGAAAATTGATTATTAAAAGTTTTAAATTTCTGCAATATTAAATTTGGTGCTGTCAAAGAAAACTTAAGTTTTACTTAAATCAAAAGCGGTGCAACCGGGCATTATTGACTTATAAACCAAGCTCATTTAGAATATCTACTATGAATAGTAAGCTTTTGCTAATGAAATCATGTTTCAGGAGTACGACGAGTCAGTGGCAGCTTTTAGTTTTCTGCAATAGTAGGCAGCTATTATTAGAATTCTATTCAGCTACTAGATTGCCAAGATCGCGCGGCCTAAACCCCGCACTTTGGGTAATAAATTTGAATTCTCCTATTACATGTCCTGATCCTATTACATGTATATTGTAGGAGACAGATAAACTTAGACTTAATTCTTCTAATTTGAAAACTTTATCGGGTTTATCTAAATTTGATTTGGTTTTAAGATAGCGGTGTTCCATCGCAGGAGATATTATGAAAAAAATTATGCCGATGTAAAAATCGATAGGTACTTCTATGGCAGATTGAAAATTTTTGAGTCGACTCCTGTATGTTGTTCGTACCTACAGCTTACAGCTGGTTAAAATTATTATTATTTTTTCCAGTTATTTTCCGAGGTCGGAATTTGTTAAACAAATATAATTTTCTTTTATAATTATTAAAGTTTTGAACAAATTCTATTTTTAGATGGGTCATTGCTTCTTCGTCGTGTTTATAATAATTATGAAAGTTGTCAAATTTTCATTCATTCATTAATGGAAAATTTCAAAAATATAAATTTTAAACAGGTGTTCATTCAAACATTTTATTAAATATTTATTAAGCAGTACAATTTTTATTTTAAAATAAGTACGCGCAATGGTAGTGTGCAAATTGAAAATTGTACAATAGAATTATTGCTTTTAAACTAAATCATTTTTCACTTTGGGAAAATTGAAAAAATGTTAAACTTTTAATTAACTTAGTCTTACATTTGTTTTTCAAAATTTTAGTTCCTTACTCAAGGCCGTTCTTCAAAGCGAAAGTTTATGGCCTTAGGCCATTTTTGAAACCAGGATAACAATTGCTGTATCATTGCCATTATTTTTATAACAAGTTTTTGATATCTTTACCTTATTCAAGGATTTATAGGTTATTATTTCATTTTTTTTTTTCAATATCGCTTTATTTTATGGATATTCCCAATTCCATTGGAAATTTCTATTTGGGAGATCATCTTTCGTTCGGCTTTAAAATTTTTTGCTGAAGTTTTTATGGATTGCACCTCTTCAGTGGGTTTTCCCATTTCCAAATTAATTATTATCTTTTGCTTTTTTCATTGATTGTTAGGGTACCTGACATTTTAACTTGGTGGTTTAAAAATTTTTTATCCCAAACTTTTGGATTTTTGCACGTAAATTTCCTTTTTCCATTGGCCAAATTACCAGTGTTCAAACATTTTGTTAAATTTTATTATTTTTTTGATTTTTCAATGTAAAACATTGGATGGTTCCTGCTAGTTCTTTTTTAATTTCTTTAACTAACCCATGTTCCCATTCAAATCCTTTTAGCATTTTTGATAAGAAATTTTCAAAAACCTCAAAATTTTCCGTTTGGTTTGATTTGGTTATTTTTTCCCAAGTTTAATTGGGAATTTTTAATTTAATAATTTTTCAATCCTTGAGGGATTTTAGCGTTCCATCAGCCACCTTATTTTATCGGTTGTGGGAGCTTTACCCTTAAAAGAGGGTGGGGGGACTTTTTTCAGGTTACATTTTGTTCTTGTTTTCGTTTATCTTTAGGATGGAAATTAGTTTGGTTATTTAACTCCCAATAATCTTCATTTTTTTTTTAATTTCTTTTCTTGGGATTTTAAATTTCCTTTGAACTTTTTCCTCCTTTCCAGGTGCGGCTCGGAAAATGGAATTTCCCACAAATGTTTGGAACCAGGCTCTTTTAACTTGCGCTTTTTAAAGCAGAAATTCAACTTGGGGCGTAGGACTTTTTACCCAAGGGTTTTTTGTTGGTGCTTTTCCCGGATCATAAATTCGGTTTTGTTGACCTACTTTTGGGTTATGGTCTTAAAAGATTGTTTATCGTATTTTTAAAAATTAATTTAAGAAAAATGCACCTTTTATTTAAATTGTTTAAATTTATTATCTTTATAAATTTAACCAATTTTAAATTTATCAACATATTAATTAAAGTGGGACCATTTATTTAAAAAAAAATTATCAACCGGGGGTTGGGGGGAACCCCTATGCCAAATTTTGGGAAATCCGGAAGCTTGAAATACCGATAAATTGAAAACTAAGTTGTAATAGGGAATCCTTTTTATAATAAATTATGGGAAGTGAAAATATGGAGAATTTTAAGAAATTAATTAATTGTAACGTTTTCTTATGGTTATTAAGATTTTTTACCCCTAAAAAGGGAAATTGACTTTTTTTTTGAAAGGGGTTATTTTTAATGATTCTTTAAAATTGGTTCCGATTTTCCTTGCTTTTTAATTATTATTTTTGTTAAAATTGGAAAATTTGGACATTTTGAAAGTTTTTTTTTTAATCCTTTCCGGGCGGTAAATGGGCCAATTAAATGACCAAATTTGAAAAATAAACGGGCTGGACTTTCAAAATTACATGAAGTTGAACCTAGCTTATGAGCATGCGCTACGGTCAATGTGTATCATAGATAAGACACGTGTATTCAATAATAATTATTTGATAGCAAATTAACTTACATCAGTGGATTTTCTTAACATTTTTTTATTTTAAACGTTGAATAGACCTTTGGCGGTCATTATTTTACTAATTAAAAGTTTTGGTCGTTGCTAGTTTAATAATAATCAATTAATTAAATTAAACTTAGATTTCTTAGTTAATTTTGTTAATTGTTAGTTGACGAAATAACCAATCAGGTGTTTGATTTGTTTTGTTGTGAGTTTGGTTATTTCGTTGTGGTCTGATTGGATGAGTTTGAATAAAATGCATGTCCTCAGTCCCTTCCATTGCAAATTTTTAATTTAAAAAAGTTTAAATGTATTGTTTTCTTTCTTTATTTTCGGTTGAACCTTTTTGTTTTTGAATTATTTAGAAAATTAGTTTGGGGGGGGGGTGCTGAAGCTCCTCCTCCCAATTTTAAAAATAATCTTAATAATCGTTTATGCATGATTGTACATAATTTATTTTTGCTTTGCCCGTTCTTGCTGCCCCCCAAGAATATGTCATAATTTTTTTAGAAAACTAAAACTTCTACTAAATTTTCAAACATTTAATATGTTTGCCTGCATTGTAATATTTGGGTACTGAAGGGTGTTTCACACCCCCCTAACCCTTCGGATCGATTTTATTTTTTATTATAAAATGTTGCAGAGGCACTGGAGGGTGTTCCACACCCCCGGATTAAGTAGTTTATTTTATATCAAAAGTAAACTAAAGATCTCCCGTTGCAGAGGCACTGGAAGGCGTTCCACACCCCCCAAATCCCCGGATTGAATAGTTTATTTTATATCAGAAGTAAACTGAAAATCTCCCGTTGCAGAGGCACTGGAGGGTGTTCCACACCCCTCAGACCCCCCGGTTTAACTAATTTATTTTTATTAAAAGTGAATTAAATACTTAAGCATATCCTAAGATCTTCAAAATTAGCTATGTCCAAGTAAATGTGTTAATTTATAATGTGACAATTAATCACAAACTGCATAATTATAAATTCCGTAACCCCTGGGGGGTAGATTTCTGCAACGGGAAAACTTCAGTTTACTTTTTTTTTTTTTTTTTTATTTCATTGAATATTTACAATCTGTTTTACAAAAAAACATTAAGTAAATTAGCTGGCATTAATAGGACATGTTAGAATATTTCAGTAAATATTCTTTATAAAATTTTCCATTAGGTTCACATGACAAGTAATTAAGTTTTACAATAAATATTCAGTAAATCAAAATTCAGTAAATCACAATTGTCCGTTAAAACGCGTAGATAAATCATGGGGTTTAAAGCGCTTTAGTCTTCTGAGTTCATTCGAGTGGTTTAAGAGGTTGTTTGCCAGTACGTTTGGATGAAACTCGATTCTGTTCCGGTATTTGTTAAAGGAGTTTTCAATTTCGTTGCGCACTGAGTTCACACACAATCACTATGAATTATGTCATTTGGTACGTACCACGGAGCGTTGGCAATGATTCGCAGTGTTTTGTTTTGGAATCTCTGGAGAATTTCCAGATTTGATGCACTCGCAGTTCCCCAAAGCTGTATCCCATATGTCCATATGGGTTTCAGGATGATCTTATAAAGTAAGAGTTTATTCTCCATTGACAACTCTGAATTCCTGCCAATCAACCAGTTCATCTGTCCAAGCTTCAACCCAAGCTGCTTTCTTTTGTTAAAAATGTGTGTACGCCATGTTAATCTTCTATCGAGGTGAATGCCCAGATATTTTGCGTTGTCTGTTTGTGGTAGGTAGCAATCGTTCATGGTCACTGGTGGGCAGCTATCTCTCCTCATTGTAAACGTGACGTGTGAGGACTTTGTTTCGTTAACATTAATTTTCCATTTTTTTAACCAGATTTGTATTTTATTTAAGTGGTCCTGTAGATTTTTTGACGCAGCTTTAGGGTCGACGTGTGACGCGAGAATAGCCGTATCGTCAGCAAAGGTTGCCACCGTTGTCGATTTAGTGGTTGGTAGGTCCGCTGTATACAACAAATATAGGGTCGGCCCCAGTACACTGCCCTGTGGGACACCTGACTTAATTGGAAATAAATTAGTGTACTCTTCTCCGTGTTTCACCAAAAAATGTCTATTATTTAAGTACGATTTCAGTATTTCATAATAGTGATATGGAAGATTTGTTTTCAGTTTGCAGTACAAGCCCTCGTGCCACACTTTATCGAACGCTTGACTGATGTCCAAAATGCCGCAGAGCAGAATCTTCTGCACTCAGATCATCGCTGATACGTTTAACTATTCGGTGTACCTGTTCAATTGTTCCATGCTCATTTCTAAAACCAAACTGGTGGTTTGGAATGAGAGCTTTTTCCACTAGGATTAGCTTCAGTCGTATTAAAACAATTTTCAAAGATCTTCGATAGGACTGGAAGTAGACTTATTGGACGATATGAGGTCAGGTGTTCTGGTTTTTCCTGGTTTTAATAGAAGAATAATTTGCGCAACCTTCCATTGGTCTGGGAAGTGTTTAAGCCTCAAAATTGCGTTGTAAATGAATGTAAGGAGTTTTAGACTTTTAGGTGTTAATTCATTTATTACTTTACCTGTGATTAAATCATATCCAGGTGCTTTTTTAGATTTGGTAACGCTCTGAATAACCTGTTTGACCTCTTTTATTTTGAAATACTTAATAGGCAGGTCCATCTGGAACGGTGCATCCAGATAACTGTATATTTCATCATCTTCTGTAGGTAGTGTTGAAGGAGAAGGTGTAAACACACTCGCAAGATGTCTAGCAAACATATCGGCCTTATCTTTGTCACTTCTGGCCCATTTACCTTTGTCGTCTTTAATAGGTGGTATTGTAACTTGTGGGCGCTTAAGTTTTTCGTGGCTTTCCAAAGGAGTAGTCATTAGCCTTAGAATTTGATAAGCTATGAAGATAATCCTGAAAAATTGATTTTAGAATTTAAAAGAAGCGTCTTAAGTTTTTTGGCTGCTTTATTAAACTTTGCTTTGTTTTCGGTCGTTCTTGAGATTTGCCATTGCTTGCGTAGTTTACGCTTTTCTGCAATTTTTGTTTAATTATGATCGGGCACGGATCTTTAATGAGTGTTTTATTTATATCCGGTGTAGCTTGCCACGCTGCACTTTGAATGGATTTAGTCAAGTGTTCAACTGCATTTTCTAATTCTTCCCTTGACTTTAGTGAAATATTCAAATCAATTTCTTCATCCAATCTTGTTTTAAACAATTCCCAATTGGTCTTGTTGTTGAATAATGTTGGTTGCTTTTGTTTGTGTACTATTTGCGTGTGCACCGTTAATATTACAGGTGTATGATCTGAGGAGAGGTCTAATGACGATTCTACTTTACATTGTTTAATATTTATACCTTTTGTCACATAGAAATCTATTATGTCTGGTACTTTAGTTTGGTCACTTGGCCAGTGTGTAGGTGTTCCCGAAGATATAGTCGCCATGCCATTGCTTCTCAATGTAGCCAGCAGTTCTCTTCCTTTTGTGGTTGTGTGCCTTGAGCCCCAATGTACATGCTTTGCATTGAAGTCACCACCGGTAATAAATTTACTTCCCAATGTGCTAAAAAATTTGTGATATTGGTCTTGTTTGATGTTGTGTTTTGGCGGACAGTAAATTGCTGAAATCACCAGGGGACCAACGCAACTCTCAACTACCACACTGGCGGCTTGGAGATAATCACATTGGTATTTTTCAATCTCGTAATGTTTGATGTTATTTTTAATGATGACTGCTGCTCCACCGTGTGCTTTCCCATCCGGGTGTTTGGTGTCGTATATTGTAAAGTTTGGTAATTTGACGTGACTCTTCATCGTAAAATGAGTTTCAGAAATCAACATTATGTCCATATCTTGTGTTTTCAAAAATGTTTGTAGTTCCTGTGCATGCTGGCACAGGCCGTTGGCATTCCAAATTGCGATTTTAAGTATTATGGCCATTAGGCCATTTTTGAGACCACGGTAGTAAGCAGATTCAGCATCGTACTCATCTGTTCCATTAGTTTTTTCATGAGGTCTTTAAGTTCTTTGATATCGTTTGTCTGCTGAGTTAGCTGAGGAGGATCATGGTAGGTAGGTTGACTTGAGTTTGACGGGATTTGTGTTTGTTGTATCGAAGGTATCGCTTGACTAGCCTGTTGTGCATAGGATATGCCTGCCCGAATCTCATTGTGAGAAGTTATCTCATTTGGTGATGTATCTACCTCGTTTCGTTCGCGCGGTTTAGGAAATTTTCGTTGCTGAAGTTGTTTATGGACTGTGCATCCTCTATAACTAGCTGGGTGCTTCCCTCCGCAGTTTACACAAATTACATTATTATCTTTTGTCTTTCTTTGGCATGTGATTGTTAGGTGCTCACCTGCACATTTTACACATCGTGGTGGCCTGTTACAAAATTTTGGTATGCCCAAACTTTTGGCATTTTTTGCACTGTACAATTTCTCTTTTCACATGTGGTTCTTCAAAGTGTACCACCGTGTTCATGAAGCGATTTATGTTATATATTTCTCCATTATTTTTTTCTGATTTTAGGTCAATGTAAAACATTGGCAGTGGTTCCTTGCTAGTTCTTTGTTTAATATTACTTATACTAACCACAGTGTGTCCCAGTTCAAGGAGCTCGCTTTTGATTGTTTCTATATTTGTCGATGAATGTAAATTCTTCAGAACAACTCGAAAACTTCTGTCCTGTTTAGGTTTGTATGTATGAAAGTTAGTTTTTTTTGCCTTCAATGCTTTGACGATGTCGGTGTAATTTTTACCAGTGCTTGACATAATTTTTACTACATCCTTGCCAGTGGATTTTAGCGTGTAACCATCTTGAGCCACCTTATTGAGTTCATCGGTTAGTGGGTTTATGTCTTCTACTCCTTCCACAAAGATGGGTGGTGGTGTTGGTTCACTTTTCGGTTCATTTTGGTTACTAGTTTCTGTTCCATTGTTTTCAGTGTTATCGTTTACTGGCAGTGGGAGGAATCTATTTTTTGTTTGAGTTGGATTTGAACTCAGCCAATAATCATTCATCTTTTTTTGTTTATAGTTTCTAGTATTCATATCGGGACTTCTTAAACGTTTCTTACTTTGAACTGTTTTCCAATCACTTTCACGAGGTGTCGGCAATAGCGGAAAATCGGAATTTCCCACAGGAATGTATTGGTACACAGGAACATACTGTGGCTGGTCAACTTGCGCTTTTCCTGGCAAATGCTGATTGTAATATGTCAAGCTATAGGGGACTGTATGTTGCATCTGTTGGGGTTGACCCAGTGGTTGTGATTCCTGTCTCGGCTGCATAATTTGCACCGGATGCATCAGATTCATTGGCGGTTTTGTTGCCATTCCTACATTTTGAGGTTATGGTCTTCAAAAGCACCTTGTTTATCGATATTTTTTAGCAAGATATTAATTATCAAGAAAGACAGGTGTCTACTGTCGTTGTTATCTCGCTACAGTTGTTTAAATTTATATATCTTTACTAAATCTTCGCGAACCAATTTTCACAATTTCATCAACGATACTGTCAATTAATTGCCAGTGGCGTACTTCAGTTTACTTATGATAAAAAATAAATTACTCAATCCGGGAGGTCTGGGGGGTGTGGAACACCCTCCAGTGCACAAATTTTGAAATCTCGGTAAGTCTCTGAAATACCGATAAAGTACGTGAAATACAATGAAGTATCGATGAAGTAGGTGAAGTACCGTGAATTATTGATGAAGTGCGATGAATTACTGGTGAAGTACGAAGAAGTATGGAGAATTATGATGAAGTACGTGAAGTGTGAAGTTAATTGTACACGATTTTCTCTATCGGTTGACCCCTCGGTAAGATCTTTTTTACCGCCTGAAAAGGGGGGGTAAATTGTTTTTACTTTCTTTTTTTTAGCAATTTTACGGGGGTTGCATTTTTGTACCCATGATATACATACATTAGAAGACTTGAGTTACCTGAGTTTCTTCTGTGTCGATTTTTTAATTATTACTTTTTTGATTGAAAATTGGAAAATGTTGAATCATTTTGAAAGTATATTTTTATAGATCCGTTTGCGGTTGACTGTAAACTGGGTCAATGGTAAACTGGGCCAAATTTAGAAAATAGTAAACTGGGCTAAAGGTACTTTCAACGAAAATTATGAAAGTGATAAACTGGGTCAAAGGCAAATTTAAGGTAAAGAAAAGGGGCGTATTAGGCTGTTTTGGTATCATTTCTAAAAATATAAGAAAAATAACTCTAATCTACAGCCCAATCTACCTTTTCGCACAGATTCCTCCTATTTGGTATCAACTTTAAAAAAATATAAAAAACTAACTTTAACCTACAGCCCGATCTACTTTTTCGTGCAGATTTATTTGTGTTTAGTTTATTTAGGTTTATAGAAATAATGGTAAGTTTATACTACACAACTTCCTAAAAAAAATTTAAAGTACCAATAAAAAACTAAATAAAAATAATACTTTTTCAATTACCAACAAAAAAATTAATTTTTTAAAATTTTGTTTTTGGCCCAGTTTACCATTTCCGAAATTTTAGTCAAATTTGCATTTGGCCCAATTTAGCATTTTCAAGTAGTTTTTTGGAACAGTTTACCTTAACCCCGTTTGCATCGATTTTGAAAATTCTAGTTAGTTGGATATAACTGATGTTAGCCGTCGCTTGTATGAGAGTTAGACTGTCGTCGTATTGACGGATTTTTAGTTTGGTTACTTATTATACTGTGTAGGGTGAAGTATGTGATGACCGGCTAGAGAGCGGAAGACCGCGGTTCAAGTCCTCGTCGCGTCGGATACGCTGCTGTGATCAAAGATCCGATATCAATCTTTAGACTGTGGGAATGGTAACGGAAACCATTCCATTAATTACAGTTCCGGCGGTGTATGTTTTATATTTTTTTGTTGTTGGACTCCATGGTTGGTGCTACCGCATTAATTGAGACCTGTAAGTTTTTTGGTTCCCCGGATGGTCGTTGTAGGTTGACCAATACTAGATGTGGCCTGCGATAATGATTTGCTCTGATTGTTTTAATATTGTACAAGGAATATACCGAAGTTAAAAGGATTCCCAATGACAAAAGATATTTTTGACAAGATGTATACGATTCTTTGGTGCGGAGCTGGGAGAGTTTTGAAACTTTAATGATGTGCAATGTGCTTGTTATCAACTAAGTCAACGACGTATGTTTGAACTTGTGAACTTCAGGTCTTCAACTTGGGTTTACTTTTACTTGCTTTATTTTATGGTTTATATTTTTGAATTGCCTTATATCTTGACATTCATACACACGCTTTCCTTGATATTTGGGGAGAATAAATTAAAACTATTAGTTTAGTTGTTTTATTATTTGTCCCTAAAGTTTTCCTAAGAGAATTAATAACTCTCGCATACCGTTGGAGCTGTCTAATGCAAGAGACAAGAGGACCCACCTCTTGGTTTAATATTTTTCTTCAGGACTACATTGTGGGTAGGAAAAGGGAAAATCTGTTATACATCACCTACACTGCGGCCCTCCATTTTCATTTAAAACTTTTTGCCATTTTGAAGTGGATTATGAAAATGAGAGTCTATTAGCGTATAAAAAAATAAAATTTGTGGTCGGTGCACAAATTTTGGAAAAACGACTTTAAAATAAATAAAATAATAATAAACTTTAAAATGTCAACCCAGGCACAGCACACGTACCGTCAACACAATGCTTTTCACATTTAGTGTGTTATTACACAATAATACACTTACAAGTATTTCTTATGGGAAAATTGCAATTTTAAAATTAAATTGTAGTTTCGGTTTGTGTTTCGGTTGGTAAAGCCATTTTTATAAGAAAAAGTGTATTTTCGAACCTGGGAATTCGAACTCTCACCTATTTAATATAAATCTCACTCGATTCACTCAATTCGTGAAGAATTTCAACTTCTAAACTTAAACTTTTTAAATTTTTCCAATTATTTCAACGTTATTTTTATTGACACTCATTGTTAGCTGAAAGGAGACTAAGGTTTTCAAAAATTTTAAAGTTTTACAATTTCATTTTCAATTTATAATTCATTGTTTGATTAAATCGCTAATCACATTTTTTTTAAATTAAATTATCTAAATTAAAATAACAATTCTATTTTCTTAGCTAAACAATCCTAAGAATCTAATTTTCAAATGTTAGTTTATCCCTTAAATTAAAATTTTTTTACAAAAATCTTGTAACTTTCAAATTTAAATTAAATTAATTTTTTGTGTTATTTTAACAATTTTATTTTTTTGATCTCTTCAGCTGTGATCTGTAGACTACCCCCATAGTATTCAAAAGTTAATGAAAATTGAAATAAAATTACTATTTTGACTATTTTAATTAAAATGTTTTTTATTTAACAATCATCGAGAGCTGTGAAGTTGATTTACTTTTTATTATTACTCTCATAAACTCCTACTCTCTGATTTCCAATGTTTCCTTAATTTCCTAAATTGTCAACGTACATCTCTCTTCACAGGATCCCATCGTGTTATTTACAAGATTATTAAAATCAAGCTCAGCTCTCCGCCACTGAATGGCCAACTGTGGCTTTGCTGAACCTCGAGATAGTTAGTCCAAAATTTTTACCATTATTTTACTTGTGGATTTTCAAGTTTTCATCGGTGCACTTTTCAACTTACCTCAAATTGACTTTTAAGAAATTGGAAGGATTATTTTTACCGTAAGTATTAACTACCGTACTTAACTACGCCTATGTACCCTAGTATCACTGTTTTACAAAATTACAGTACTTATAATGCAGCCAACTTTTTCGTACGTCATTCATGAATTGTCACTTACCTCTAGTGGAATGCACACCGCTCACGACGATAATATCTACTTGGTATAACTTAATATTATGTAGTTAATATAAATTATTTCATCTTTCCCATGTTATAAATCTACCATTCATTTGAAAATAAAAATAATTGCGATACTTGCATAATTGAGGTAATCATATGAAACTACACTAAATAGTAAAAAATAATCAGTGGAGCATAAATTTCCGTACGTGTGATTTTAAGTGTTAAATTCCTTCATACTATTGAATAATTCTACATCCGGTATAGCACATTCAAACCGTCTACTTGAAACGTGTAAAAGGGTTAGCTTTTTAATTAATTTTTAAAAATCAAGTATTACAACAAATGTTCCATTAGTCAATCGTTCTATTAAGAAAGAATATTACAATCCAGTTATAAAGTAAACTATGTATGTGCTACTATGTGCGTGTTACATACAAATATAAATCAAATTAGAAGTAACCAAACCTAGTATCGGTTTAAACAATCCATTTAGTAACAAATTTTCCCACACTTTTAAATAATTTTATTGCCGTAATAAAAACGCCACCTACGTACACCTCCAATTATTCCTCCATTAAATACCACGTATTTAGAGATAAGAATAAAGGTTTATATAAATTGAAAATGAATAATGCACGACAGAGTCGGCCGTTTTCAATTAATATTTTCTCATGTTGTAAAAAACAATTAAATTTTTGCTTAATTGGTTGTGGGAAAATACTATAGAATTTTAATATTATAGTTTTTAATAGTCAACAATTCAATTCTATTTCACGCAAATGACGGATGCAGAAAACCTTTTTTAAACTTTTAATGAGGACAAGTAAAGTGTGTATGAGTTTGGCATCCGTGACATAAATCGTTGTAGGTGTAAGTTTTTTAAACTTTTAGAAAACGTTGTTGTCATATCAATATTTTCCGACATTTTCCATCGGAAAAGCTTCTCATGTAATTATATTAACTTTTCTAGGTAATGTAACAGGAAATTGAAAAAATAATGAAATAGAACAAGGTTTATTTTTGAAAACAAAACATAATGCATGCACGGACAATTAATAAAAAAAAAGAGTGAAAAAAATTTCAGTATGCAGTGCTTTGATATTATAAAATGTTGAAAATAATTTTGATTCGGCCATTGCTACGTTTTGCATAACTTTTCATTTTAGCAGTTGCTGCTTTAATAAAAAGCTTTCCAAGCTTTCAGCAATATGGACTATTCCTGTACAGATATCAAAATGAACTACGAAGTACCACCACTTTTAGTGAATCATAATCAGGGGATGGTTGAGGTTTGACATGTTATTTATACACGCTATGTCACTTACAGCGACCGCGCTTTTGTACTCATCTTAATGAAAAGACAGACCTTCAATTCAAATATCAAAGCGCATCGGAACTTTTCTAATTTATCTAGAAAACTGTTGTGAATGTCGCAAACAACTTACGCAATTTACCACAATTGCAATGCCAATCTTTATTCTTATATTTGAATGGCATTTGCTCAGCGGGACGCTGTACTTTACTAATTTAGCCTCCACGGTATATCCTATTAATATTTATGCTTCAATTCGCCTACTGAAAAGGCAATCCTTTAATCCCATTGTATTTGTAATCTGTACAGTTACCTTGTCGGCTTTTGTGTGTCCTAATATTTTAGGTTTCCAGGAACATCACATTAATATATTCAAGATATCAATCTTTTTACATGTTTACGTGTTTGTACGTATCATGCTATATTATCATCATATTTTGTAAAACACAATACGTTTTAATATCATAAATTTTATTTAGGCTCAAACCGAGTTATTTATTGTCTTTGGATTATAAAATTTGTCTTTTTTAACGAAATTTCATTAGGCTAGACTTAATAAAATATATCAGCTAATTACTGTAATATATTGCAGCGAATTGTTAAATGGCTAAAGAAAATTTAAATGTGCTTTTAAAAATTATATTTGAACCATAATACTGTAGGAGCTTAGCTTTCTTAATACGGCATTGTTTATATTGTCTTGCAACTACTTAGTTTATTTACCAAAATAGGTGTAATGTTTGTGTTAGTTTAGTACCATCTGAATTTGCTTATTTGTTGATACATACAAGGTATGATTTCCATTTCAAAATTTGTTCTAACTTTACGTCAAATATTAGTTTGTTATTGAATTTTAGATAAATAATGTTACGCCATAATTTTATTTTATTCTAATTTATATGATACACATAAATTTGTTAAAATAAGGGTAAATTCTGCCTTTTACATTATCGACACGGATAATCTAACATACATAGGTACCTACTCTGCTAACAACGCAAAGTCCAATAGATTATACTTCAATTTATTATTGTTTATTGTGATTACTATGTAAAACTGAAAATATTACATTTTTAGTACTAATGCTTTTTTTTTCAAATCGTGAGAGGTTCAACATAATAATTTATAATATATATTATTTTCCTGAGCAGCACTATGTCGTATTTTTACTTTTCCACCCAAAACATCATGCACTTAAATTCAAAAACAAAATTTTTAATAAAATTGAAAAGTTTTATGTAAAAACAAAACAGGAGTTTTTACAAGAGTAACACCTTCATATATTAATTATATTTCTTTGATTTTCATTCGAGAAGAATTCAAATTGGATATCGCAGACTTCTAGAACTAAAAATCAATTACGTAACGCAAGATCATTGTCTCATTTAATTCTAATTGCTGGAAGAATTTGCTGGGAATTTCAAAATAAAATCAGTAGAGTACTTACATTGCCTATACGGAAAACGAATACCATTTATTTAAGTATTATCGAGACATTTTCGGTATTACCTAAAAACCGAAAGGTTAACCGCTGGTGAAGTTTTTTGTACACATCTCATAAAGTACTTGTGAAATACGTGAAATACTCGTGAAGTACACGAAATACTGGTAAAATACATGAAGTACGTATAAAGTAGATGAAATACGTGTGAAGTATATTGAAGTACAAGTGAAGTATCATGAAATTAGTAAATTTTTGGTGAATTACATGAAATTGAACCTAGCGTATGCGCATGCGCCACGGTCAATGTGTATCATAACTAAGACACGTGTTCAATAATAATTATTTAATAGCAAATTAACTTACATCAGTGGATTTTCTTAACATTTTTTTATCTTAAATGTTTAATAGACCTTTGGACGGTCATTATTTTACTAATTAAAAGTTTTGGTAGTTGCTAGTTTAATAGTAATCAATTACTTAAATTAAATTACATTTCTTTAGTTAATTTTGTAATTTTTTAGTTCATTTGCTTGAATATCATGGAGGTATGATAGCTCAATAAAAAGGTAATTCATTGTTTCATCGTGATTAATTAATTACATTGAAGCAAAATAACGCTTGTTCCGCTTTTACAGAGACGGCTCCAGAATGTGATAATGTAATTTAAACTATCTTCTTATGCCAGATTTACTAAAGTTAAAAGATCAATTATCTATCTGTTCTCTGTTCACTGTTACCTATCAGTTAAAATACATTACAGTTAAATTGACAAAATAACCAATCAGGTGTTTGATTTGTTTTGTTTTGTTGTGTGTTTGGTTACTTCTTTGTGGTCTGATTGGATGGGATTGGATAAGGTGCATGTCCTCAGCCCTCCATTGCGAATTTTTAATTTAAAAAGTCTAAATCTATTGTGCATTCTTTATTTTCGATTGGACTTCTTTTGTTTTTGAATTATTTAAAATTAATTAGAGGCACACCCTTAAACCCCTAGTTTAACTAATTTAGTTTTATTAAAAGTGAATGAAATATTTAAGCATTTTCTCAATTAATTAAATTAAGCTTAGATTTATTTAGTTAATTTTGTAATTTTTAGCTCATTTGTTTGAACATTATGGAGGTTTGGTAGCTCAATAAAATGCTTTGGTAATTCATTGTTTTGCCGTGATTAATTAATTACATTGAAGTTTTACACTCCCAGACCACCCGGTTTAACTAATTTAATTTATTAAAACTGAATTAAATATTTGAGCATGTTCAAGTTCTTTAAAATTAGCTATGGCTAAGTAAATGTGTTTAATTTATAATCTGACAATTAATCATAAACTGCATAATTATAATTCCGTACCCCTGGGTAAATCTCTGCAACGGGAAATCTTCAGTTTACTTCTGATAATAAATGAACTGCTGAATCGGAGGGTCTGAGGTGTGAACACCTCCAGTGCCTCTGCAACAAGAGATCTTCAGTTTGCTTCTGATAAAAAATGAACTAATTAATCCGGGGTCTGGGGTGTGGAACACCCTCCAGCGCACAAATTTTGCAATGAAGAACATTGCAAAACATGTAGAACTCCCGGATCGAGCAGTTTATTTTCAGAAGTAAACTGACGATCTCCGTTGAGAGGCACTGGAGGTGTTCCACCCCAGACCCCGGTTTAACTGATTTATTTTTATTAAAAGTGAATTAAATATTTAAGCATATTTCAAGTTTTTAAAATTAGCTATGGCCAAGTAAATGTGTTTAATTCATAATATGACAATTAATCTAAACTGCTGAATTATAAATTCCTACCGCAGGAGTTAAGGAATACAGTATATTTATCATTTGTTTGGTTGTTTTCATTTTATGCCATTTCTTTGTATCGCAATAATGACTATAAAATGTCAGTTACGATAGAAACGGCCAAGAGAGTATTATGACATTTCCAAATAATTATTATTAATTATTCGTCATAGTAATTATCCCATTAATGGGATTCGCTACCTGTGCCCGTTACGTTTTAAAACTTGTGACAAACACAAACGACACATACAACATATACTACTTAACATTACTTTTTGTAAAATCGGTAATATTTTTAACACGTAAAGTCTGTGAAATACCGATGAAGTACGTGAAATACAATGAAGTATCGGTAAAGTAGGAGAAGTACCGTGAATTATTGATAAAATACGGCGAAGTACTGACGAAGTACGTGAAGTTCCGTGAATTACTGCTGAAATATATAAAATACGAAGAAGTATGGTGAATTATGATGAAGTACGTGAAGTGTGAAGTTAATTGTACACAATTTCCTCTAGCGGTTGACCTCTCGCTAAAAACAGACGTTTCCAAGAAGAATACAAGTAGCTAAAACTAAGTTAGCGAAAAAAGCACTGCACTGCATGGGATACCGCTGAGAACCAATTTCTCCACGCGCTATTTCTGGTTTTATTATAACAATCTATGACGGGCTTTTCTCCCCGCTCTGAAAGTTCTAACTGCTATTCTTAAAAATTAACACTGACAAACTGACTGGTACATAAAATCGACGCGTCAGATTCATGAAATAACTATTTTGAATATAAACCTGAAATTAGCAATTAGTCAAGAACTACAAGTTGCTTTTCTTGACACAACTACAACTACTATTACTGACAAATGCAACTAAGTACTACTTTCATGTATTATTAGAGCACGGATTTCTAGCTTAAATGCTGTACGTTAAAATTCTTAAAAATTTTAAAACGGTGCTTTGTGTGTTTTTTAATATTTTTCATTTTTGTACTTATGATTTTTTTGTGCTTTTTTATTTTGCGATACTAATCGTTAATTTTCCTAAAATTTTTTATATTTTTTAAAACTTTTATTTCTAAATATTAAATTATTCTAAGATTCTGTGTGTAAACCTTACTGGCTGCTTTAGATGCATTTTTTTATTAACTACCGAATCTTTAACAAGTCTGCAACTTGATATTTACTACTTGTTTTTAGTGTTACTTTAAAACCGTCAATCAGTTAACGAATGGGTAAGAAAATTCCTGGAATTGAAAAAAAAAGACAAATATAAATTGTTTTGCACATATTATTCTTTTATCAGTTTGAAACAAGCTGAATAGCTAGAGATACTCCGGCTAGCATTCGGAGAAATCAACGGTGGTGGGCCACGCTAGGTTTTGGATTGATTACAATTAGGTAATAATTAATACGTAATAAAGTTGAAAGGGAATATATTTACAACTATATTTACAAAACTTAAAACCTTAACAGTTAAGTTACTAATATGCAACAAAAATTAAAACTTATCCTAAAATGTAAATTAAAACACAAACAAAACTCTTTATACAACAATTAAACGGCTTACCGCCAATCACCAGTTAATGGTCCCTGCACTTTGCACTTGTTGATGCGGTGCAGTCCTTAGGTTGACTTGATGATGTCTTGCAGTTACGGTAGATAACGAAGACAACCCTTAGGTATTTTAAAACGAATTAATTAAACGATGATATAAGTGCAGTCTAATAAGTTTTACGATTGATCACAGATCAGAGTTTTACGATTGATCACAGATCACAGTTTTACGATTGATCGCAGATCATAGTTTTACGATTAAAGTAATAGCCTAATACTTTTTATCTTTTTTAATTTTTTAAATAAGTTTTGAAAATTATCAGATAATGAATGTGTACTTCTTCTTTCACCAAACCACAATAAAACGGTTCTGCTCAACGGCAAGAAGGAAACTCTTCACGAAGGTAAAACGAAGGCAATTTGTTAAATCTAAATGTCACAAATTAAATTTTCACTTGAAGTATATCTTGTAATTAAAGATAATTTGTATGTTGCAAAGGTCTATAAAACATTATTTTATTAAAGAGATGACAGTGATTTAACTTAGCGTTTATGTATTGCCAAAAAGTTATATAGCAATGCAATTTCGTTCAATCACCTAATTGATTTAAAAGTACTGAAATATGTATTTGTAATATAGACAATTTAAAAAAATTAAATCTGTCGTTGAATGGGGAGAGGGGACAATTAAAACCAATTTAAATAGGCTTTGACCTTCATAGTTTTTGTATGCCCAGCATTTCTGTTATTGCATTATTGATTTTTGGATATTGCTTTTAACTAACCGATCGTTTATAATCCTACTTTTGCAACGACGTTGTGAGCATTGAGCAGTCATGTAAATGCATAGATCAGGAATAAGTTGGGTTACTCCTTGAGATTAAGTCCAATTATTTTTTATTGTTACTAAATCTTCAACTATTTTGTTAACTACTTTTGGTACTGTTATTCCTTCGGTTATTTAACGAAAATCATTCCGGATCATTTTAAGTTATAATAATTTTAATTCATAAATTTCTTGATTACAGCCCTGCCGCTATGTAAACTTTAATTTTTAAGTTTTCCAAAAAGCACGCATCAACAATAGGCCGGTTTGGTGCCAGTTGCTACCATTTGTCGGCGTTATGAACATCAACAAATAATGGGGAGACGAGCGGTAGCGCTGCATTCGTCATAGACAACGATGGTACACCAAAGATGGTAATAGTGATCCAAACAAGATGGTGAAAATAAGCAAAAATAACACCTTGGATGTCGACGGAACGTTTATGGTACTAGTTCAAGGAGGTGTAACAAAAAACGGACGGATAATATTTTGTATGAAGATAAGATAATTTACTCAAAATGACTTATAAAAAGCTGGTACAGGAAATAGGAAACACGAATCCAGAATGTCAAAAATATAATATCGATTTTAGTGCAGAAGCAGTGCTTAAAACCCAAAACCAACCAAATACTGATCCAAAAGGCGGCATCGTTACCAGCATACAAAAGAACCAAAAGAACACCAACAGAACAGAAAAACTTTTAAAGATATTATTTTTTGATGTTCATATTAACCTTTAGCTTTTTTTTTATTTTGCGCAAAGTATCTTATGGGCCGTTTTTTGAACGTTTTTGCTATACCGATTAGATCAATAATTACTTGTAAATTTTTTTATTTTGAGAACTGTAACTTAGTTATACCCAGAACGAGGGTCGTGTAGGGAGCGGAGAGTGGGTTTTGATAATTGCAAAGCTATACACGGTATTACATTCACAATTAAGTCAAGTCAAGCAATTAAGTCAAATGAAGTTTCCGAACAAAACGGGGTGACAGAGTTCTTGATATCAAAGAACAGCATCAATATTTCCAAATGCAAAAATTAAAAAATGCCTAAAGCCACAATGATACTCTAATGCGAAAGATACCAAATTGCACATCCGCAAAAATCAAACAGCTCAATTAATGAAACTTGGTTAATATTGACCAATTCTCAATTAACAATTTCTTTGTTAATTTGTTGAAAATGTGTTAGTCCCATTACAAAGTCGAACAATAAGATTTACCAGTACCCAAACATCTGCTAACTCATCTTTTGTGACTAAGTACTTCATTTTTGTCTTTTTATTATTTATTATTATCTTATTGAATTAGAATTAATTCTTCTATTTGCCTTAGCGAACATTCATCAATTAAATTTTTCTTACCATAGCTTTTTGCAAAGCTTCCTTTATATAATTTTACTCAATTAAATTCTATTACAAAATTTATTTCCTTCAAAAATTTAATACATAATTTTTTGGTTAGGGTTCGCTAAGTGCCACTCTTTGTCTGTAGAGATTTTACAAAAATTTCTTTACAGTTAATTAAAGGGCATAAAAATAAGTCTATTAAGGTGAAGATGATCTCGATATTTCCAATAATAACGCTAAAAATCATGAAAACGGACAAATTTTGTTTTATGTTGGCAGGATGTGCATCCCGATATACACGAAATGACCGATAGGTGGAGCCAGCAGTGTGGAGTGAGTCAGTCGCTCCCCGATATCTGTCAGGTCAACATCCACCCTTTTCCTAGAAGAACCGGTATAGGGGATATTTTTAATAATTTTCTTCTAAAATACGTTTTGTATTTTCAAAATACATCAAAAACCAGTTATTCAACTGATTTGGTTTGTTCGTGCAGTGAACTTATTATTGAAAAACTTAAAAATTTAATTTTCTATTTATATTAATTTCTGTTATGTTGGCTTTTTACGCATAGGCTAACAAAGGTTTGCATAGCAAGCAAAAGGTTATAACATGATTAATAGTAACAAAGGAGTAATTCCACTACTTTAGCTTTTGAATAATATAGTGTTTATCCTATATTATTTAGTATATAGCACTATATAGTATTCATTCAAAATTAAACAAAAATTAAAATATTTATTTTGATTAACTTTTAATTAACAGAATTTTATATTTGTAAGTATTACTGGATTGTTGTAATTGATTGGATTATTTTTTTATAAAAAAGTTCTAAGCTTAAATCTCAAGGTTAAGAAAATTTAAACAGATTTTTCAAGGCTCGGAAGCATGATTTCCCAAGCTACATAATCCCTAAACACCCTTGTTGGTCGCAGGGCAAGTTAATTTAAATGTATTGAAAATTGATAGGTGATGAGGTTTGAATTGATTTTGAATTGAAGTGATTTTAAATGACCAGTTTTGACAAAATCATTTGTTTAATAATTGTGAACAGAGTCATTATTTAGGAATGAAAAGTGTGATATTATAATAAAATTCAGAAATGTTGTAAATTTTTAATATTATAATATATTGTAAGCAAATTGTTTATTATTATTGAATTTGTTTTTTAACTTTGAAAATTGGTCAAATATTTTTTTTTAAAAGATTAAATTTAAAAAAAATTAAAAAGATTTAAAAATTACAAGATAAAATTTATAAACTTTTATTTTTTAAGTTTGACTTGATGAGTGGAAGTCCATCGAGAGAGGTAATATGAAAAATAATAAGTTTTCCTTCCTACTGAGAGAGAATAGAACAATAAATTATTCTAACACAAATTTTAATTGTATGCTGCCCTGTATGTTCTTTTAAACTAGCTCTTTCAGCGGAAGCAAGGATTTTAAAAAGGAAGTACTTGCCTTGTTGTAAATTAATAAAACCAATGTTATAAGAATTAAATTTTATTAAAATTTTGAAAATTTGTAAATATTTTTATTCAACTATTCAGAATGAAAAATACCTTCATTGGCCTATAACAAACACCTCTTACAGAACAATTTTATGATTTTAGTAAGTACCTACAACAATCATAAATAATTGACTCTTACATAATTCACCAACTTTTACTACCTCTGCTGTTATGTATCATTGCTATGTTCTTTGTCCTATCGTATTTGTTTCATCTCGTCCCTTCGTTCTATTTTATATCCAAAGTGATCTAGCTAATTTGGTTTATCCATATTTAATTTAATGCAACGTCTTTCCATCAACAAAATTTTACAATCTTTAAAAACTAACCTACAAAAATTACTGTCAACTTTTTCTACATTCATCCGTGTAATAATTTAAATTACATACTTCCACTCAATAAACCATAGCCTTTCAATTATTTCATCTTATTAATTTTACTTCGTTAAACCAAATTATCAAACAATTCAACATCAAAATCAATTACACGCCAAAAATGAAGGTCCAAAAATTAGATGTATATCAACCAAGAATCAAAAAGAATTTTTGAATTTTAATTTCTTTTGCAGTACATGAAATAATTTTTATCGAACTACCCTGTAGTGCCAAGATAATTAGCAACTACAGCGTGCAATGCACGCGCTGCACTTTAACTGTGCAAATTTGGCGCTCAACGTGGAGCATAATTTACCCAAATCATTATATTATCTACGTAATAACTGAACTTGCAGATTTTTTAGGGAAATTTTTAAATAATAGAATATCTTTTCCATGACGTTCCTCTAAATGTGATATTTAATTAATATTTAATTGTTCCTTTTTATTTTATTTCGCAAATTGTCACAATGAATCCTACATACTGATCTAAGCAGGCAAACGATTTGCTATCAGTTCGAGGTGAATTTAAAAAGAATTAAAACCGTAACAAACTATTTTCTTAGTGGTAACCCACAGAATTGCAAATTCGCAACTACTACAATACAAAATCTCGACTCGACTGGTATGATGAAAATCAATCTAATATAATATTTTATTTTTACTCAAATGAAATTAATATAGATTGAAAAATAATTATTATTACGATCAAGTAGACATTTAGATTAAAGAAATGAAGGATTGAAGAAGTAAATAAAATAATTTAGTGGTTTTCGAATTTTACTGACACTATTTACATCAAAAGAAAATAAAATACCTTACAACAAAAGGTTCTCCGAAATATATTTCTATGTATAAAACGCTTTACTAAAGGTAACGTTATTATTTGCCTAACATACGTCAATATCAAAAACGAGCTGGTGCATCGTGATCGCTGTATCGCTTCAACGTTGTCTGCGACGCAAATAATAAAGACACATCTAAACCTTTTTTATAATGCTTTGTCTTTCAAGAAATTGTTTTTGCTCTTCCGGATTTTAGCGATCATTCTAAGCCGGGTGTTTTAAAGAGATGTAGATTTGAATATTCTTATTTCCTACTACTCGTTCTACATTTTCCACATTATGTCACATTTGATTTCCTTATTTATTAATTTAGGAATCCGCTGATCTTATTATTTTAAAATTAATTTAACGAAACTTAAAGTTGTTATATAAATATGCGGTTGACAAAATAATAAGCCTGTGACCAACGGTAAAGCGATTTGGGAACCACGACGTCGTCGTCGTCGTCGGTAAAATATCGTTGTTAAATTGGCGGAAACAATCTTTAGAATAAGAGGTTCTTTCAATTTTCATAATTTTCCAGATGGTATGACAATACGTTTTCCGGAAACAAATTTATAATAAGAAAAATATGCACGATTTTATGAAAACATAATCCTCAGAGGCGATGGCGCTTATGGGTTGACTAAATTGGAGTTTATTTAAAGTTTATATGCAAACTGAGACGGATTTTTATCGTTAAATCTTCAATCTGCATGCGGATTCTGGTTCATTCCAGCTATTACCACTTTCGACGCCTTCTAGATCCACCGCGAGATTAAGAAAAATCATCTTAACTTCAATTTGAATCCATCCATTCTTCATTTATATCAGTCAATTGAAAAACGTCCTAAGCAGCTAATAGACGCGACCCTAGTAATTCTGCGGCGCACCGCGAGCATAAAGATGCAACGCTCATAAAATATGTATTATCACGAACAAAAATCTCCGGCGCGCTGAAATATTCAGTGGCGCCCGGAAATAGCTAGAAGGGAAATGGACAGTGTTCGTTCTTCGAATACATTACCGATATTTAAAGAGATTATCTTAGATGTTATTCTATTAAATTAGGAGATAAGCAATATCATAATTTATTTTTCGCCGAATAATTTGCCATGGGATATTCTAACTTGCGTATTTCATTTTCTTTTGCACTCGTTGACGTATTTCGAATTCACTCTAGACTATTCCTGTTGTAATCTGAAAGCATCCCTTTTAAGTGTGCTGAATATTTAATACATAACATCTACAGTTGAGAGTAGAAAGTGATTGAACGATCTGCACCGGCGGCGTGCATGTGGATATATTTTTTTCATGATACTTTTACTATGCCGCTGACCTTTTTTAAACATTTTAATTAATTTTGTTTGAGGTGAGAGTAATATATTATAAGAAAATTCATGCGATAACATCGTCAGGTCCTTCTTTTAAGCCGATCTTATTTGGGGTATTTGGAGGTCTAATCCGATTGGTGAAGAGCGTGGTCGGTGGGATAAGATTACGTAGTGTTCAACCGCGTGTTTCTTAGTGATATCACTTATTCGGGAAACCACTTAACGGGCACTGGGACATTTTTTAAATATAATAACAAATCATTTTCCTATCTCAATTTAATTACTTCAAGTAGTAGGTAAGCTAATTAATTAAAGATGAGGCTTTTCCGTTTATTTCAAACTTGCTAGATGTGAGTGGTTATCCTGGCGCTTGCGTCGGTTGCTATAATATTACTAGATCCTGCAGTTCACGTGAATTCCTTTTCAGTCCGACGCGGACTACGAAACATTTAGACGCCAGTTTGCGTCCCACAAACTGAAAAACTTACGCGAACATAATAGTCGACGTCTTGTAATGCAATCATTAGCTTAGAGACTATTTTTTAGAAACTTAACTGTATGGTGTATTTAGAGCAATAAAATTATTTAAGTCATTTCGATATGCCGGTAGAGGAAGAGTTATATTTGACCGGGACCGGTAGGGCTCAAAGCATTTATCAACAACCATCCACTGGAGAGAAGCACGTGCTTTTTTATCCCACTAGTCCAGCACCATCGCTGAACTCTGACGAACGTCGAAGTTGGTCACAAGCTTCTTCTTCGGCTGTTAATAATGTAAGTTATAGCTTACAGTTTATTTTTGAACAATGAAAATGAAAAAAGTTCGGGATTTTCACTTTTTATTTTAAATAAAAAACCTTGCTTTTCTATAGCACCTAGGTACATTGAATTGAATTTAGTTGGATAATAAAACGTTAAATTAACTTTTACTTTAAATTAAATTTATGTTGACTAATAAAACATTAAATTGGCGATGTAACCGTAAATTTTCCTTTTTTTTTAGTTTTTTTCATTATAACATTTATTGGCGCGATAAAATATGTAAAAATTCTACCTTAATTAAGTGTCGAAACTAATTTGATCGTATGATAAAAGTTTGAGTTTCGACACCATCGTATGTAGATATTATTTTTGAATTCGCCAATATTGGAACAAAATTTTTGAATTAAGTGTTTGTAAACACGTGATTAACTTTTTGAACACGCGTTCGTAGCTGATGCCGGCACCAACTACCTTTTTGTTCATTTTTTCAAGTTATGTTTGTTAGTAAACAGTCAAGTTTACTTTTGTTTACTTTGTTATATTTTATTTGGGTTTGTTTCATTTAAAAATATACTTTTGAGTTGTTAAAAAAGCGCTCGCCTGTTATTTAACTTTTTTTCTTCTAAATTTTATTTAAATAATTATAATAAGAATTCTTATTTAGAATAAGAATATATTCTGTGCTGCAGTGAAATTTTTGAGTGGTTTTATGGCATATGGTGTAACGGTTCGGAAAATTACTTTCTTCGTTACTTTCGCAACAGAGGTTACGTTTACGTACTTTAAAATTTTACAACAAAATAATCGAATCAAAATAAAGACAAAAATGATAATCGAATTTTTCATTTTGTACATAATCGAACAATTAAGTTGACCGATACTTTTGGCGAAAACCTTCGTTTCGAAATAAATATGATTGCAAATACTATTTTCTGGATTTCTCTTCCGTGTAAACTAAATTTACCTTGCTCCCCTACGCGAACATTTTTTTATGTTATTTGCTAGTTTCCTTTCCATTTCACTCTCATAATCATAAAAAACCCGTGCTAAACTTTTTAACCATTACGTTCCATTTTTTTTTAGAAAACATCAAAAAAATTACCGCCAAAAGTGGAATTTCAGGTCTGAAACAAGAACCTACACAGAAAAAAACTGTGTTAAAATGTCACTCAATTGTGTGATATTTCTGCATAATTTATGTCTAGATTGTCGCCAAACCCAACATTGTGTTAAAAAGATGTAAATTTTTATGTCGAGGATTTTGTTCAGGTATACAACGCAAATGGTTCATTTTCAGGTATTTCTTTGTTGAGAACTTAATCTCAACCATTACCTTAAAATCTGCACAATCCTGTACAGATTTCCAGAAGAAAAGTTGTGAACATTGATACACCAAAATTATGCCATTTTAAACTACAGTATTATACAGAAAATTAACTTACGGCTTTGCAGATTTCTGCAACATAATTATGCAAATATTGTACAAATATTGTATATATTTATTGAAAAAAATTGTACTTATTTCTAAAACAAAATTATGCACTTTTGAACTACAAATGTTATACAGAAAATTAACATACAATTTTACGCATTTCCACAACAAAATTCAGCAATTAAAAAAAATTGCACCTGCTTGTAAAACAAAGTAAAATTTAATAATTTTTGATAAATAATATTTATTTAAGTAAAATTTTACAGTATAACACAAATTAAAATAAAAACAATTAAATATAATATTAATATTACAATACATATTAAAAAACCGATGAGCAGCGTTAATAAAAAATTCAGGGAACAATTCATCTTTTATGTTATAAAACTAGAAAATCGTTGGGATGATATCCATAGATAAGAAAGAGTAATATAGATGGGCAACTCCCCGTATATTTTTGGGGACGTATTGCAGCGCCAAAACGAGTGGAGAGTGAACTAAAATTTAAGCGCGAATTTTAGCATATTTGAAATTTTTCAAATGTTACTATGAAACTTGACATTTGCATATTGAAATTACAAGTATTATTTTAAAGTAAAACTTAAAAATAATACCAGTAATTTCAATATACACAATTAAAGAAATCCCAAAAGATTAAAACAAACACAAAAATAAATTAACTTAATTTTATTATATTATTTAGATTTAATATTATAAAAATATAACAATTAAATGAGCTTCTTCATATCTTTAATTTTTTCCATTCTCGTCTTGTACTTCAAAAAGCGCCGATTGGCCATTGTTCGGACTGGATCTGTGTTGTTCTTTTTTTGCACTTTTCCGTTTTCTAATAATATGATTAATAAACAAACGATAAATGATGACCGAACTAACAAGCTGATGTACGAATAAATAAAAATGATTCTTCATTTTGATATGTGTTAATAATCAACACCTCCAACAAAAATAAATAAAAATAAAGCAGTGTGTAAAAATTTACACCACCAATTAAAATAACGCGTACTTGAAAATTACAGTGTAAAAATTTATAGGTTAAGTAACTGCCAACTTAAAAAGGGCGTACTTTAAAATTAGCGCACACAGCGCCAAAGTGATTGGAGAACAAACTAAAACATGTTCCGAATTTTTACCTGGGAGATAACACCCCATGATGATATCATTTAAAGGTTACCCATTTCGTAATCAACATATTTTCAAATTTACCAATTAGTTTAAAGTGGTTATTATAAATTTCACGTGTTTACTTCTTCCTTCTTTTATAGGTTATATGAATGCGAGTTCGTCAATTCAAATATTTTATTATCATCAAAAGCCATCCATACCTGAAATATTAATATTTGATTAAAAAATAAATAAATTTATACAAATTGATTATTTTACCAGTCATAGATTTCAAAATTCTTCAAATTGTTATATTTTTCTAAACTCAACACGTGTTTTACTTCTTTTATAGGTTATAAGTATACGAAGCCATCCATACACTGAAATATTAATATTTGATTAAAAAAAGTAAATTTATATAAATTGATTATTATTTTACCACTTGTAATCCACTTTCCATCCGCACCAATGCGATATATATACTAAAACAAGACTTCTGAAACAGTTTTTAAACTAACAAAGTAACGAAATTGTGCGCCCATTACATTGAGATGCAAAAGTACCTATACAAATAAAAGATTATTGTAAGATTTACCATAGAAGCAGGTAATTTGGGATATATACAAGGTGACACCCGAACATACGGAATTACCATAATGAATTGGTTTTTCTTAAGTTCCCGCTTTCCATTAACACAAATTTTAATGAAAAATATATCAATCAAAAGATATTTTTTTCCGCGTCTAACGATATGCAACATTTAATTTTTTCCTTTTTAATTATTTCTATAAATACAAAAAAATTTAAATAACGTTTTTTTTAAATATCAAGTTGTCAATTTGTCAAAATTATCAAATAATTTCAAAAAACATTGCGTAGAATTAAATAAATGACGTCATCGATATTTACCTGGCTAATTGGTAGAAATACCTACTTCATTGTAACGACGTTTTAAATTAACCTAACTGTACATCCAAAATACCCAAAAAACCAAAAATAATAGCAATAATTATTATGACTTAAATTAATAGTCATTCAAATTTTATTTTTTAAATTTTAAAATAATGGGTGTTCGTTTGCTCCATGCAATACAAAATTTTAGAAACTGAAATGGATCAATGTTAACTTCGGCCCTTATAACACAAACATTTTAAAAATACAAAAAGATCAATGTTGATTTTGGTCTTTTTAATACAATAAAAAATCAAAAACGGTTTAACTAAGACCTGCTGAGGCTTAATAACACGCCTACGACCTAATAAGCGTAACAGATACGATGTTTATCTTTTTACTACAACAGATTCATTCCAAAAAAATATTTCATATGCGAAAAAACAGATATTGGTATTATTAGCATTAAGCCACATAATATATAAAATATTAGGTTTTTCAAAATAAATGTTTTTAATCTAAAATTACAAATAGTCTAAACCTTTAAAATATTATGTCAAAAATAATTAATTAGAATATCTTAGAAAATTCCGGCAAAATGTACAATTTTATTGATAGTTGGAATATAATATAAAATGTCAAAAAATAGAATAGAATTCCAAATTTAAAAATGTGTAAAAAAAGTAAATAAGTTGTGTTTAAGAAATGCACAATTCGAGAATTCTAAGGTTTGGGCTTAAATTGTAAAGCCGATTTTTCAGGTATAAAAATTTGCATTTTTTCTACAACCACTGGATTTAAAAAATGCACAATCTGTGTTTAGAAACAGTATAATTTTAAGTACACAACGTTGGGTGGAAATATCGCAAACAATTTTTTCTGTGTATATTAGAAAAGGTGCACTTTGCTTAGCATAATCCGGAACTAACAAACATGGTGGTTAGAAAATCCACGAGGTCGTAGTAATAATTGTCGTTGAAAAAATTGAAATTGAGCTTTCTAAAACTTAAATATTTCTTAATATTAAAATTTAAATTACTTTGCCATATTTTAATTAACGCGGACTTAATTGTGTGTAGAAGAGAACAATTTTAGAACAAGCCACTTCAAAGGGTTTATTATTAATAAAAGAATTAAGAGAACTTAAATTTTTTATAATGAAGTAATTAATATTGCATGGAGTAATTATAAAAATCACTAAAAAGGGTAAAAATTCAAACAATGCTTTGTTGCTTGGCCCACTATAGGAATAGTCCTTCAGTAACAATCTTATATTGGAAAACACAAATATTCGAATAAATCAAACTTTTTGTATTATTCAAGAATTTAAGCTCAGGAAGAAGTTAACTTTGTTGTTACTTATAAATATTAACAATTCAAAACCTGTTCTAGTAAGTTTAACAGAAATGTTTGCATTGAAAATGAATAATAATTTATTAAAAATTACTTTGATAATTTTTAATATTTTATTTATTATCGCAGCGAATCACTTAATATTATTAGAAATGTTTCGTATTTTTGAAAGCTAGAAATTTATATTCTAAAAGTAAATAGTTAAAAAAGAATACAATTACTGCAAATCTACAAAATCCGAAAAATTCTCGACTTCCTCAACTTTAATTTCATCCTTAGAACTAATGAGTCGTCTTCATCTTCTTCTGTATTTTCAAAAAGAGAATATATAATTCTTGCTTCATGTACTTCGGTGATCTAGATTGACGACAGAATCATTTCTAAAGATGCTTGAATGAATCCTAACTGTAGTACGACGAAACACATAAACTACATGAAAATAAACATATTTACTTGATTTTTATTTTTTCCATTAAGTTATAGTAATAATAATTATTTTAGTATAACATACCGAGGTGAAAATAGAAATATGTACTATATTAGTAACAATCAGTAAATAACATTTTTGAGAAAACATCATTTTGTTTATTTCAAATAACTTTTTTCAGGGAGAACCAATCAAAGTCAAAATTCGAACTTTTGACTTCAATTATTTACCCAGATAAACTTACCAAAAAAGAACTTTCAAAAAAAGAACATTTCAGTAGAAATAATTTAAGAAAGCTCTACAAGCAAAATTTTGATGTTTTTGAAAGGCCGTACAACGTGAACGGGAAACAAAAAATTATAGAATATTTACTTACAATTATAGGAAGTTTGAGCCAAATCAAAGAGATTGATGAAAATTCTTGGTTGATTTGATAATGAAATTCTAACCGACCGGTCGGAAAGTAAAAGTTTCCCCACCGATTGGCAAGTAAAAAGTAAACAACTTATTAAGACTTAATACCGAATGGATTAATAACTGATTGTGAATAAAATTAATAATTGATTGAAATCAATGCGTAAACCTTCCTTTGCCACAAAGATAGCGTAACCAATAAACAGCTATCGATGTGTTTACATTGTCTATGTCTACTTTATACAGCTTATCTGTTCCAACATTATAACCTAACCTCAATTAATATAGTTTAATGTTTCTAATTTAATCTAAATTTATCAGGAAATTATGCCCTATGCGATAATTGCTAAAATAAAATTAAATACTTTAACACTGAAAATTATATAATATCTCTCTATCCGCAGTATACACTCGCTTAAGCTCAGCAAAAGAATAAACAAACTCGCGAAAGTCAAAAAGAAACAATCATTTCCAATGCTTGTATAGTTTTTGTAATTTGTTCTTTACTTTTATTCATTTTGTTGTTTACCTCAGGATGGTAGTTGAAATTTTTTGTGGTAGGTTAACTATCTCTAAATTACAACCACCTAGCACAATAATAAATTCGATGTATTTTAAGCTTGTCGTAAATGCAAAACTAAACGCAAAACATTTAAAATATTGTAATATATTATTTTTAATTTATTTTATAAAATTATTTAAATTATTAAATTTTTCCAATAGCATATTTTTATTATTAGGGCAAGTTTAACTGGCGAGATTTAGGATAATCGAAACCTGATTGTACAATAATGTGTTAAACTAAAAGAATATGTAATTGGAAAAATTGAATAATTAAACTTGAAAATAATTTAAAATTTTTTTTTAAATATATAACTTTACAAGTTAATAAGTTATTTATATGTAATTAAAATATTATAGTTGAAAGTCATTCAGCTGAATAATATAAAATATTAAATTGAATTCTAGTTTATTAATTGATATATGACATGTACATACGTGATGAACAGAAGCTGTAGCTCACAAAACGAAAAAATTTCAAAAAACACATTTTGGTTCTAGTTACCAATTTTTTTATTAAATTATGCACAATGTAAAATGCAATTATATTTTTAATTTTTCAAATAGTATTAACAAATTCCTTAAATATTCTCAAAATTTTGGATTTATTTTCGAGTGAGAGAAGCTAATATAATATTGCAAACATTATAATTTCATGATGTGGTACATCTTACCTGTTACATAATACATTAATTTGTAATGATTCAAATTATCACACAAAGATGATACAATTGATACTAAGTAGGTACTAATAATTAGTAGAGTAATTATTGTTTATACATACATATTATAAACCTATTATTTTATATATGTTAATAATGATATTCAAACCAATTTTCATTTTTAAATACTCATTACCAATTAAATGAATTTTTAATTTAGTAATTCTGGACAATAACAGTAAATAAACTACACTGAAAAAAAATTCATTATAGCATAATAATCGTTGAATATATAGAATTATGTAGTATGCAGTTAGTACATAACGCATCGAAGAAAAAAATCGTTCGAAAAAAAAATTTACTAAAATGTGGCATATTTTTTTAACAACATCCGGTTGATTAGAGTTAAATACAAAAGTTTAGTACCCTAATTCAACAAGTAATGGATATTGAAGAATAATAAAAGAAAGAAATAATTAGAAATATGCTGGATACGAAACAATCCAATGAGAAGATAAGAGAGCATTGAGGGGTCAACCGCTAAAGGAAATCGTGTACAATTAACTTCACACCTTACGTACTTCATCATAATTCTCCAGACTTCTTCGTACTTCATATAATTCAGCAGTAATTCACGGGACTTTAAGTACTTCGCCAGTAACTCACCGTACTTCATCAATAATTCACGGAACTTCACCTAATTCATCAATACTTTATTGTATTTCACGTACTTCATTGGTATTTCAGAGAATTACCGAATTACAAAATTTGAGCACTGGAAATGTTCCCCAACACCACCGAATCGAGCAGTTTATTTTTATCAGAAGTAAACTGAAGATTTTCCATTCAGGCGCTGGAAGGTGTTCACATACCCAGACTTTGGACTAAGAGTATTTATTTTGTTGCAAAATCTGCCTCCCAAAACACTTGGAAGTTAATATTTAATTACTTTTAAAAATTATATGGGGGTCTGGGATTGGAACATATGTTACAAGAGATCTAGTTTACTTCTGATAAAGTAAATACACTTGAGATTTAAAGTTTTAATTTTAAAATTGTCACTGGATTTACACAAATAAACTATATAAACCGGGTCTGGGGGTGTGGAACAAATCCATGCCTCGAACAAGAGATCTTCAGTTTACTTCTGATAAAAAGTAATTTACTTGGTCTGGGGATTCTGCATGTTCTGCAATGTTCTTCATTTAAAATTTGTGCACTGGAGGGTGTTCCACCCCAGACCCCGGATTGAGTGTTTATTTTATCAGAAGTAAACTGAAGATCTCCGTTGCGCGTTCCACACCCTCAGACCTCCCGGATCGAGCGGTTTATTTTTATCAGAAGTAAACTGAAGATCTCCTGTTGCAAAGATCTGCCTCCCAGAGGTACGGAATTTATAATTACTCGGTTTATAATTAATTGTCAGATTACAAATTAAACACTTTTACTTGGCCATAGCTAATTTTAATAAACTTGAGATATGCTTAAATATTTAATTCACTTTAATAAAAATAAATTATTTAAACCGGGGGTCTGGGGTGTGGAACACCTCCAGTGCCTCTGCAACGGAGATCTACAGTCTACGTTTAATAAAAATAAACTAATTAATTCTGAAATCTGGATCTTCTCAATAACAGAAAAATATCGCGACAGTTCAATTCAATTTAATGCATAAACCATATGGTTTTACTTTTTGTTGATTTGGTGATAATGGAGCAAAACTGATGGGGAAAAACCGGGTACAAAACAGTTGTGGTCCATATCAAATTAATATGTTTTTAAATACAGGAAAGAGTTATATGTCTTATTACCCTTATATCTTATAGTTTTTGTGATTTCAATTATACAGTAGATTTTAATCCATATTCAATCATATAGGGCTGATTTTAACTGAGGAGATTTCAAGAATCGAAACAACGATGTACACGATGTCTAAAACTAAAATTTACGTGAAAAATTTAATTTTAATTTATAGCTTGTAAAAATTTAAAAACTCTTTTAAAATCATATAATTTCACAAGTTAATAAACGATTTAGAAATATTAATAGAATCAAATATTTTATAGCAAATTTCTTAGCTAATATTATAATACAAAACATATATTTTTATCATAAAAGAAATGTGTTAATTGTAACGCAAAAACAATTTAAATTATTAAAATTTGTAATATCAATAATGAAATTCAGAATAAAATGTGAAAACTCGTAAAATGAAACAAATATCTAATTTTATAAATGGCAAATCCATCCTTAATGATTTTTAATTTTAAATTAATTGGAAGCAATTTATTTACCTTCAACACTTAAGTTTAATTGTTTTTAGTAAACCAGCATAATAAAGCCCCACAGAACCCAGTTGTTAGTGACACCAACGTGCTAACCACAATGTGTAGCCACGTAAATTGTAAAACACAGTATAGGATCATTAAGTTTAAATCAAACTTGACCAACCATTAAATAATTAGAAAAGTTTAATTCTGCACAATAATTACCATATTGAAAATTTTCGAAAAGTTTGTGCAAACTGCAACTTTATTACATTAGTTAACGCATTTACGTTTGGTTTATTCATGGACACGAAATTGAAGCGCGATTATGTTAACTAAAGACTAAAATGCAAAACAAAAAGATGAATTTTAATTAAAGTAATTAAAAGTATTAAAATTTATAGTTACGTTAATTAACAATAATTTTCGGGTTGATGTTTTGTTCACAAACATTGGTAAATATAAACCCCATTTTTTTCTTCGGAATAATTATTGTCATTCATTCCTAATTAATATCGTGACATGATTAATGTTAAACTTTATTATACTTATTGTTGATATAATTTACTTTTGCTAATAATGCGCTTGCAAAGCGATTAGTATATTATATTACACGAACATACCGGTGTTCATTTTAAAATTTCCAGCAATTAATAACTGCAAAACCAAAAGTCAGATGAAAAAATGTTTCGAACAAAAGTTGTATGACAGCAAAGGGGACAGAATATGGCATAATTGTTTTCTTAATTTATTGACCTTTTCAAGGTCATTTGAAGGTCAACTTTGGTTTTAAATGGCACTTTAATTTTTTTAGCAGATTCATATTTTGCATAAAAATAAACAACTTTGTTGAAAATTTTTTATCCCACATTAGGATTTTCGAGTAAGATGCGTTGAAACAAAATAAAAACATTATTATCAACTAACTCATTGTTAATCAAAATTTAATATTTACATGTTTTAGAAGGCTATTTATTAGTATTAAACAGTAGAAAAATGTTTGTAAGCGAGTGTTTTATAACAAGTTTTCAAAATGTTCCCCATTTACAGCTAAACAATGATACAGCCTTTGTTGAAACTCTTTCTAACATTTTCAAAAGTTTCTTTGTAATATTTTTGCAAGCCACTGTGATTCGAAATTTTAACTCTTCAATATTAGCTGGTATTGTATCATAAATTACAAATTTTAAATGTCCCCATAAAAGAAATCAAGAGGAGTTAAGTCAGGGGACCTAGCTGGCCATTCTATCGGTCCTCGTCTGCCGATCCACTGCCCTGGAAATTTATCATCTAACCAGTTTCGAACAGGAATAGTATAGTGAGGAGGTGCGCCATCTTGTTGAAAATGCAAAACAGTTTCATCGAGCTCCAGGTGTCCTTTTCGTCACTTTGACTTTCTAACGCATCAACTATTAAAGGATAGATTGTATCTTCAAGCATTTCTAGATATTTTGACCTGTTAAATTTCCATCAATAAATAATGGTCCAATAATTGTATCACCAAGTATACCAGCCACACATTTACCTTCTGCGGTCAGCGTGTATGTTCATCAGTAAACATGTGAAAATTTTCATCACACCAATATCAAGACTTGTGTTTATTTACAAACTCAATTAAAAAAGGTTGATTCATCAGAAAATCAAGTCGATTTTAATAAATGTGGATGTGTAGTTAATAATTGAAGCATTTCTTCACTAAACTCCACTCGTCTGTCTGGATCATCCTCGGTCAAAGTTTGATGAATCTGCATTTTATATGGGTGAAATTTATGCAATTTTAGCGCCTTATAAACAGTGCCCACTGATAGACCACTAATAGCAGAAACTTCACGCACCGAACTATTAGGATTTGAAGCATAATGGCCTATAACTTCAATTTGAGCTAAGTCATCCAATATTCTAGTAGAATTCTTGCGTGTTTTATTTTGACGGATCCTGTTTCCCGAAATTTTGAAACAAGGTCTATAACATACCTATGAGAGACATTTCTACCAGGTTGTCTCGCGTTATAAGATTCTGCAGTTCTTGCAGCATTTTCATTTTGAGCTCCGTACAAGAAAATTAATTCGATTCTTTCTTCTACAGTATAAACCATTTTAATGATCTAATTGCGAACTTTTATCAGATCTAAAGCGAACGGGAAAAATAAAACTCACTGAAAATCACAAAACTAACAATAGTTGAAGAAACTAATGTCAATTTATTTGTTTTGACAGTGTTTTGTTTTCATTGTCCTAAAATTATTCAAGTTGAATAATAACAAAAGCAATAACAGCCTTCTAACTTTTAAAAAAATAAATTTCGATATAATCAGCTGCAGTTTATTAAAATGTTTTATTTTGTTTCAACGCATCTTACTCGAAAATCCTAATGTGGGATAAAAAAATTTTCCAACAAAGTTGTTTATTTTTCATGCAAAATATGAATCTGCTAAAAAATTAAGGTGCCATTTAAAAACCAAAGTTGACCTTCAAATGACCTTGAAAAGGTCAATAAATTAAGAAAACAATTATGCCATATTCTGTCCCCTCGCTATCATACAACTTTCGTTCGAAACATTTTTTCATCTGACTTTTGGTTTTGAGATATTAATTGCTGAAGTTTTAAAATGAACACCGGTATATTCCACCGAGTTGTAGGACCGCTACATCGCCCTGTAAATATGTCAGTGTTATACCATAAAATTTTAGTTATCTCAAAAGATTTTGCATCATTTGTGAAAATTTAATGCTCTATTTCATTTACTCTAACCAAAGAATTACCTGATAAAATTTTCTCAAAATCAAAACTACTTATTTGTCTTTCGTAGTTTGATGTACCAATATACAAGGTAGATTATTTCTCCTTTCTCATAAAGTTCAAAACTAAATTGCCTAAAAATATTGAAAAAATTATCCTTGTTCTATTGACTTGAAAGAATACCTAAAAATATAATCAAAATTGATTAAGCCCAGAGTTGGTATACAATAGATACTCAATGTACTCATAATATCAAAAATACATTGAAAATTGGCATTTCCGATACAAAACTTAATCTTTTTAATAATATTTAGTGGGTTCCTAAATTTTATCCTTGGAGATGCACTGAAAAGAAATATCCACATAATTAGATCATCATTTTGGGAGGCAATTACATAGAATTCTATATATTTCGGTTAAATTAATCTATTTTTAGTTTATTTTACAAATTGCAAAATCTTTAATAAAGCAACAAATATTGTAATTCGGGAAAATTTTAGTACCTAAACGACCTTTGTGAATGTTGTAAAAAAGATAAGAGTATTACGAGATATTTGAAAGTCTTATTTTTTTAAATCTAGTATGTGGACATACATAAAAATGAGGGCCAAACTTAAAGTGGTTTATAAAGGAAAACATTATATTGATTAAAATATAAATCCGTTTGATGCAACGCTTGATTTGGTATACTGAATAGTATTTTGAAAAGAAATGGTAGATGATATTATTTGAGTAAATATTTTGAATAATTTTAGGACAATGAAAACAAAACACTGTCAAAACAAATAAATTGACATTAGTTTCTTCAACTATTGTTAGTTTTGTGATTTTCAGTGAGTTTTATTTTTCCCGTTCGCTTTAGATCTGATAAAAGTTCGCAATTAGATCATTAAAATGGTTTATACTGTAGAAGAAAGAATCGAATTAATTTTCTTGTACGGAGCTCAAAATGAAAATGCTGCAAGAACTGCAGAATCTTATAACGCGAGACAACCTGGTAGAAATGTCTCTCATAGGTATGTTATAGACCTTGTTTCAAAATTTCGGGAAACAGGATCCGTCAAAATAAAACACGCAAGAATTCTACTAGAATATTGGATGACTTAGCTCAAATTGAAGTTATAGGCCATTATGCTTCAAATCCTAATAGTTCGGTGCGTGAAGTTTCTGCTATTAGTGGTCTATCAGTGGGCACTGTTCATAAGGCGCTAAAATTGCATAAATTTCACCCATATAAAATGCAGATTCATCAAACTTTGACCGAGGATGATCCAGACAGACGAGTGGAGTTTAGTGAAGAAATGCTTCAATTATTAACTACACATCCACATTTATTGAAATCGACTTGTTTTTCTGATGAGTCAACCTTTTTTAAATGGATTTGTCAATAAACACAACTGTCGATATTGGTGTGATGAAAATCCTCATGTGTTTACTGATGGACATACACAGTGGCCGCAGAAGGTAAACGTGTGGGCTGGTATACTTGGTGATACAATTATTGGACCATTATTTATTGATGGAAATTTAACAGGTCAAAATATCTAGAAATGCTTGAAGATACAATCTATCCTTTAATAGTTGATGCGTTAGAAAGTCAAAGTGACGAAGAAGGACACCTGGAGCTCGATGAAACTGTTTTGCATTTTCAACAAGATGGCGCACCTCCTCACTATACTATTCCTGTTCGAAACTGGTTAGATGATAAATTTCCAGGGCAGTGGATCGGCAGACGAGGACCGATAGAATGGCCAGCTAGGTCCCCTGACTTAACTCCTCTTGATTTCTTTTTATGGGGACATTTAAAATCTGTAATTTATGATACAATACCAGCTAATATTGAAGAGTTAAAATTTCGAATCACAGTGGCTTGCAAAAATATTACGAAAGAAACTTTTGAAAATGTTAGAAACGAGTTTCAACAAAGGCTGTATCATTGTTTAGCTGTAAATGGGGAACATTTTGAAAACTTGTTATGAAAACACTCGCTTACAAACATTTTTTCTACTGTTTAATACTAATAAATAGCCTTCTAAAACATGTAAATATTAAATTTTGATTAACAATGGTTAGTTGATAATAATGTTTTATTTTGTTTCAACGCATCTTACTCGAAAATCCTAATGTGGGATAAAAAAAATTTTCCTACAAAAGTTGTTTATTTTTTTAATGCAAAATATGAATCTGCTAAAAAAAATTAAGGTGCCGTGTAAAAAACCAAAGTTGACCTTCAAATGTCCTTGAAAAGGTCAACAAATTAAAAAAACAATTATGCCGTATTCTGTCTCCTTTGCTATCATACAACTTTTGTTCGAAACATTTTTTCATCTGACTTTTGGTTATGAGATATTAATTGCTGGAAGTTTTAAAATGAACACCGGGTATATTCCACCGAGTTGTAGGACCGCTACATTGCCCTGTAAATATGTCATTGTTATCCATAAAATTTTAGTTATCTCAAAAAGATTTTGCATCATTTGTGAACATTTAATGCCCTGACTCGCAATATTGGGGGCTGGGGGTACACCTTCAGATTACGCAGTGTATTTTTATCAAAAATATCATTTTCTATTGTTAGCCTAACCAAAAAAGAATCTACCTGGTAAATTTTCTCAAAATCAAATTCTTTTGTCTTTCGTTGTTCGATGTCCATGCCAATCACCAGGTAGATTATTTCTCTTTCACCATAAAGTTCAAAAGAAAATAAAATAGAACATGTTCTATTGACTTGAGGGAATACCTAAAAATATAATCAAAACTAATCGGGGCCAGAGTTGGTATGCAATAGATACTCCAATGTACTCATAATATAAAAAATACATTGAAAATTGGCATTTCCGATACAAAACTTAATCTTTTTAATAATATTTAGTGGGTCCCTAAATTTTATCCTTGGAGATGCACTGAAAAGAAATATCCACATAATTAGATCATCATTTTGGGAGGCAATTACATAGAATTCTATATATTTCGGTTAAATTAATCTATTTTTAGTTTATTTTACAAATTGCAAAATCTTTAATAAAGCAACAAATATTGTAATTCGGGAAAATTTTAGTACCTAAACGACCTTTGTGAATGTTGTAAAAAAGATAAGAGTATTACGAGATATTTGAAAGTCTTATTTTTTTAAATCTAGTATGTGGACATACATATAAAATGAGGGCTGAAACTTAAAGAGTGGTTTATAAAAGGAAAACATTATATTGATTAAAATATAAATCCGTTTGATGCAACGCTTGATTTAGTATACTGAATAGTATTTTGAAAAGAAATGGTAGATGATATTACGTTGAGTAAATATTTTGAAAAATTATTAAATTTTAAAATATAACAAAAATTAAAAAACTACCAACATTTAGATATGGGAATTCGTTATGCCAAATTAATGCTTTGAAATCATAAAAAAGATAATAAAGAATCTATAAGAGCACAAGAACATAACATAGTTGCAAAATATGGGCATTAATGTCCAAGCTTTGTACAATAATAATAGAAACGGAATTTGAAACGAAAGCAATTTTTAACTTTTATTTGAACTGAAATTACAGGAATTAAACTGAAAATGTCTCTTTTATATTCAATTTGTTTGATAATTCTAAAATCTGTAATTTGGTTCTGTTAATGTTGCCTGCCGTATTAATAATTCTAAAAGACGATAGACATAATTTGAAAACGTCAGAATTTAATTTAAACGTTATAATGGCACGACTCCGGAATAAATATCACTCACCTACCCATCTTTCGTAATCGAACCTTCTTAAGTGTTTACTGACATAAGTATATTTAATTTTACAACTTATTTTCTCTAGTTGAATTACGATCAAATGTAAATAATTTCAAAGTGGGTTTAAATTTTTGATTAAATATTTATTTAAATTTTAATTAATAACGACGAAATTTAATTCGTTTGTTTCTTGTAAGCTTCTGTAAATGGATAACATCATACATACACAAGAAATGTTATCCCGTCGGGGTCACCTACTAGGTTACACTATTTTATTTTAATTTTTGTTTGACGAGGATTAAAAATTGGAAACTTTTCTCGTTATTCAAATTTCTGTTTAATTTAACTTCACACACAAATAAAATCGACATGCATTACTTTAGAATCGAATACACAAATTTTTGCCTTTGTTTTATTTTCAATAATCACTTCGTAGTTTTTCAGGTTATAATCAAACTAAACAAAGTTTTGTCTTCGAATTCAAAAAATTAAAATTGTTTTAAAACTATCAGACGCATGCGCAAACTACAATTCCAACTAAAATGTCAACTTGAGAGACGTCCAATACGTAGGTTTTGACAATAATTTTGTAGGTTCTCATCAATAATAATTTTTGCGCTACCGTAAACTTAGTTATTATTAGTTGCATGGAGACGGTCATTGGTCTGGTTGTTAGGGCGATCAATTGCTAATGTAAGGCCCCCGATTTGAATCCGGGTAGAGCTCACTTTGCAATGCCGTTTCCGTGCTTCGGAAGGCTGGTAAAGACGGTGGTCCTCTAATAAGGTCAGAGATAAATTAGAAGCAGAGCAGAATAGAATTGCTAGAGTTCCCTCTTGAGGAAACGGGTAAACGACGTAAGTTGTATCCTTGCAAAAGGAAACACAAAATATGTATATACAGTTGCATTATACGATCTAATCCACATCAAAATAGAATCTATTAGGTCTGGGAAAAAGTTTGTAGCTTTTTTCCCAATAGATGGCACAAATTACAAATAATTACGAAATACAGATTGCAGCGACACATCTAAACACTCAATTGAAAAAAAACGGCCCAAATTGAATAATAGGAAAGGCGTTGTCTTCCATCATGACAACTGCCCGACTATAGACTTTTTTGATAATCCGTCAAAAATTGCAAAAGCTTGGTTGAGAAATTTTGATGCATCCACCGTATAGTGCAGACATAGCACCCTCCGATTGTCACTTTTTCCGATCTCTGTAGAACTCTCTCGACAAAATTAAGGTAGTTTCAAAAGAAGCCTACGAAAACCACTTTATTCAGTTTTTTCAACCAGAAACCACACAACTTCTTCACCGATGGCATCATGGCCCTACCCAAAAAATGGCGAAATATTGTCAATAATAATGGAGCGCATTTGGTTTAAATATATTTATTTTAACACTAGAAAAAAACCACTTGAATTTTAGTAAGAAAACTTTTTCCCAGACCCAATATTATTGCACTTTTCCTTTTATACGCTTTTTATGCTTACGCATAACGACGCCCGTCGTAATTTCTCTGGGATAAAAATAAGGTCTTTTTTCTAAAGCTGGTCTGACGGGAACCGTCACTTGGGCCACCGTAAACTACGACAGATGAACATAAAATATCGATTTATAGCTCTGGAAATCGATTGGAAAGTTGACACATTTTCTTTTAGAAACATACGGAATCACTTTAAAGCGAGGAGTTTGTGACAACTTATCGTATATTTAGTACATTGCAAATATTTAATTTTAAATAAACTAAATATAACAGCAGTAACCATTGCTGAAAGCTTACGAATATTTTCGTTTTATTGCTTATTGACCCTATGTAACAAGACTACAAGTCTATCACATGCAGATGATGATGACCTTATTAATTTTAAAAAATTTAATCTAATATTGCAAATATACGTTAATCTCGAGAAGATATAATCCCAAAAGATTATTTGGCCGAAATGAGATTTCTGCACTCAGTGGCAGGATACCAACGGAAGATCGGAAAAGAAATGCCAACATACGAAATGCACTAAACATATGCAGTATCAACAAAAAAATTAAAAATTATACAGAAGCACGGAAGAGACACTTGGACATGATGGACCAGACTCGAGTACCAAAAGAAAATGCTTCAATACAGACCGAGAGGAAAAAGGGGTGTGGGCCGCCCCAAAATAAGATGGAGCGACCAATTTGAGAGACGTAACGGGCCACAGCCTAAAACTTAAAGAAGATGATGATGATAAAGATTATTTGGTATACTGAGTGTAGTCCAAACAATTTTGAGAGCTTCTTTTTAGTCAGGAAGAGCCCAAAATGCTCTATACATATTCCAAAATACGATTCAACATGAATTTCAGAAATGAAAAAATTATTTGTAGACTATATCTTTTTAGCCCAGCAGTGTAGCGTAAAGCATACACCGGCCGACTGGAGAGCGGTAGAGAGCGGTAGACCGCGGTTCGAGTCCTAGTCGAGTCGAATACACTGCTCTGATCAAAGGTCCAATATCAATCTGTGGACCGTGGGGAAGGCAACGGGAAACCACCCCATGAATTATATTCCCACGAAAATTCATCTTGGCTTCGGCCAAGCTGGGTCACGACGCTTCTGTCAAGAAGCAAAAACGATGAAGAAGATATCTTTTTACTTTGTCCTTCGCCTACATATTTGCTCAAATTTTTGTGACTTTATCAAGAAGCGATGACGGTTGAGTTTTTCCATAATTTATTGCTTGTTGCCTGATAAGAGAACAGAAACATATACAAAATTATTCACAACAATATGCGTTCTGTGACCACTTCTGAATCCTGATGGTGTAAGTGTGGATTATGAACTTTCCTTCCACCACGCTATTTGTCTATATTTCTAAAGCAAACATAAGCAAGCGGTTCATTTGGTCAAAAATATGCGAAAACACTTGAAATTACAGCATTCTCTTGGAAGATATAATACCGATATCCATTATGCACTGCACTCAAAACTTTTGTTTCTTAATGCCCGATTTCTTCACCTAGAGATATCTCTTAGACAATTTATCTATTAGATAAATTAACGAAGTAACCAATCAGACAGCAGCGCAACAAAACAATCAGAAATGTGATTAGCTACTTTGTTAATTTATCTTATAGATAGATTATCTAGGTGAAGAAATCGGGAATAAGAAAACGTACTGATGCAATTGCCAATCTGGAAGATTATTTACTGAAAGATTTTAAACCAATTTTTGGAGTAGTTAACAAACACGTATACATATGTATAGGACGTCTTCAAAATAACGGAATAAGAAGCACCGCAATATTTTCCTCCCATATTTGGTCTGTGTACCAATGATCGTTAGCGACCGAGGGGTTAACCGCTGGTGAAGTTTTTTGTACACATCTCAAGAAGTACATGAAGTACTTCACGTAGAACATCCTCCAGTGCCTCTGCAACGGAAGATCTTCAATTTACTTCTAATAAAAAATAAACCACTCGATCCGGAGGGTCTGGGGAGCGTGGAACACCCTCCAGTGCCTCTGCAACAGGAGACCTTCAGTTTACTTCTGATAAAAATAAACTATTCAATCCGGGGGTCTGGGGGGTGTGGAACACCCTCCAGTGCACAAATTTTGGAATGAAAAACATTCCAGAACATGCAGAACCCCCAGACCAAGTAGTTTACTTTCTATCAGAAGTAAACCGAAGACCTCCGTTGCAGAGGCACTGAGGGTGTTCCACACCCCAGACTCCCGGTTTAGATAATTTATTATTATTAAAAGTGAATTAAATATTTAAACATATCTCAAGTTTATTAAAATTAGCTATGGTCAAGTAAATGTGTTTAATCCTTAATTTGACAATTAATTATAAATTCCGTAGCCTTTGGGAGGCAGATCTCTGCAAAAAAATTAAAAATAAACTACTTAATTCGGGGGTCTAGAGGTGTAAAACATCTTCTAGTGCCTCTGTAACGGAAAATTTTCAGTTTACTAATGATAAAAAATAAACTACTTGATCCGGGGGGTGTGGACCCTCCATTGCTTAAATTTTGGAATCCCGTGAATTACTGCTGAATTATATGAAGTACGAAAAAGTATGCAGAATTATCATGAATTACGTTAAGTGTGAAGTCAATTGTACACGATTTCTTCTAATATAATAATTTATAGAAGTAAAAAATAAAGGGGGGTACGGGTGGTTTTTACTTACTGTTCCTTTTTGAAAATCTTATACGATGGTAAGGATGCTACTATCAGATCTCTTGGGCGGCACTATTAGGGTTGAAGAGATGGTAGACCCTTGCCTCAAACCGATCATAAAATATAGAAGATTTTGTTAAAAGTGTTCACACCTCCAACTGAATTTCAAAATTATGCCTAAATAATTTAAGCCACAAGAAAACACAGATTAATGTGAAAATGTTCTTCGTGCTAATAATTTGTACATAATAATTATTATTAAAGTTGCTAAGATGTTCTGAAAATTAATATAAATAAAATTTGCAGGGAGCGCTTCTAAAAACTGATGAGATGTAATCTTAAAAATTAATTATTCAACGTAAAGTGAACACTAATTAATGAAAAAGGTTACTCTTGATATAAATTTTGTAATAATTGACTATATAAGTTTTAATCTTAAAGTGATTGAAATACCAATAATTGATACTTAACCTAACATAGCGTTTATCTTAAACCGTTAGGCAAATCCGTTTTCTTTTGATCTTGCATTAATCAACTAAGAGCGCTGGTCACTAATTTTGATCTATAACAGAATTTTTTTGAGGTAGAAAATGAAAAAAATCATTTCTAGATTATAATATCGATTAAGTAACCTTAACCTACTATTTCCTCCAATCGTTGGACGCATCGTAGCCGAGTTAACCAGTCGCCGAGTTAACCAGACGCCGAGTTGACCGGTCGCCGAAAAGACCTTCTGAGATTATTGTTATGCAAAAATGTTTAAATTATTTACACATTTTTTTATACCCAACAAGATACCCAAACTTGAAATTTTGCTTTCCAATTATTATTAAAATTCATAAACACAGTCATAACATTGAAAAGAACATGAGCGCTTTGGAAGCAGAATAACCAATAAATTCGTAAATTAAATTTGATAAGTATTTATAATATTATAATATGGTCAATTTAGTTATTATAATAACATGGGAAAGTCGTGTGATGTCACATCAGATTTTTATTGACAGTTTTGATATTCCTCTTGTTTTTACCGTTGATGCAGCGTATTGGGTGAAAGGCGGCAGCGAAAGTTTTATGCTGGAATAATTTGTCGTTCGATAACTTTTCGTTATTATATTTTTTGAAAATATTTTCTCTACCGATTGAGTCAGGTTTGATCGACTGTGGAATTAGTCTCATTTAAAATTCTAATTTGACTGACTGGCCTATTTACGATATATTGTGAAAAGTAGGTACTACACACTTTTAATTTAAAATTTTCGATATTTCTCAGTAAATCTCCTAAAGCGATGTAAAATGTATTAAATTTGTCAAGTCGAGTTTAATTTTTAATGGTTTTGAAAAAATGTTGTTGAAAATACCCTTAAGGCTGCAAATAAATAATAAAGTTTTTACTTATAAATATTATCAATATTTACGTTGTAAAATATTTTTTCTAAATTGAAAATTTTATTATTTGACTTCTTATTATGTTACAAGACAAACATTTGAAATATTATGAGAGATAGACGCTCAATAAGTAAGTTTGTATCAGCCGTTTTCCTACAACTAATAATATAAACTAAATAATTAATTAATTATGTAAATTGCGAGATTATTTAATTAGTTAATGTAGTATATACTAGAACTTTAACAATAAATTTATTTGTTTTAGTTAAGGTGGTTCTAAAATAGTAATGGTTTTAAATTTAAACCTAATTAGTAGCTTACATGTTAATAGCTCCTCTTTAAATCAGGTGAATGTAATTGCATAGGACAGTTTTCCAATCTGCAAACGCAACACGGACAAACTGCCATCGTTTATCAGGAAACACCTACCCATTTCACCTGCAAAGGGCATTTAAAAAACATATCAGTGGTCGTACTATTTTAGGTTTTAATTTATTTCCCTTTTAAACTTTTTGTGATTAAAAAAGCATCGAGCAAAGAAAGAATAAAATAAGAAAAGTATTTAACTATTCTTGCAAAATTTGACTACTATGAAATTTTTTATGTATAAAACCACAAACAATACGTTTAATTTCTTCGATGCTTTCAAACTTGACAAACGTTAAAAAGTTTCTCGTCGGAATTGAAATTTAAAAAAAGTCAGTGGTAGAAACAAAAAGTATAAACGGTGGGATCAAGAAGGAAAAAGTCATCTAAGTGAATATAAAGAAAAAGGGAAAGACGCAAAGTTTGGAATAAATATTAGGAAGACAGACATGTTCATCGCACGGTGAATCCGCATCTATCCATCACTAGACGACAGCTCCGGAAAATGTACAAGTCCATCCGTAAATCATCAAAAGCGACCGCAAAGGCGTCTTCCTTATTTCAAGATTACACTATAATACAATATGCGTCAAATTCAATTAAAACATAGCCAACTTCTAAGAATTAGGTGCAGAGTAAATTGCCGCATGCGCTTATGATGCTGCTAACAATGTCACGTCCGAAGTTCCGGCGGTTCCGGAAAAGCTGCAATCTCGTGCCGACTGTTGCCGCTAGTGTTGCATGATTAATGTCAGGGATGTTTCAAAAATAATGTCTCATTAACGTCTCGCTTCTCAACTTGAAATAACGATTTATGGAGGGGAATTATATATAGAAAATTTTCCTTATACCATCGTCGTGTGGCTTTATTAAGAGACTAATTCTTTAATTAGACTTAACACTTTTTCCCAAGTTTTCTTATACTTATAACGATTTCGGTCGGGAAAATGATGTATTATTTTTTAACAAAACTTCATTTACTTTTACGTGAACGCTAAAAACAATAATTCTTTGAATAACTTTTGTCCACCGAGAGATTCACGAGTAAAAGCTCTGACTTTGAAATTCCGTAGGGCTAAAAGGAAATTGGTACAGAAATATTAAAAGTATTTCCCAAAACAGTTCAACGTTGAAACTCACTGTAGCTACGAACCAACGAAAACTTACAATGCGCGGATACGGTATAAATGTCAAGAGGCTCTTTGACAAAAATTTTGAATTCCACATTTTATTTTTCAACTCGATTACGTCGTCGGTCACTCCTATTATTACACCGCAATCTTCGAGTGATTTAAACTTACGTTTATTATTTATAATAGTAACCCGGGAGTAGTTAGAAGGGAATTGATGTTGAATATAATATGAAGTAATTAAGTTTACTCCACAGTATAACTTTTTAATAAAAAAAATTGCACGAATACTTTACTCGGATTATTTAAATTTCATTGGCGAACAAAGTTATAAATTCAGGTTTTGGATGTGATCCAAGTAACCAAAGAACCACACAGTAAAATTAAAAAACAATAATATAATTTATATGAATAAATTTTATACGAAACTAGTTTGCGTACCCGGCTTGGCTCACTTTTGTAAGTTTTTTTAAATTTTGGAGCTATACGTTATCTGTAAACTGTATCCTGTATATAAAATTTAATCAATAACATATTGGTGGGTTCTAAATAGCTGCGTTAACCCGAAACTGGTTCGCAATGGTAAATACTGTAAAATAAAAAATTTCATTCGGGAATTTTCAGTAAAAAAAATAAGTATAACGAAACAAACGAAACTACCATCATCCGATCCAGTTTCAATTACTAAAAAGAAACTTTGTAAAATTATCCTTACGTAAAGGTAAAGCAAAATCAAATCAATTTTAATATAATTTTCAACTTGAAACGCCTGAAAATGTAGCGACCTCGCTTGTTTAAAATTATTTTATATTACGGTGGTAGCTAATAATTTCAAAGAAGAAGGTTGTTAAATTTGTAAGTATTTTAAGTCACAAACAGGGCAAAAATTGACTTCGTTTTGTTTAAGAATAATTTTACGAAGTTTATTTTTTCAATATCTAAAAACAAGAACATAATATGTGTTTGTCTCTTTTATATCGTTTCTCCCGTCATGTCATACATATATTTTTCTAAAGTGAATATTACTTTTAAAGAATGGCATCACATTATTATTTCGGATAACATTAAAACGATTCTGAAAGATTTGCCTAGCGATTACAAAATCAAATTAGAGTAAACTAATTTTGATACAAAATTTCTTTCAAATGATCCTACCAATTACTGTCATTATTTTAAAAACTTGCCAAAAGATCACTTGTAACTGAGACCATAAGTTTTCAAATTAATTTTTTTTATCCTCCCTTCCCCTCCTTTTTTCATCCCTGTCGATCTCTAAAACTATTTAAAATTGTTTCTAAAAGTGTTTTTTTTAATGAGTTCATAATAGCGATAATAATTAAAAGAAGCACACAGCTTTAGCTTTTACAGACCAAGGCTTCTGGGGGGGGGGGAACTCCAGCTATTATCATAACTACGTTGCAGAGTGAGATTTTTTAAACTCACTGTTTATGAAATCGGAAGGCAAGACATTAGATGTTTACAAATTATGCAGAAGTATTTATGTTTTTGGAATTGGGGAATATATGCTCCCCTCTCCTAGACTACCGGTCACAATCTTGCATTTTATGTTGTTTTATAATTTCTTTCTTTTCTTAACGTAATGCTGAAAGCCAAAAAGGTTATAAATATATTTATTACAATTTGAGTTTGGCTGGAGACATAACAAGGCCCCCAGAATCCCGGTTATCTACAACCTCCTCTCTCCCCAAAACTTTTTCTAATAATTTTTTCCCTTTGCACGTATTGGAAGAAAATGCGTAAGGTTGATTTCTACTTACTGCCATTCATTGGGGAGGCACTTCTTCATATCTTTGCAAGGAGTTGTTTTGGGTTTTTCTATGGGTTTTATTTAGATTTGTTTCTGAAGAAATTTATGAAGACGCAGAAATTGCATAGCATCCACCGGCGGCTTTTTATGTACGCTAGGTGTGACAATTGCATGTTAAGCTTAAAAAATTAAAAATTCTTAAAATTAATTCGTGATTTTAACTTTGACAAGTTAAATTTAAGTAACATACCTTAAGAATTCAAATAAAAAACACGGTTTTTAGACCGGGGGTCTGGGGGGTGTGGAACACCCCCCAGGCACATTAAAATTGTAAATTTACGAATTTATGGTCTTCGTGATCAATAGAGAAATTTAGCTAAACTCATAAAGTTTAGCATTTAACGTTCTACCTCTCGATACTGCGGCACTGGAGGGTATTCCATACCCCCCAGATCTCCCCCGGTTTATTTAGATTATTTTTATTAAAGACGAATTGAAGATTTCAGCATATGCACTTGTCGTTGCTATAGGAACACAACATTTTTAGTTCCTACTACGATATAATCATTGAAAATTAGGAAATTTTTCATAAATTTTAAAAACTTCATGCCCCCCCCCCCGATTCTTACCGATGTTTGCATTCAGCGGCGAATGTATACGAAAGGAGTTGCTAAAACTCTCTTTATAACATAGAAATGAAATTCGCTTAAGTATGGAAATTCTAAAATATTGAATTATTTTGTGTTAAATTTGTAATTTAAGCTGCCCCCCCCTTTGATCTATGATTTATCGGTTTTTTTTATTTTTGATTTGAAGCTATTCGACCCTCCTACTTGTTAAAAACGCCCAATATGCTTGCTCACTTTTTCACTGAAGTACATTGCCTGATTCTTAATCAAGGACTTGCTCATTGATAAGTATTTAAATTACAGCTCATTCAACATTCCCATAAGGTTTGCGAATCTAATGTAATAAATCTGAGTTCAACTTAATTTTTCTTGAATAATTTGTAAACGGCGAAAGATATCAAAAATGTTAATTAAAAGTTGAAGAAATTTTGTTCAATCGTTTTTTATAATTTTGCCGTTCACGAGTAATTTGAGAAAACTTAGTTAAGTAAAGTATTATATTTTTATATTTAATTTAATTTATATTTAAGCATAATAACTATGCTTATCTACTTTTTGCTGAAATATTATACCTGCCACTTAATAGTACCTACTTATTCATTCATAAGTAACTACATTACAGCTGCTTCCAGCATTCCCATAAGGTTTGCGAATCAAATGTAACAAATATGGAGTTTATGGAGTTTAACTTAATTTTTCTTGAATAATTTGCAAACATTATAAATATACTGAGACGTCACGCTTGGCGCTTAAAACGTCAACTACTGCCGAGCGGCCCCAGTTCAAACCGGTGGAGTATAAAACTTTATTCTGACCGTCTTACCTGCGTAGGTATAAATCGCACTCACCAAGACGTTTCCATTGAGCAAACTCCCAATGGAAGGCCTATATCCTGCAGTGGATGGAAACAGGCATATAGTGATAGTGATAAATATATACTAAGTACGACTGCTCGGAAAGCAGTTTATAAGGTAGGTATATTCTAATTCCAGGTTTTCGCTGAAATTTAGTGTACTATTGACAACAGAAATACTCACGATTTTGGATGATCCTACTTCGGTTCTTCGAGTAGCAGTTTTATTCTGACCTTTCTCGTAGGCAATGCAAATCGAATTATGAAAATGCTTCTAAAACTAAATGAAGGAATCTCTATACCTTCACTGAGAAAGGATTCGAAGAAATAGCTAAATGCCACATTCTAGACATCTATTTTGGCGTTGTCTTATATATTTTGACAGTCCTTTTATCTGATTTTTTCAATCTTTTTACTTTTGAAAATGTTGAGTGATTCTAGGAGTTATCTTGACACTTTACTTTTTTGACACTTCTCTATACAGCTCTCACATCATCTAGATTCGAACCGGGATCTTGTATTTTTCTGTTGATGTAGTAAAGCGCTAGGTTAAAACCGTTTTCATGACATAATGTACTGATGTACCAGTTAATCTAGCTATTATTGAATTCATTTATTGCAAATTTATAACTTATTGAAAATTAAACACTACTTCTTATCTTCTACTTTGGTTCGTGTTAAGTTACAAACAGTTAATTTTAAAAGGGTTACGATGAAATTCAAAAAGTATAAGAAAAGAATGCAAATTGACGGAATCTTGATTTCTCGCAATATATTCAAACTTTAAGAACTTTTATATAAATAAATTATTACAACTTTGCTTAACTTAAAATGTAAATTGTTTCCGTGGCTGTGGTTTTGCCAGAACAAAGTTAAGAACACTGAACAGAGTTGCAGCCAAGCTGCAGCAACCACCCACTGTTCGGTATTAGACTTAATTTCCGTTATTTATTTTCAGCCTCCCAGTCACGGAATCAACCTCTACAACTAAACTATTACCTTTGCAAAAATCGCAATGCAAAAAATATCTAAAATAAATCTACTTCTATCTTCTACAGGTTGGTTGTAAGTATTAAGCAAATGAAAGAATTGAACTTTTAAATGAAATTAGTTTTATTCAATATAATCTCCTCAACTTCAATACACTTATTCCAATGATCCTGCAATAATTTTATTCCATCTCTGTAATGATTTTCTGAAGCTCTGCAAAATACTGTTCCACGACTGAAATAGCTTCTTCATTCGATGAAAAAAGCTTTCCACGAACGAATTGTTTCAAGTTTCTGAAGAGGTAGTAGTCGCTAGGAGCCAAATCTGGCGAATACGGTGGATGTTCAAGCAATTCGTACTTTAGTTCATTGAATTTTGCCATTGTTAAAACACTTTTGTGGACAGGTGCGTTGTCTTGGTGAAAGATGATTTTTATGTTGCAAACCGGGTCTCTTTTCACGAATTTGTTCGTTCAATTGATCCAAAAGGTTACAATAATATTCAGAGTTAATTGTTTTACCTTTTTCAAGATAATCAATCAATAAAATCCTTTTGCATCCCAAAAACTGATGCCATAACCTTTTTGCTGATCGTCCTGACTTCACCTGTTTTGGAGCTGAACAACCAGCCTCAGTCCACTGTAATCGTTCTTGTTTCAATTTAGGATCATGGTGGTAGATCCAAGTCTCATCCATAGTTACAAAACGACGCACAAAATCGATTTTATTCTTATTAAAAGATTCAAATGATGCTGAGAAATTTGCTTTCGTGTGAGTTTTGTTGAATTGTTAACGAATGCGGCACTAACTTTCCAAACAGCTTTTTCATACGTAATTCTTTATGTAAAATATAGAGTACTCGTTCGTCTGAGATGCCTATGGTATTAGCAATTTCACGCTTAGTCAAACTTGGATCTTCACTAACAATATTATGTACTTGTTCAATGATTTCTGGTGTTGTTGCAGTTTTGGTCGTCCACTACGTGGTTCATCTTCAACGCTTGTACGACCACGTTTAAACTCTAAAACCCATCGATGTACAGTTGGAAATGAAGGAGCAGATTCTTTTAACACGCTCACCATTTTGTATGAATTTCTGTTGCTGATAAACCTTCCAAAACAAAGAATTTTATCACTGCACGATACTCAGTTTTTCCATTGTTAAAAATACACCGACACGTCGACTTCAAATGGCTTGTAAACAATGAATGAATTGACAGATCGAAATAAAATTTTAGTAGGTTCATATGAAAGATCAAATATCAAAATGACGTATGAATTTTGATTCCTCTACTGCTTAATAGGTGTCGCTTTCAGTACTTTTGAACCAACCTGTATAAATATAAATATGCAGATATAATCTACCAGCGAGGCGCTAACAAACACCAAAAGCAACAGTCTCACATCCAATCTTTCCTTAAGTACAGGATGCAATCCTTCCTCAGGGTACGATGTTAAAACTATATCATCCTGCCTAGACCAAATCGTGCTGTATATCGGTGAGGTAATATGCAGTGACACTTACGGAGGCAAATACAGTGCAAATCTCATTAATCCAATCATGTGGATCCTCAATTCTCCGCACTCCTTCGTTCCTTCCGACTTTATCATAGTCTAAAATCTAACATCGATCTCTGCGCTAAACATCATCGTTGGTTCGTTTCGCAATTTCAGGCTTGTAAAAACACAGCTTTATGCACATATATCACAATATACTATTTCAAATTTTATTATTAAATAAAATCGATGTGAAAATGACAATCTAGGTATAAAATTAAAATTTTGCAAGTAATTGCGCATATTTGAAACGAAGAAAAATAAATATATAAAAAAAATCATGAAAGTAGAGAAAAGTTTGAATGCTTTTTAATTTATTATTTATAAGACTTGGGTATGTAGGTTAGATAGTTTAAAAGAAGTAATCAGAAGTAAGTAAACGAAAGTCTTAAAAATAAATGAAGCTTATAATGCATACAATTTCTAAACCATAGCGTTTTTCAACTTCAACTAGCGTAATGTTATTTTAATAAAAAAAGGGCATAAAAAATACCTTAGAAATTAAATACTCCATTCCAATACGTCAATTCCTGGTTAAAATTTAAATACCTTAAAACTTTAATTTTAATTACACTAACCAATTAAAATCAGGACTTTTGTTTTAAAGCAAGGTTTTTGCTTTAATTTCATTGGTTAGTTTAAACTATTTAAATCTTTTAGGTTGGGAATAATCAGATACCACAGGAATAACCTTCGGAAAGAAACTGAGAATGAGAAAGTAATTTACACGTGTTCAAAGTATCCACAACTAAAATTAAGTTTTCAATACATCCGATCTTGTAAATTTGCCGAGAAAATTTTAGTATTCCGTTCAGACGGTAAAGTCATTAAATAAAGATGGCATAGCTTCGGTAATTACCAATTATTTTCATCAAGTTTGTTACAACCAACAAATAACTACTCCGGCATCAGGTAATTAACGGTAACGGCTTGTTTAGTTTAGATTGCATTACAAAGGAATCAAGGTGTTGACACTTTTAATTAAACCACACGAAGGTTGTTTGATGATTAAAAGGAACACTACACTATCGTAGTCCACTTCCTTGACAATTTCTATTGATATTTTCCTCTTTCGTTTAGTCTTTAGTGTCAACTGCTTTATAATATTACAGGAGTGACTAGAGGAATACATATTTTCCATAACAAAGGGGTTATAGTTTAAACTGCGAAGGGTTAACGTAACACGGGGTTGCTTTTGTAAAGTTACTTTGCCATTACATACTTTTTATAAAAAAATTCCCTGAGAATAAAATCAATTTGTATTATAAGAAAGAAAATATGTTTCAATTTTTCCAAAAGTATGTATTTCCGCACTAAGCAAAAAGACTATTAAGTATCCTTTAAATTTTACATCATACAACTGCTTACTGTATCCAGGTGTTTTTGATTGGGCTTTAATTTTTTGCTTTTAAAAGAAAGTCTTTAATTTTTAATTAAAAGATTTTTAAAAAGCAAAGCATCAAAACAGTTACTTGCCGTACTAATTGAAAGGAATTACGTTACGAAAAATTAAAAATTATAAAAAGCACATGGAGGATGTAGTAGTCAGTTTAACATTCAAACTGAACAGGACCATTTCTGGACTAACCTCCGGCTATTTACCTGCCGATTTTACAACTTTACACATGGTTAATTATTGTTATTTTTTCGTCTTGGAATTTTTCTAAGTAAAATCAAAATTGCTTTCTTTTATTTGATTTTTAAATTAACAATTACAAAATTCAATTTTGTATTTGTACGTAAATATAGATTTTTAAATATGGAAATTCTGCACTAATCAACTTTCTGCACTGTCGTATTAAACCACTTGCACTCCGGGTCTTTAGCAAATACTATTCGAAAAGCTGCAAGAAGCAAGGAACCGCAAGCCATCATTTTTATTTTTGTGTAAAATTGTTTTTTTCACTTCATGAAATTTTTTAATTTTACAACTTGATGAAGGTCACCAATTCAACAATAGAATTAATTAATCGACCGTTTGAACCAACATTGAACAATTCTGTAACTTCAAAGCATTGAAATTACGTGTGGATTTTGTGAATTTTATTTTTAATTGCAAACAATGAAACAAGTTGTGTTTAATTATTAAAGCAAAATATTTCAAAATTATATCTATACTTTATAAATTCGCATAACATCTCAAGGTGATTTTCGGTTCTGGCCGATATTCTCAAAAGGGAAGTTGGAAGTACACTGCGTAAATAGGAAAATTAATTAAAATCTTTATTGTTTTCGTTACGAACTCAATAAATGTTGAATTACTACTGTGAAATATCTCGTTTAAATTAATTATGAACTTAATTAAACTAATTACATGCAACAGGCATATGTAGTCAAAACCCCACTGAGTTTTTTCAAATATACGTTTACACTTGGCCAATTTTCGTTATCAACAGTTAAGCTGAGTGGATACTGGCGCTAAGCTAACGTAAGCTAAGATATATTTTCCAGCATGTATTTAAATGGAACTAAGCAGTTTTAGTTTAATGCAATTAACAAACAGCATTATACTTTATCGCTGATGTATGGACGTGTACAGCAATTTAGACAGTGTTTTTTACCATTGCCAGTGATTGGTGGTTGTAAAACTGTGTACAGTGTACTTTTTAGACGAACGAGTGGAAATATAAATTTAATTTATTAAAAATAATTAAATTTAAGCCTAAAATTTCTACATAGCTATTTTACCTATGCATCAGAATCGGTGAATATAATCACTCAAGGAAATATTCAAAATTATAGCGAAACCACATAGGAAATGTACAAAATTTTGAATTGCTCGAAGAGAAAGTTAATGATGCAGGAAAATTTTAAAATATGTATAGGTAATAATGTAAACTGTAAATTTCATGCATGTATAATTTTATTGTTTAATGTTCTGCTTAGACGTCTATTCGGCAATAAATATAGATATATTAGATTTTGCACGCCGATATCTAATAATATTGTAAGTTTACGGCATTATTATATAATTTATATGAAATAATATTTCAATTCAATACCTACTCAATCAATAATAAATGTTCTTTCACGATTGACAAATTACATTATATAAACTTATGATCCGCAAAATGAAACTGTAATTATTGAGATGGAAATTATTAAACTAATAGTTCTGCTCGTAAACAAAAAAAGTACAATTTAAATATAATTGCTCAGTAAATAATTAATTGCATTAGTAAATTCTGTAATACAAAACTTCAACTCTAAACTTGAATAGAAAAATTTGTACTTTTTATACCTACATATAATATTTTTCGGTAATCAAAGCGAAATTTTACCTAAAAGTAGAGCTTAATTGTCCATTCAACAAAACTTCACAAAGCATTGAAAACCACAGCAAACCTATTATGTTAATGTTACGTTTAAAAACATTTCTACGTTTACAACAATTGATCCTGTGACTTAACACTGTCGTACGATAGGGTCACCTAAGCTTATTAATATTGTTACGTGCGACCCTTTTTGCTTGCTAAATTATTTAATTTTACTAAATATTTTATTTTGATTATCCGATTTATTAATAAGTAATTGAAAATTTAAACGAAAAAAATCTCGTTTTTATTTAGAATTCTATCAGAAGTTTAATTTCTAAATAAAAATGCTTTGTCAAAATAAAATAGCATTAATCCCTAATAAGAAACTGTTTTATTATTCCTTAGCTTTGATTACACTTTAGAAAACGGTTAAATCCATTAGCTAAAGTATCTTAACTTCTTTGATAATTTATTAAGTTAAATTTGGTTAAATTTACATAAGACTAAATCAGGCACGGCTATCTTAACAAATATATTTTTGTACACCCTACAGCTAATTATGTTCCCTATTAAATTTTAACGGTTAAATTTAAAAGCTATTAGCAACTAATGCAAAAAATCTACCCTTAAATTATGTATTACAGCATTTCGGCATCTTTTATTTGATCAGTTAAATGTTCAATACATATTACAACAGAGCATTTCAATATTTACGTTGGTTTAAATATAATTTGTGGTAATTACTAATTTAAACTTTCTAATAATGACTCAAATAACTAAATATTACATAATTAACCCTATTGACTCGACCAGGAATCACATCAAGCCACTGCAGTAGATATCAAATAATATAAAGTTAATATAATTACAAACCTGCAGTTTTATCATTGATTACTAGGTAAACCTTATGAAAATTTTGAAAATATCTAAGCTCTTACTTACTAAGAGTACATTAAAATTAAAATGAGCGCTGTCGGAGAAAGACAAAAAAAACAAATCCCAGGGATTATCGGAACCCAGTATCGAAACAGGGAACATTGAATATTTAAAAATTACGTAGAAAATTTATAATAGCGCTTTAGCTATTTTCTTGGAAATGATGACATACATAATATATACTGGAGTCTCTATCGTTTCTTCTTTTATAATTTCAATGTAGCTGAGGAGAATCTACCTCCCCCCTGTCTCAAAGCAATTTAGTATTGTTTATAAACCTGCGTTTTCTTCAAATGAGTCCAATGTGGCAATAATATTTAGAGAAATCACAAAACTCAAAATAATATAAATATATTATTTATATGACATCCAAATAATTTTTTTTTTTGCATTTTTCTAGAACAATAAAAAACTGAGGTTTTTTTTTAAAATTTTGGAAAAACTTTATACGCAAGGGTGGGCAGAATTTAAAATACATTTTGTATTTCCAATACAAATTGCAAATGTATTTTTGTATGTATTTCTATTAAGTATTTCAAATACATAAATACAAAATATATTTTGGAAGAAACCCAAGCAACTTACTCCAATGCAGAATTAGAAGTAGTAACATTTATTAATGACCAAGTCGATGCTTCTCAATTTTTTGACAATTACCCAAAAGTTAAAAAAACTTTTATTAAATTTACTACCAGCTTGTGTTCTTCTGCACATGTAGAAAGATTATTTTCTTTTGGTGGGTTAATTCACTCTTCAATTGTCGCCGACAATTTTCTATTTTTAAAAGAAAACCACATATCTAAAAATTAGATTGTATACTAAACTGTTGAACAAAAAGAATGGATTTTATTTACGGGTTTAATGCTTCATTTTTTAAAATTTATTTTGTATTTGAAATACATCTTGCATTTTGTATTTTAAATGTTGAATTTGGTATTTTAAAGGTTGAATTTTGTATTTTAAATGCTGTAGTTTGTATTTAAAATCCTGTGTCTTGTATTTAAAATATTATATTTTGTATTTAAAATTCTGTATTTTGTATTTAAAATACTGTAGTTTGAATTTAAAATACTGTATTTTGTATTTAAAATACTATATCTAGTATTTAAAATACTGTATCTTATATTTTCTATGTCAAATACAAATTGCAAATGTATTTTAATTTTTTTTAATTTATTTTGTATTTGAAATACATCTTGAATTTTGTATTTTAAATGTTGCATTTTGTATTTTAAATGCTGTATTTTGTATTAAAATACTGCATTTTATATTTAAAATACCGTATCCTGTATTTGAAATACTGTATCTTGTATTTAAAATACCGTATCTTATATTTTGTATTTTAAAGACAAATTGCAAATTTATTTTAATTATTTAAATGCTCTATTTTGTATTTAAAATACTGTATCTTACATTTTAAATACAAATTGCAAATGTATTTTAATTTATTTAAATTTATTTTGTATTTGAAATACATCTTGAATTTTGTATTTTAAATATTGTATTTTGTATTTGGAGAAAGGGTTTTGGCCTAGTAGTTAGAGCGATCAACTACTGATGCAAAGGCACCCGGTTCGATGTCGGGAGAAGTCTACAAAGCAAAATTTTCTTTCTGACTCTCTTTTTATCTAAAACCGTTTCCCGTGCTTCGGAGGGCACGTAAATCCGGCGGTCCCCCTAAGTTGATGACTGCTAGCATTAACAATGAAAAGTGTTACAGGCACATTCCCCAACCCGAACTTAGCAACCGTGGGGACTTAATGCTTAAACCTTTCCCTTAGAGAAAGAGTCCAAGGCCCTAAAATAAGCGGAGAAAGCTATAACGGACGGTTTTGTATTTTAATTGTTGTATTTCGTATTTCAAATACTGTATTTCGTATTTCAAATACTGTATTTTGTATTTAAAATACTGTATCTGGTATTTAAAATTCTATATTTTGTATTTCAAATATTGTATCTTGTATTTAAAATGCTAACTGTTATATTTTGTATTTCAAATACAAATTGCAAATGTAAATTTTAAAATTTAAAATGTAAATTTTAAGTAAATGCATATTACTTAAATACTGTATTTTTACTTAAAATACTGTATTTTTACTTAAAATACCGTATCTTATATTTTGTATTTCAAATACAAATTTCAAATTTATTTTAATTTTTTTAATGCTGCAGTTTGTATCTCAATTACTGTATTTTGTATTTAAAATACTGTATTTTGAATTTAAAATACTGTATTTTGAATTTAAAATACTGTATCTTATATTTTATATTTCAAATATAAATTGCAAATTATTTAAAATTTTTTAAAAATTTATTTTGCATTAGTAACACATCTTGAATTTTGTATTTTAAATGTTCCATTATTTGGAAGTTTAAATGCAGTATTTTGTATTTGAAATTCTGTATCTTGTATTTAAAATACCGTATCTTATATTTTGTATTTCAAATACAAATTGCAAATTTATTTTAATTTTTTAAATGCTCTAGTTTGTATTTCAAATACTTATTTTGTATTTAAAATACTTATTTTGTTTTTAAAATAAATAAAATAAATAAAAAAGAGATGGAGCGACCAATTCGAGTGACGTAACGGGCCACAGGCCTAAAACTTAAAGATGATGATGAAAATACTTATTTTGTATTTAAAATACTGTATCTTGCATTTAAAATACTGTACTTTGAATTTAAAATACTGGCTGTTATATTTGGTAATTCAAATACAAATTGCAAATGTATTTTAATTTTTTTAAATTTATTTTGTATTTGAAACATTTTGAATTTTGTATTTTAAATGTTGTAGTATTTTGTATTTTAAATGCTGTATTTTATATTTTAAGTACTATATTTTGTATTTAAAATACTGTATCTTATATTTTATATTTCAAATACAAATTGAAAATATATTTTATATTTCAAATACTCGCATAAATGAATTTGGAAATTTGAATTTCAAATACATTTTGTCATGTATTTTGCCTACCCCTGATTATACAAGTGGTTAAGCCCATTATTTAAATATGTTTAAGTTTAGTTTAGAGCAATATGGGAAGCTCGTTAATCCGATCGTGAACTGTGCATTCATGATTTCCTATTAAATAGACCACCCAGACACTGATTGTTTACTGTTGGGGGTAAATCTTTCCTATTCCTATAGGTAATTAGGATTTTTAAAACTGAATTTTTATAATTTTTTATATCCGTTATTCTTCTTCTTCTTCTTCTTCGCTTCACGTATTAGGCATGATGCCTGTTACGGAACCCATCGTTTCCTTGGACGACCCACATTTCGTCTTCCTGTGCATCTGTAATTGATAGCCTTTGATGGTAATCTATCTAAATATCCGTTATTCTTTTTACAAAATTGCTCAAGAACGTGAAAATAACTTTTATTTAATTTCAACTGTAAAATCTATCACAACATTTCGAAAAGCTGACAACCGAACTTTTGTTTACAATTTAAAACCGAAAAACAATCCATTTTTTTATTTTTCTTGTAGTTATTCAGTTATATGCAGTTGACCACCCTGTGCTTTTTGAAGAAAATCTCTTGTAAAAAAATTGACAGTGATACATACTGCTATGATTTAACTAAAGTTAGGGGTGCACTTCATCTTATTGCAATTATTATATAAAATTTTAGTTTTAAATATTTTAATATTATAAATCCAAACCATTTTTAAATTTTCGTACTCTAGTTGATCATGATAATCTATAATACACCATAACACATCAATATTACGATCCTGCTAGTAAGATGCTAGAACGAAGCTCGAATTTCATCGGCTTAAAGTTCATAACATGAAATTTTACAGGAAAAACAAAACACTTTTCAAGTTTAATTCTTGTAATTTTATTTTATTCACAATTGAATGTTAATCCGTGTATGATTTTTAAGTTTCCAGTCATTTTCAAAGCTAAAATTTTAAACAGAATGAAAAATACAATAAAAATATGAACAATATCATTGATAATTGTATTTATATTAAAACTAACCTGTTTCATTCGTTCTTATCTACCTTATATTAATGTAAAATTAAAAATAAAATTTAACAAACTAAGCAAACACAATATAACTGAATGATGAAATAATGTAATGATAAAGGGTTTATGCAGTAATTTGAATTAATAATGCTAATTTTACCAAAATAGATATAATATAAAAAAATAATTTAAATATAATTAAAAACCAGAAGTAGGTCAATTAATTTTCATGCTGCCTTAGCTAATTTCGCCTAGGTATGTAGGCCATTAACTATTTAAATACAACGGTGATATTACTGTATTTTTATTGTTGATGGCATAATAATTTTTCACGTTAAATAAATTTTGACAAACTTTTCGAGAAGGTATATCAGAAATGTGATGTTTATAAAATTCATTTTAATTAGAATTTCTAATGAAATTTTGTTTATAATTAAAGTAATAAACAGGAATAGTGGTAGTAAAATAACTGTAAAAGTTGTTATGGTTTTTTGAATAAATAATGGGCAAAAAATATTATCTAAAAATGAAAAGCATAAAGTCATATTTTTTAAATTGGTACATTAAAAACAATTACGAAAAAATTTTGTCAAAAAATATTGTCTATAAAAAATTTGTATACCGAATCATACAGTGCTTTACCGCTAACCCTCGAAAATTAAATTACCATAGCTTCATAATTTACTCTTCGTCGGCTAAATCAATTTACATATAAACCCGATCGGACTTGTGGCGTACCATCACTACAAACTGTGTGTGATTTTCCGGTCATGTTAAAACTCAAATGCATATGCATTTTTTCTGTTAATCGATTAAATACTACTAACAGATTCAGCTAATTTCAATGATGTTACGCAATAAATATAGAAAAATCAAGCGAAATTTTAAAATTCAATATTTTCTTTTCATCGAATTTCTTTTTATGCAAAATAATACAAATTTTTTTTCACCTAGATTTAATTTTTTGAATTTAATTTAGCTGTAAAAAATTATAGATGTTCAATAATATCCAATCATATAACATTTTTAACCCACACACAGCGAAACATTGTAGCTTTATAATAATAATTTTATACACGTACATAATTTTAGTGTGTTAAATATTCTTTGATTAAAACATATGATTCAAATATTTGCGCTACTTCAGCGCACCATTTAACAAGTAAATATTTTATTACACTCACGCACACCTACATGTATACCATAGTTTATTAATGTTTCGTTATATAACACCTTACCTATGTATAACATATTATATACTTAATAAAATAACGATTATTTTTAATAGATAGGAAAAATAAAATTTTCAAATAGAAAAACCAAATATTTTCCAAAAATATAAATATTTACTAATAATTTCTTGAAAATTACCTGAAATTATAACTTATAAAATTTTAATGACTGTACTTCTTCCGGCAAAAATTATTGTCGGAAGTAATTTAAAAGAAAACAGTAATTCTGAATTTCATATAAATTATATAGGACAAGCAGCTGAAAGTTGTCGGTTATATATTATTTTACTTCTACGAGGATAACTATATAGGAAGATAATATATTATATTATAATTTTAACTATAAATTTTTAGAGAACTCCATGTCATCGAAGAAAGTATTTTACAAAATTTTGTTAGAAACAACTTTAATTTTGTAGGTTATGCAATTTTTTTACTATGGGATTTATTTCATTTGTTGGAATTTCGAAGAAACTTTTCAAATATTTAGAACAAAACATGTAAAGTTTCAAATTTAAAGTAAATTTTTACATTTATGAGTTCGTCCCTCTTTTAGTTTAGAATAATTGCCAAATATTTCATTTCTATCTCTTTCAAGCCCAAACTGAGATAGAAATATGTCAGGCCAGATTTATTTGTAGGAAATGTTACACCTATACATACCACAACTTTATTTTTCTGATTTTTTACCGATTTCGTAACGTTTTGAGCTCTTATCTTTTTTTTGAAATATGAATTTAGTCAAATTATATCTCAGTTTAAGTTATCTTCAGGTATAATTAATAGGACTGCCCAGTTAATAATTTAACCACACTTCACTTCCTTCCAGAATTAGAAATTTAACAAATTTTCCCAAAATACCTTTATCCCCTATCCTATATTGAAAGTTATTCACTGTATTCTCTCACTGATTTGACTTGGGTCCCAAAATCCTAACTAACATTAAATAACTTTTGGGATGTACTATAATGATTATCGCAGATGTTTTTTTATTAAACACGTATCGGCTAAAAAAACTTGGTGTTTTCAAATATCAGCCCAAAACATTTCATTCAATGAAAACATAACGTGTTTTCTTATTGATTCACAAAGCAATCCGCTAGTGGGCTCTTGAATCGCAACAAACTACGAGGAATTTATAGTTAACCTTAAGCATCCGCATTATTTAACCGTAACACATTGAAAAACTTGTTGATTCGAGCGACATATCGAAATTGATTAAACATTGATTATTTTATAAATTTTTCTTCTGTAGGAAAAAATTATGAGAAAGAAGAATTTCTACTAAAATTATACACGGTAACAGCCGTACCACTGACGTGGCTATTTTTACTTAAATATTCCTTGCTAATAAAGTTTAATTTTTTGAAATTTCTCAAAATGAAATAAATTTAAGAATTATACTGTCGCGTTAAAGGATTATTTAGGGTTTGGGGTGTAGCTTATTGGTTAAAACTCGGTTTGGGTATCAATTAATTGTTATATTAATCCATTATTTTTACATTATTTCTATATCTAAATTTACATTGTACAATTCTTACTTACCCTAAGATCACCTCACGCAACTTTAAGGGCTGCCTAGCCTTACGGCTCACCATTGTCGACTAACTTCTCCTAAGATCACAACAACGATTCACGTGGAGGAAATTGGCATGGCTGACTAACTTGGATTCGATGTTCTCGAATCCAAAGCACACACGCAACTCTCCGATTGATTTTCTTTAATTTGCCTGTCGCTTCCTCCACGTGCCTCGCTAATTTTGCTGATCTACATTTTCGTACCACCTTCAGCTATTTGATGACGGTGTTCCTGTTCATTTGATTACTGAGTTAGTTTATTTTATATACAGGGTGGACATATGTGACATGCCCCCTCTTCAAAAACGCCTGCCCCAAGGCGGTAAAAAAAAAAAAATTTGCAAATTGAATCCGTTTAGAAACAGCAGTCATCATTAGCTAAAGTTGGTTAACATTACATATTAAAAGATATTTTATATCATATAGTTAAAAAATATTCATCTAATTAAAAAATAAAAAATTATAAAATTATTAAATTACACAAAACTATTAAATTATATCAGATGTAGTTTTGGTTGTTGGATCAGAACAATCTTATAATAAAAATCATTTATCATTTCAATCATTAAAAAATAATATATAGGTATATTTTCAAATGGTTTAAACGAGTCTCAAAATTACAGTACAAAAAATTTTTTTTTTTAACGTTTATTAAAAATTAATTATTTTTAATTTACCTTTAAAATTAAAAAATTAAAATTATTCAAATTCGTATTGAAAATTCAAGTTTTATTTTTGATAAATTAATTTAATTGAATTAATCAATCTTAATTATCTTATTTTTGTGCAGTGTTTCATTAATTTGCACATCAATTTGTGCCATGATCTAGTTTTTCTTTTAATTTCTTAGGTACATTTTAAGCTTTTGCCGTAACCTTTTCGTTTATTTTGGTTTGATTAATTTACATTTTATAAATTCAATACTGCCATATTATTTTAAGCTTGAAAATTTTTCGAATTAAAAATTTGTTTATATTAAATTTAAATTTTGAAATGTTCAATACGTTGATTTTTTAATCACTATTCCTTGTAAAACTATTTGAATCGTTTAAATGATTGTATTTATGAGACACGTACAATAATTCATTTAAATTAATAAATTTTTTTTAAATTTTTCTTACTCATTACCAATTTTCTATTATTTATTTTCTGAACTTTACAAAGATCATAAATTCCCCTTTGACTTGTAACATTATTTTTTTTTTTAGCATTACATTAAAATTTTTATTTAAGACATTTTAAACTTTTCAAAATTTTGGTACATATTTGTTTCAATTTCCCTTTCGGTTTTAAATTACCTTACTGTGTTACATTGTTTACATTGTTAAATTGTTATAAAAATTCTTAATAATTTTCATTCTCATTTTCAAATTTTTTGAACTTAGACGTTTTGAAAATTATTATTGTTTATTAAATACGCTTCAAAATACTGGTTCATTTTGTTTTTAAATACTGGACTCCGTTTGTTACTTAAAATTTGCCCTTTTGAAAATTTCAATACCTTTTGTACTTCACATAGTAGGTACTTTACCTTGTTTTAGTACACATGTACTTTACAGAGACTTGATAGATTTATTTTATTTTGTGCCCTTTATTCTTGTTATTTGTGCCCTTTATTTTCATTGGTATTCTTTAATATATCACCTTCCTGTGGTGATTCACAATTATTATTTACCTTTATTTCATTATTACCTTCCTTGGTAATTTACAATGAATACCTCTATTGATTCCCTTCATTTATTTCTTTCGTTTGGGTCTATACATGCCCATTTATTTTATTTTATCACAAATGCTTGGATAGTTCATGTAAAAAGTGGTGATTTGTTTAATTGCGCAAGTTAAATATTAACCTTGTACATGAACCCTCGCTACATTTTATTTGGGGTGCACTACACCCTCTTGTGATATTTGATGCAAATACTGTTTTGCTTTAACGTTTCTTTTTAATCTTCACATTTTACAATAATTTATCATTACAATATTTCTTTACGGCACTAATCAATTCACTTTTCTCTGCTTTTTATTCACTTTATTTTATCTACTCTGCTTTTTATTCACTTTATTTATAAGCACTTATTCTTCTTTTAACTTGTTCGAGATGTTTATCGTAGAGTTGGCTAGGCTCTGATGAGTTCATCTCTGGAACAGTTCTTCACTTTGTGGCACTTCTTTGATTTGCTCTGTTTATTTACTTTCGCGTACATTTATCACTGTTCACTTATAATTGGCGCGACCCATATGTTAAAACGTTTTGACGTACGTATCCATTATTTACATTATTTCTGCAAATTATTTGTTCTCTTCTCCAGTATTTTTACTTCCTCCATGCCATGTTCCATTGGAGATTTATTGACATTTTCCAAAAGTACTTGTTTATTTTGTGGCTGGTCCATGATAACTAAAAATTTGGCAATTTAACTAACATGAGATGTCTTACTTGCATAGGGTTGGCTAGGTCCTATTACAGCATCATGTCGTTCCTTTAAATTGGTTGGTGTGAATTGAACAAAATTGGTAGGTTTCTGGGTTGACTGACAAGAAATGATTACGTAGGGTTGGCTAGGTCCTACTGCAGCATTGTTTTGGTTTTGTTTTGACTGTTCGTTAATGTTCCTCGCAAATTTTGTTTGTCCAAATCCATACTGTCTTCCATTTTATTTTTTAACTTGATGTTGTAACATACTATTCCAAATTGATCGTTTATAGGTGTGGTGCCTCCATTGAGATGATCAGCCCCTGGTTTGACATCCAGCGTCCTAGTTTTGTACCATTAACTGTGGTTATTTCAATTTGAATTGCGTCCAATTCCCAAATGAAGTTTTCCTTTTACATTTTGTATGATTTCCATAACGACTCCTAATTTTGTAACCATATTTTATACCATTGGTGAGGCGAACGTCCTTGAACTTTTCCATCTGGATGCGTGCTGACGAGTGACTCTTTAGTTAATCTTTAAACAAAAACTCACACGTTATTTTTACCAAAATTTTCTCTATTTATGCCCCTTAATTGGACCTGACAAAATAGTGTGAGCTTGACACTTCGCGGAACTTTACGTTGCAATTTTTTTTAACCTGACATTATTTCTTCCTGCTATTTGAAAACTGAAATTTACCTATATGAATTTTTTTTCTTGTGAATCGCCAGAATTCAAGGAAGTTTTATCCTCAGGATTGATTTAAAAATTGCTTAACGTTTAAGTTTGGGGTTTTCCTCTAAAAAATTGCTTAAAAAAATTGAATTCGATTTTCTTTCGCTTTTAACCTAGTTGATAGGTTACTGCAGTATCAGGATTTTTCAAGTCTATTTTTTCCAATTTTTCTTTCTCCCTCTGCATTGTCAAATTTGGACTCCAAATTTGGTGGTTTGCAGGAACGTGATGAGTCCTCGAAGTGGCTCGCATCTCCATTCGTGACACACGACCCGGTTTACCATCCTTTTTGATATTGTAGTTGATTGTGGAAGTCCTTTTTATTTCATAATACCTTTTTTGATTTGCGACCTGCGCTTTTCTCGACTATGATTTGGACCATTGAAATTTAACTAGATTTCTTTAAACAAACTACAAATTTAATTATACACAAATTTTTTATATATGTGCCCTGTATTTCCTTGTAATAAACACTTTAATTATTATGTTATTTTCATTAATTTATACTAAATTGTAGCATTACTTGTTTTATAAAACCTTACAATCTGTTACTTTGCATTGTAGATCTTTTTTCTTTTTGTCATATTAATAATTTACGATACGATAATTATTTCCCTGCTTACTTAGCAATTGGGTGTTTAATTTCTCAAAATTGATCAACAAAGAAATCAGTATTTATCGACAAATTTTCTCAAGATAATTGAAACAAACGTAGACTAGTGCCGCGGCTCCCAAAGGAAAGAACGCTACTCCCAAAATCCGAGCTCATTTGGCAATACTTTTCCGCACAGACCTAAAAATAGGAACCCCGTTGACCAATCTACATCCATCCATTATCTAGAGAGGTTTAATGATCAACTTTACTTTAATTAATTTAATTGTCGCTTAATATCTCGTTTAAAATTATACATTTTGATCTGAACTCGAATTATTTCAACATTTAATATTTTTTAACTAAAAGTTCAGCATAAATCTTAATTATTTTTTATTTGACTTGTTCTTACCTACGTATCATAACTAAAAAAATTTATAATTATTTGATTCCCATTTTTATTAAAAGCTAGGTATATTCGTAAAATTAGTTGTTCTGATCCTATTTATGTTTAAACCCTATCTAATTGAAGTTAAAATACACAAGTTTGTCATGAACTTAATTTTCATTTTAATAAATTATGCGTTTATTATTTAAAACATTCTTTAATAAGTTTTTCTTTTATTGCAAAAATAATAAAATTTACTTGTTAATGCTAGCTAGTTATTTACGCCGTTTTCTTTTCGTATGGTATTACAATATACTTTACAACCCTTCTGTAATTTCAAATTTTACTTTTAATTTAATTTTTATCATAAAAACAAATTTCAAAAATTGATTTTTTAGTCTTTTTCATAATAATTGATAATATTAATTAAAAATCAAATGTTTATATTTAGCCTATTTTCCACCGCGCTTGCCATTTTTTAAAAAACGCTATCCCACAGGCGTGTGTGGAATTCGAACCCGCGACTAATTTGTAGTTTCGCTTACGTTTTCCAACACGTTGGGCTAGAATAATATATCTTATCGATTTTAGTTAAATTGACAAATCATTTTAATGATGTAACCTTTTATTGACTTTATTTTCGGCATTAAATTTGTCTAGTTTTTCTTTAAAAAATTAAATTATTTTCTTATAATTTGTAATCATTAATTTGCAATGCTTTTCATTGCAAGGGTCATGAACTTTACTTATCGTATGAACGCGTTTCTAGTTACACGACGGCTATTATTTTTAGCTGCAATTATTATTTTCACGTAATATTTGAAAATTTCATTTATAACTTGTATTTTAAGTTTATTTGTACCTAAATCTAGATTATTTGATACCCAAATCAATTAAATTTAACCAATATTTCTTAAAATTTTACTTTTTTTAGTTGCGATTTTAAATTACAGTACCTTTCTAAAATAGTCATCTCTTTATTTTGAATTTATTTATTTTTCGCCCGATGCCCTTTAATTACTTTAATTTCTTTACCTATTGGGCATTTTCATTAACTTTATTTCCTTTATATTTGTCTATGGGCACGTTATTTCGGTACTTTATTTATGATTTCGCGTATCGCGTATAAAATTCTTCGGTAATATCAATTCATAAGTAATATTTTATTTCCCTATTTTTTCCACGAACCATCGCTTTATTGAAAATTATTAAAAAGTTAGAGTAAAAATCCATCCTGTATATCATATACGTTTAGTTGGAATGTGCAACATAATCGAATCTACCGTGTTAACAACGTACATACGTATCAACTTAAAACTTGCATTGTTTGTTACAATTAAATATTTTTATTAACTAAATTTTAAACAATTTACTTTATAAATTAATTGAGCCTTTTTCATTTTCAACATTTGCCTATTATGTATGTAAAATTTCTAATTCACTTAAATCACGTATTAAAATTTTTATTATAAAAAAACAAATTATTTTGGTCCTAAAATTCAATTTGGCAATATTCGGGGATATATGCCATCCGAAAACGGCCACGGCTCTCCACCATGTCGCGTTAAAGGATTATTTGGGGTTGGGGTGTAGCTTATTGGTTAAAACTCGGTTTGGGTATCAAATTAATTATTATATTAATCCATTATTTTTACATTATTTCTATATCTAAATTTACATTGTACAATTCTTACTTACCCTAAGATCACCTCACGCAACTTTAAGGGCTGCCTAGCCTTACGGCTCACCATTGTCGACTAACTTCTCCTAAGATCACAACAACGATTCACGTGGAGGAAATTGGCATGGCTGCACTAACTTGGATTCGATGTTCTCGAATCCAAAGCACACACGCAACTAACTAATTGATTTTTCTTTAATTTGCCTGTCGCTTCCTCCACGTGCCTCGCTAATTTTGCTGATCTACATTTTCGTACCACCTTCAGCTATTTGATGACGGTGTTCCTGTTCATTTGATTACTGGGTTAGTTTATTTTATATACAGGGTGGACATATGTGACAATACTTTTAGGACCGTGTACCTTGTAATTACCCCAACACGCACACTTTCGCACACAATGAAAAATTCTTATTCATGCTGGTTTTTAAATTTTTGTGAAATTAAAAATTCATTAATAAAATTTTAATTCGTAAATATTACTATTATAAATATGTAGCCAAATTTATGCAGAATGTGATATTATATTTTCTAAAGAAAAACAATAATAATTCGGTGCTAATAAAGCACAACTTTTAGTCATAAAATCAATTTTAAACTGTAAAGGGCGTCAGGTGCAATTTAGATAGAAAAACCTCACCCGCTGTTTGGAAGTTTTATAAACTTGCTGCTGATCACTTATAGCACGCAATATTATGATTTGTCACGTGATCTGTATCTTATTGTTGCTAATTTTTCTATAGGTAGGTTCGACTAACGGAACTCTTTGTTATTTGACCTAAAAATGTCACTAATTACTTTGGAAGTAGGTACTACGCAAATTAAAAAAATTACCGAAAAATTGCTGTTACGCACTTTCATGTCGCTGTTCCGCATAAGTTCTGAATAATTTCGGATTTATTGTAGCATATTTGTTGATTTAAGTAACTTGGATACTAGCTCTCGCAAATCGGGGTTGGTGTTCTCTCAAACAGTTGTTTTTGTAACTCAAACCTTTTTCGATTGTATGTATTCATGCTTGTAACGCTGCGTGATATTTTTCGCTCAAGGGAAAACGCAATGCGTTTTATGATTACTTCAATCTTCGACATAAGAATGTTATCCCTTCTCGTACTGTTCCCCTAAACCTTATGATTCCCAAAACAATAATGTGATAATTTCTTAGTTTAAGTTTAGTTGCATAGTAAACACGTCACTTTAGGACGAGAAATTAACAGCGGTAAATCACCTGATTTATATACTTATACTCAGCACTTGGGAATTATGTGCTTCGTTTGCGTGTTTATAACACAACAGGACAAGATACATGCTGTTAAGATTGCATGTACTTGGTATTAGAACATAAATTAACGTAAGAAATTTTCCTTCTAATTGTGTGAATTTTGTTAATATTGGAAATGTGCTTCTACATAACAGCAAACTTTGGTAATTGTTAATTTAACATCAAACTTGAACATTACAATATCGATACGATACTGCTTAACTATACCAACAAATTCCGATTATATTAACAAAATAAACAAAGATAGAAAATTTATCTAAAATTTTCGTTATTCTCTTGACCGTTTTCTTTGTTTTTTTCCAATGCTCAGTTTGAGTAGCTTTCTAACCCATTTGGTAAAATTAATTAATCGAATTTTACTGTAAGAATCAGTTATTGAATCATACCAAATTTTTAAGAAGCAGGCCCAGACTGGACTGGCGGGAAAAGGAGCAAATGTTCGGTGGATCGGTGTTTTTTCGAGGGCCATAGAAGGTAAATCATGATAAAAGAGGGTAAAAATAACTTCGGCTAAATAAATCTATTATTATTGTCAATTAATGTGATCATTACTAATTTTTATCTATTTTTGCTATCAAGTATTTCATTTGCTAATTTTTTTTATTTCGGAATGAATTTTTGATTTCATTTTGTTTCTTTCGAACTGCGCCGTTTATGTTCATAAAATTAAGGACTTGAATAGATTATTATGTCAACATTCGACAGGGTTAAAATTAGACCCAAAAATATTATACAGAAAGTCATAATGAAATTCTCATAAATAGTGAAACAGAATATTTGATTCTTGATGCGCCACTAAAATTTTCTCATCAAAATGTATTACAAACAGTAAAAAAATGTTGTTTGTTAATTTTTGGACCAAGAAGCACTCTTTCAAAAAGTAACCTTTTTTGGAATTTTACAGCGAATTTTATCTAGCTGGGAAAATTAACTTTGGAATGGCGTAGACATCACAAAGTAGCCCCCAAGAGTGGATTCGAAAACTTTCGTTTTGAAATTCGCATTATAAAATGTAAAATATTTTAAAAATTACAAGTTTAGTGAAATTTGAAAATTTTCCAACTTACATTTTAGTCTAAGGCCCCGTTGCACAAGTTAATAAACATTTACAATTATAAAATGTAAGATAGAGCTTTTTCCTGTAAAAAATATCTTGAAGAATGCGAGCTTTGAAACTTTTTAAAAAACGTTATGATCTGACCGTGGTATTAAAATGGCATTTGAATCTTTTCTTTCTCGTGTACGATGCGATGTGTGCAGAATACCAGTTTAACATCCATAGAAAACATATTGCTTAACGTGGTTAAAATAGGTTTGATCGCTAAATTAGTTCGATGATTTCTTTTTTTTTAATTTTAATTTGAATAAACTTAATAAATTTGAAAAACCTGTTAAACAGTAGAACAATAAAACTGTTAAAGAAAAAGGCCATATAAGGATAAAATCATAAAAATAGCCAAATAAGAGTTCAAAAACGGCAAAAAAATTAAAATTGGGTACAGAAAACTATACATAGGGAGTAAACTGTTTACATGGTCTGATGGGGAAAGTAAGCTTACACCAGCCAAGAAAAACTAATGGAGAGAAATTGAACGGGTGGGACGTATTAACCGGAAGCTTCATGCACAACAAGTGAGACAAACAAACAACAAGGCTATTGGTCAGGAAAATGAAGAACAAACAAAAAGATAAAAGAGAAATATTGATACCATAAAGGAAAAAACGCAAACAAGAAACACCGAGAATTAAAACCTGGAATATTGAACCATGACTTTTGAAAGCGGAAAAGATGATGGAGGTGACAAACGAATTGGAAAGATAAAGAGTAGATGTAGTAGGAACGACACAGGAACATAGGTGGAAGGGGCAGGATGAAATAACTCAAAACACTACACTATGTCCTTTTCAGGCGAACAAGCACAAGGAAAACACGGCACAGAATTTATAGTAACGAAAATCCCGAGGGGTCAACCGCTAGAGGAAATCGTGTACAATTAACTGCACACTTCACGTACTTCATCATAATTCTTCATACTTCTTCGTACTTTATATAATTCAGCAGTACTTCACGGGCCCTTCACGTACTTCACCAGTAATTCACCGTACTTCATCAATAATTCACGATACTTCACCTAATTCATCGATACTTCATTGTATTTCACGTACTTTATTAGTATTTCAGAGACTTACCGAGATTCCAAAATTTGAGCTCTAGAGGGTGTTCCACACCACCCACACCCCCCGTATCAAGTAGTTTATTTTTTATCAGAAGTAAACTGAAGATTTTCCATTACAGAGGCACTGAAGGGTATTTCACATCACCAGACCCCCCGGATTGAGTAGTTTATTTTTTATTAAAAGTAAACTGAAGATCTCCCGTTGCAAAGATCTACCTCGCAGGGGGTACGGAATAATTACGCAGTTTATAATTAAATGTCAGATTACAAATTAAACACATTTACTTGCCCTAGGCTTAAATATTTAATTCACTTTTAATAAAAATAAATTATTTAAACCGGGGGGTCTGGGGGGTGTGGAACACCCTTCAGTGCTTCTCCAACGGGAGATCGTCAGTTTACTTTTGATAAAAAAAAATAAACCACAGGCTCTGAGGGGTTCTGCATGTTCTGCAATGTTCTTTATTGAGTACTTGATTGAGTAGTTTATTTTTTATTAAAATTAAACTGAAGATCTCCCGTTGCAGAGATCTACCTCCCAGGAGGTACAGAATAATTACTCAGTTTGTAATTAATGGTCAGATTACGAATTAAACACATGTACTTGGCCTAGGATATGCTTAAATATTTAATTCATTTTTAATAAAATAAATTATTTAAACCGGGGTCTGGGTCTGGGGTGGAACATAGTTAATTTTAATAAACTTGCGTTACTTAACATTTAATTCACTTAATAAAAATAAATTACTTAAACTGGGGGTCTGGGAGTGTGGAACACCTCCAGTGCCAAGTATGGAGAGATCTACAGTTTACTTCTGATAAAAATAAACTAATTAATCTGGGGATTTGGGGATGTGAAACACTTCAGTACCCAAATATTACAATGCAGGCAAACATATTAAAGGTTTGAAAATTTAGTAGAAACTCTCGCTACCGTTTTAGTTTTCTAAAAAATTATGACATATTCTTGGAGGAGGGGTAACAAAAACAGTAAAATAAAAATAAATTATATACAATCATGCACAAACGATTATTAAGATTATTTTCAAAATCGAGAGGGTAGAGTAGCAGGTCCCCCCTAACTAGTTTTCTAAATAATTCAAAACAAAAAGGTCCAACCGAAATAGAGAATGCACAATAGACTTTTGAATTAAAATTTGCAATGGAAGGGGCTGATGATACGCACCTTATCCTTATAAAAAATGTTAAGAAAATCTACTGATGTAAGATAATGTGCTATCAAATAATTATTATTGAATACACGTGCCTTATCTATGATACACATTGACCGTAGCGCATTCACCAAAAATGTACTAACTTCATTTCACTTGTACTTCAATATACTTAACACGTATTTCACCATTTACCCGTACTTCATGTATTTCAAAGTACTTCATGTACTTACATGAGATGTCATGTACTTCATGAGATGTGCAAAATCACCAGCAGTTAACCCTCTGAAAATACTAATCAGGAAGTCAAAACTCAGAGTATCTCAGAGTGAAAGCCAAAAAATCTGTCCATCATAAACGTGCCCATCATAAACCGGCGCGGCGGAAGAGAGAGAATCACGTATTGGAAGTATTATATGACAACACACCTAAACAAGATCTCTTGTTAGCATTGGGTGATTTCAACGCGAAAATAGGCAAGGAACACTACGTAGGCTCGGCACGCAGGAAACAAACTATGACAGAAGAGAAATAATAACAGCGGAGTAAAATTATGTATAATAACATGTAGAAGAACTAATCATCGTAATTTGTAGTACTAAATTTCCGCACAAGATGATATAAAATAATGTGGGTTTGGCCTGATGAAGAAAATGAAGACGGTAACCAAATAGATCATGTACTGGTTGCAAAAAAGGGAGAAAGTATAATAAGCATGTGAGAACTTATAGAGGAGCAAACGCAGACGACTACTTAGTGATGACAAAGATAAGGCTAAAGACAACTGAGCATTACACTAAGGTGAAAATTAAGTCAAGAAAAGTTGAAAAGAACTTAATGATGAAAACAAAAAGCGTTACCAAGAAATTACCAAAGAACTAACTTCATTTCACTTGTACTTCAATATACTTAACACGTATTTCACCCACTTTACCCGTACTCATGTATTTCACAAGTACTTCATGTACTTCACATGAGATGTCATGTACTTCATGAGATGTGTACAAAAAACTTCACCAGCGGTTAACCCCTCGGAAAATACTAATCGGGAAGTCGAAACTCAGAGTATCTCAGAGTAAAAGCCAAAAAAACTGTCCATCATAAACGTGCCCATCATAAACCGGCGGAAGAGAGAGAATCACGACTTGGAAGTATTATGTGACAACACACCTAAACAAGATCTCTTGTTAGTATTGGGTGATTTCAACTCGAAAATAGGCAAGGAACACTACGTAGGCTTGGCAGCAGGTAAACAAACTATGCACGAGAAGACAAATAATAACAGCGGAGTAAAATGATGTATAATAACATGGTAGAAGAACTAATCATCGTAATTTGTAGTACTAAATTTCCGCACAACATGATACGAAAAATAATGTGGGTTTGGACTGATAGAAAATAAAGACGGAAACCAAATAGATCATGTACTGGCTGTAAAAAAGGAAGAAAGTATAATAAGCATGTGAGAACTTATAAAGGAGTAAACGCAGACACAGACCACTAATTAGTGATGACAAAGATAAGGCTAAAGACAACTGAGCATTACACTAAAGTAAAAATTAAGCCAAGAAAAGTAAAAAAGAACTCAATGACGACAAAACAAACAAGCGTTACCAAGAAAAAATTACCGAAGAACTACAGCAAATGAGTAATACCATGTCAAGTATACAAACAAGAGCAAAAAATGTATTACTGGGTTACAGAAAAGCAAAGAAATATGAAGAATGGTAGGATGAAGAATGCACCGAAACCAGCAAAGTGAACAGAAAAAAAAGAGAGATGGCTAAAACTGGAAGGCAGGGAAATCCCAACGATTATAAAAATATCGTAAGAGATACAAGCAGGATATTTAGGTAAAAGAAGAATGACTGGATAGTGAAAAATTTAAAAAAAAATGGAAGCGAGCAATAAAAACAACAAGAAAGTTTTTACCAACTAATAAGAAATGAAAAGCGAGAACACATAACAAAATTAAGATGTTTGAAAGATGAAAAGGAGAATATAGAGAGCAATCCGGATGAAATAAAAAAAATATGGGTGAAACATTTCCAAAAATTTTGAACACACAACAGCAGATAGAAGAACACGAGCAAAAAGTTATACATAACAATGATCAGCAGGAGGTGTCGATACTAATCATTGAGGAATTAGCGGAAACATTACAAAATATGAAAAACGGGAAAGCTTCGGGTAGAGACGAAATAGCTATGAAACTGATTAAGTAAGGAGAAAATAAACTCTATACACTAAGATTTGCAAACTGGTGCCAAGGGGCTGGAAAAAGATAAAAGTTTGGCTTTAAACTTGCTTCCCAGTTGGAAAATGTGCAGCACAAATTTTGAAACACTTTCGAAAAACTTTTCGGATACTAGATGTCTCTTGCTAAACAGAACAAGATTTTTCAATTATAGAAAATCGGTTGCTGATCTTTGCTTTATTTTATGACATATTATGAAAAGTAGCGATAACCCCATCGTAAAAAAAAAAAAAAATTTACAATCAAATTGTATGTATCTGCATTGTTCAGAACTTTTTTTTTTCAGAACTAACAGAAAAAATCTAATGTGACACCACAACATTTTTCATTTTCAAAAAATTGGGTGAAAGTTATCCACTACTCTGTCAAAGTTGCGATTTTTTATCCATCATTATCAGTGATCAGCTGGCTTAGCAAAATGTAATTTTTAGTTTCATGTAAATAGAGTAGTAGATTTTAATCTAATTTGACAAATTTAGATAACCACAAACGATGGGCATATGAAAGTTTAGTTTAACATTTAAATTTATCACACTTCTCTTAATTATTATTCTTCCAAAAATCTTTCCTTAAGTATTGAAAGTTTTTCAGCTTAAATGATTCATTCGCTATTCTAAATAATATGTCCTATTTCGGAAAAGTTGCGTCTTTCAAAATCATAACTATAAATTTTAAAGCAAAACTTAATACAACAGCAAATCCGAATTGTTATTGAGCTATTTATAACCCTTCGCCACTGTTAAGTTTGATAATTTGGAGAAAAATATGACATCATTAAAATTAAATTCTTCGTGTTCCTAATCCCCTTGATGTAGTTTAGAAATGTGATAAGATAAAATGAATGTAATCAAAACTGATGAGTTGAATACATACCAACTTTGGCAATGGAATATCAAAGATAATTATTATAACAATTCAGCCTGCCTGTTTTCGGGATAAAGAAACTTACCTTCCCGAATCATTGCGACGAGAGAATTGATGTAATTCTTACAATTCTGTTATACACACATAATTATTATTTGTTTTAATAAAAAAAAATTTATTTTTATTCGTGTTCCTTTAAATTAGATCCTTTTAAATCGGTTCAATGAAAGCATTAAGAAATTGCTGGACCAGCTTGGACTGCTAATCTATTACTTGTTTCTGACCCTTTTAGTAGAAAGGGAGACTACTTCGTTATCTGTAATCTGGGGACGCACTTAATTGCAAATCTAGAACCTCAGTTGTAAGTGTGCAAACACAAATCTTAACCTTTAAAATTGAGTAACAACAACGATTGCTTATTTTGCTTATACAGCAAATATTTGCAGCTACTTTGAAAAAATTGAAAAGTTTATCAAAGTTTCTTTATGGCGCAAAGTTGTAAATGAAAGAGGCTTTTCTTGGATTATGAAAAAGTTGGAAAAGAAATTGTGTTTTTAAAGAATACAACAAGATAAACACTTATTTTTTGACGGTGAGGTTATGTCTAATTTATGTTGTATTGTTTTTATAACAACTTTTGAAAGGGTCACAATCTGCGTCATAATGGAGTTTAATATTAAATCCGTGTTCTCACCTTTGACTTCCCACGATGATTTACGAGTCGAAACTTTTAAAATATATCGCTTTGGCGCTTCAGAAACCATTCGCATTTGACGCCCGAAAGGAAAGCGATTTTTATATCCTGCAATGTTTAGCTTATCTTAAAAAACATACAAAACTTAAAATGTTGTAAATTTAAATATGCGACATTCCCACGCGATTTAGACGCGTTCCAAACAAATCCTATACTTGCAACTCATAAATCCTCTTTTGGATTGCAAACAAAGTTAGGCACTCTGCGGCCCTGGGGCACTACATCGCTCATCATACCTTATCATAAGAACAGCTGGAAAGCATTTTTATGCTGAACGTCGTGCCAGTACAAAATTACATGTAATTTTAACACAACTTGCTATTTAGTACGTATAAATAAAATGATGGCACAGTGGGGGAGGAACTCTGTTAAAAGTTAATTTGATTATATTGTAATTTGCAACTTTAATCTGACCCTCTTGACCCCAAATAGCTGTAAGTTACGACCTCGTAGTTAGTTGCTAAATTTTGTGGTTCTCAACAGGGATAGCTTGACTCAACAATTTACCACTTTATTACTTTAAAATTTAATTTTCATGTTAAACAATTATTTACCTGTTTTATTTTTATTACACTAATTAATTTATATTATTTTTTAAAACTGACGAGATCTCATTTTCATTCCTCAAATTATTTGGTGACATATTTAAAATGAGACGAAGCAAATCTTTGTAGGATAGTGAGAGAATACAATTTGTAAAACTAAATAACCGAAGCTTCCTTAATTTATTTAAGGTTTAAAGGGTAGATCAGCTTCTCCCTAGTATCTCTCTAAATTCTTACTCGCCTTTTTCCGGTTATGGAATTTTACATATCTTAAAGTCATACAAATTTCTCTGCTACTGTACGAAATTATTAAAATTATATCATCAGTCAAAAAGCCCAGTCGTGATTATCATAGACGAAACACAAAAGTTGTAATAAATTACCAAGTTTTCTTACTGTTCATGATAATTTGTAAAAGGAAAAACCGCTTTAAAATATTAAATTATGATTTTTACAATAAATACTTAAATTACAAGTCGTGTAGAAATTTACTTGACGTTGAATAACCACTTAATACCGCAATATTCCTCAAGGAGTTATATTAGCTTTTAACAAAACCTTACATTATTAATAAACACTAATTAACAAAAATTTGTAATTTATAATTGCTTAGATAAGCTTAATTACTTTATTTGTTTAGCTGGATTATATAAATTGATTGATTGAGTTTTCTTAATCCAATATTTAGCAGATATAAGGCTGTTTTTAATGATTGAGTGAAAACAGGGGATTAAGCTTTTGACTTGTAGGAATATTTTAAAAACAAAATAAGTTATAATTATTTACAGCTAAAAGTTTTATTAATAGTCTCGACGTAATTTATAATGAACACTGCATTATGTACAAACATTTATTATAAGTTTGAATCCAATATAGCGAAATAACACGTTTTAGTTCTCTGAATGCAGCAACAGATTATATAGGATTAGCTCACAAGTATCCATCATAAGAGAGACGTATTGTCAAATCTTATATCCTTTAGTGCTCCTTCCCAGATTGTTCAGTGTCGCATTAATACAAGCAAAATGCTCGATGTTCAAGTAATTCAAAGCCGTTTACGTTTTATAACAATGCAAAACAATCGACACTGCAAAACGTCTTTGTTATCGTATGCAATTGTGTAAAGGAGACATCGCTGTTGTCTTATTTGCGAAATAATATTTCTGTGGTAAATATCAAAATTATTGAAATATGATTTATCCATTTCCTTTGGTTTGCTTTGAAAAGTGGCCTCTAAAATTGTGCAATTTGTCCTCAAACCAACTTGTTAAAAAGAACTGGTGGAAGATGTGATACCATCCGCCCATGAAAACTCCAATTCTAATTCCTAGCTGTCTCACAACACCTTCAAATGAAAGCTTTAACGGTATTTATATAGCAACGAATTTTTTTATTGTGCAATTTTAAGTTTTAGTTTCTTATTCAAATGGGAGTGATTGTGTTTGTCCTAAATATGAATTTCTAATCTATCTGCGGTAATATTTTTGAATCAAGACTTGGGTTGTATAAATTTTGTTGAAACTGTTGATTTTATAGAAGTTATTTTGTGGAATTTGAATGTTTGTTAAAGGTACAGAAATGGAGCATTTCTCCTATGTATCGGGCGCGTGTGTGAAATGCTTAACATGGGCTCCGAATCACAAAAGTGCAATACACTACATTTTGAGAAAAATTACCTCGATGTAATCTTATTTTGCCCGAAGTCCAAAGTTTTAGAAAAGAATTTTTCTACAAAAGATAAAAAATAAAATTTTTGATAAAAAATGTATTAAAATCAAATTTCACTCATAAAATTTTTTAATTTTAATATACAAACTTTAAAGAGAATCATTACGGACGAAAATATTTTAAAATATTTAAAAGTATGAAACAAACACATTTTTACTCTGGAGATATAAAGTTGAATCATTTACCCCGTGGATTTTAAAAGAAATGAAAGTGCAATGTGGGTGAAATTTTAAAAGCACTGTCGTTATTTTAAAGTCATGAATACACGATACCTGTAGTGTTTTATGTAGTATAATATTAATAAGTTCTTTGTGTGATTGACAAATATGTATTTTACACGAATACTTTTTCCGTTTTTCCGAAATCTGTAACTTCCTTACCCACTCGTTAAAACACTATTAATCACATAGGTGACTTGACCGTGAGCAGCACCCCGTTCAGGACGATTTAATCCCTAGTAGCTAGCAGGGGAGAGTGGGTAGAAATGGGTCAGTTCTACAGTTTAACTCTGTTTTTAAAATCGACAGTATTTTTTGAGAGATTAACTTCTGAATTATAATTACGTAGCTTTGTTGAATAAAACACATAATTTAATTTAACTTCAACAATCAAATTTTTAATTTATTGTAGCTACTATATGAACCATTTCTTTCGCGCAAAAAGAAACTTGAAAATGAATTTTTATCAAAACATGTTTCAAAACTCTTCTACATTGCACTTAAAATAATACAAAAAGTTAGTTATAACAAACATTAGCAGGGGCAGAAGCAGAAATTTATGCTTTAGGCGTTCTAGGTAGCGCAAAACATCTTTCGAAGAACAATCTCATTTTAAAAACCAAAACTAAAAATACAGAACGATTGGTCCTGGTCAAAACCTCCTGCATCCGAATCAATTTCAAAAACCGTGCAATTTTATAACAGTAAATAGCAATAATTCAAATTTATGCAGCTATATTAATTGTTGCGTACAATCACTAATAATTTTGATTTCTCAATAAATTATATGTGATAGTATAATTATTAATAAGTAATCAGCTTATTTTGGATGCCGGATGCACGGGAGTCGGTCAAATTTAATATTTGTAAATTTGTACATTTGTAAATTGTAAATTTTCCTGATAATAATTAGAGTAAATTTTTTATCTGTGAAAAATAGCCTAGTTTTGGCCATAAATATTAAAATTTTGCAGTTTTGATACCAAAAACAATTTTTAAAAGTTATTAACCATAATATTTTTATCATTTTTCAAGCGGTGCTACCCAAACCTCCCGTTAGCGATTCAAAATTTTATATTGTTATTTTAGAAATGCACAAAAATCATTAACAATTTCGAGAACCACTATGATTCAAAAACCAAAAATCATTGCATTCATCAACACTACCAATAATAAAATTTATCACAGACGAACTATTAATCGCACAATACGTCGGTCAGAGATTTCTTTCAGTTATGCAGATTTATGGAGTTTTCAAACCATAACAAAAACGGTCAGGATAGGAGGCTTGTTGCGTTGACATGGAATGTCCCATATATAATTTATAATCAATATAAATATTTAACTGAACATTCTACTGTTAGGTTTAAATCGATTCCTCTATTTTCAACTTTCTGCATTATTTTTTTCATATTTAATTTTGCTCATTGGAAAATTATCGACGTTTTTTTTTGAAATGTTAAAGGCAAATGAGTGTTTTTAATTTAATCTAAAATGTTCATGGTAGATAAAATCGCAATAAGACATGAAATTGGGTTTGCTTCTTGTTAATTTCATATCGACTATATCAAATTTGCCACTTGTTCGATCGTAGGTGTTATTACACGAATCAGCTAGCTCTTGTACAGTTAAGGTCTTAGTCGGAAAGCAAAGATTGGTTTTCAAACCATCTTGGACTCTTTTTAATTAAATATATTTTCTCAAAATGAGGAAAAGTGATATTACCAAACACAAAATTAAACAGAAACACAAAGTAAGTAAATCTAACCAAGCAGTAAACGACTGTATGTTAAAAAATATAAAAACAAAGTTAAACGGAAAACTCCAATTGAGGAGTAATGATTCTTGTCGCAAATAGACATTAACACAAGTTTAAGATTGAACAGCAATTTAGTCCGTCCGTTTCAATTGAAATCAAATTGAGATAAAAATGAAAGTTAAATTCATAAAATACATTCGTTGCATCTTCAACTACAACGGTACATCGGGTACAAGTAGCAAACCCGATTAATGGGATAATTATTATGACGAATAATAATTATTTGAAATGTCAGAATAGGCCAGTCAGTAGAGAATCGAAATAAGGATGTTGCAAACGGTGGTGTAGAAGATTTTATTTTTTAACTTGTATAAATAGGTACAAGCATGTGAAAACAAAATGCTAACACGGGCGACCTCGAGAACTTTCAGCAAAAACTTCAAAATTTTAGACTTTTTAGTTTTTGCATATAACTCCTAAACCGTGGATCCTATCAAACATTTGTGGTTTAACAAATTAAAGAGCGTTAAATTCTGCTCGAATAAATACAAACTTAATAATTTGGTCAAGTGGTATGGTCGAAAATACGGTCAAAAACGACGATTTTCTAATTTTGTCAAAACTGAGATAAACGTAGAGTGCGCGTCCGGCATCGATCGCGCTGCACTAAATTTGTTGTAACTTTTAAACTAATTAATGAAATTGAGCATTCAAAAGCTCAAATGAAAGAAGAAACATAGTAACTATTGGACTATTATATTTTCAAATAAAAATGAATGTATATAAGAGTAGTAAATGTATATAGTTGGAACATACGGAGATATCCGATAAAATCGCTAAGAGCTCTACCATTTCTACAATTCTTAAAATAAAGATCTGAAATTTTACAGATTACTCTAGAAGTAATGTATAAAAATATCCGATAAGTAAAAAATCTCAAAATTTAGTATTGAAGATGTATACCAAAATTTCAAAATTTTGGGTAAGTAATAAAATCTGAAATGTATACCTAACTTTAACCACATATTACTCTTGCTTAAATCGCGTTATTGCATTTCTACAGGTGCGATTTTAAAGCTTGAAATGTGTACTTTAAGATGCTATAAAAGATTTAGGTTAAAAGTAAATCAACCCTTTTATTTTACAGAAATAAAAATAAATTTTTTTGCTCCAAAATTCGTTAAATTAGAGGTACGTTAAACGTTAATAACTTTTATAAAAATTTATTTAACCTACCTAACTAGCATATATTATTAATAGGACTTAAAATGAGTGAATTTAGTGTAAAAAATTTTAGAATATATAATAATAGCTTTAGCGATTTTATCGGATATCTCCGTATGTTCCAATATATACATTACTACTCTTATATACATTCATTTTTTATTTGAAAATATAATAGTCCAATAGTCTAATGTTTCTTCTTTCATTTGAGCTTTTGAATGCTCAATTTCATTAATTAGTTTAAAAGTTACAACGAATTTAGTGCAGCGCGATCGATGCCGGACGCGCACTCACATATACGTTTATCTCAGTTTTGACAAAATTAGAAAAATCGTCGTTTTTGACCGTAGTTTTCGACCATACCACTTGACCAAATTATTAAGTTGTGGTACTCATTCGATGCAGAATTTAACGCTCTTTAATTTGTTAAACCACAAATGTTTTGATAGGATTCACGGTTTAGAGTTATATGCAAAAACTAAAAATCCTAAAATTTTGAAGTTCTTTGCTGCCAAAAGTTCTCCTGAGGTCGCCCGTGTTAGCATTTTTGTTTTTCACATGCTTTACCTATTTATACAAGTTAAAAATAAAATTTTCCCCCTTTTACACAACTCCTTTACTGACTGGCCTAGAATACTTTCTGGCCGTTCTAGGTAAATGACATTTTCATATCATTATTGCGATACAAAATTGCATAAATGAAAACCCAAGTAATTGATTCCTACCCCTGAGGTACGGAATTTATAATTATGCAGTTTATGATTAATTGTCAGATTATGAATTAAACACATTTACTTATCCATAGCTAATTTTAAAAAACTTGAAAATGCTTAAATATTTAATTCACTTTAATAAAAATAAATTAGTTAAACGGGGTCTGGGGTGTGGAACACCTTCCAGTGCCTCTGCAACGGGAGCTTGTCAGTTTACTTCTGATAGAAAATAAACTACTCGATCCGGGGTTCTAAACGTTTTGCAATATTCTTCATTCCAAAATTTGTGCACTGGAGGGTGTTCCACACCCCAGACCCCCGGATTAAATAGTTTATTTTTATCAGAAGTAAACTAAAGATCTCCCGTTGCACAAGTACTGGAGGGTGTTCCACACCTCTAGACCGTCCGGATTGAGTAGTTTATTTATTATCAGAAGTAAACTGAAGATTTCCCGTTGCAGAGATCTACCTCCCAGGGGGTACTGAATTTATAATTATGCAGTTTATGATTAATTGTCAGATTATGGATTAAACACATTTACTTATCCATAGCTAATTTTAAAAAAACTTGAAAAATGCTTAAATATTTAATTCACTTTTAATAAAAATAAATTAGTTAAACGGGGGGTCTGGGGGGTGTGGAACACCCTCCAGTGTCTCTGCAACGGGAGATCGTCAGTTTACTTTGATAGAAAATAAACTACTCGATCCGGGGTTTAATTTAATTAATTGATTACTATTAAACTAGGAACTACCAAAACTTTTAATTAGTAAAATAATGACCGCCTAAGGTCTATTCAACGTTTAAGATAAAAAAATGTTAAGAAAATCCACTGATGTAAGTTAATTTGCTATCAAATAATTATTATTGAACACATGTCTTAGCTATGATACACATTGACCATAGCGCATGCGCATAAGCTAGGTTCAACTTAATGTAATTTACCAAAATGTACCAACTTCGTGATGTCACTGTACAAGTACGCATCACTTTACATCGTATTACGTTTTACCTACTTTACACGTACTTCATGTATTTTACCAGTATTTCATGTACTACACAAGTATTTCATGTATTTGACAAGTACTTCATGAGATGTGTACATAAAACTTCACCAGCGGTTAAACCCTCTCGAGTGCAGCCCTGTATGTTCGCCAAGGCTAGTTTCTTAGCTGAAAGCAAAACTAGAACCAGGACATGAAAGAAAATATTTTTCTGGTCGATAGATAAAATTCATATTGAAACATTAAAATAACTGAATTTTATTTGTACGCACGAAAACAATAAATTACACCAGGAGATTGGTGCTCCTCAAGTTGTTCCATCAATTTCAAATAACAGTTGTCGGACAAGCAGCTATTAAGTCAACGTTAACGATTCGAAATAAATTAATGAGTTGACAAAATCAATTATTGCAACTAATTTCCGCGAAATAACTATTTAAAAAAAATAAGAATTCTTACGTATCGTATACCACGTGATTTTAATAGTTAGTCGAACTGATTTTAAATAAATCACTACACTTTCACTAATTCTGCTCGATATTGGATTAAAATGATGAGTTAAGAGTAAAGTTTCAGGTCCCAAGTCAAATGTAACTGCGAGAAAAACTATTTGACGCAACCACAATAGGTGGTAGTACAACTAGAATCATAAAAAAAATATTTCATGATTATAATAAAATATACAAATATAAAGATTAACTTTTTGAAAAATTGGCCTAAAACCCAAAATTGTAATCTAATTCATATTTTGACTGTATTTGTATATCCACTGCAGGACAAGAGCAGGGTTTTAAAACTGCAAAGATTTTTAAAACATGTAAATGTGATTTTATTGTAAAAATTGTTTTCCATAGAAAAAATAAATTTGTTAATTTAATTTATAAAACATTTTTAAAATGTGACCACTAAATAAATAGTAAAATTATTTATAAAAATTTAAAATAAAACTATTGTGAGAATAAAATTTGATTTAAATAGAAACAGAAAACTAAAGTTGTATAAACATGATATGTTGAAATTTGCGAACGGCTCAACAGCAAAATTTCAAAAATAAAAAACCATTCCATTATGAAATGCGTTCAATGAATTGAAAAGTTAGAAAAAAAAGGTTTTAAAGTTGAAGTTCTCCAAACAAATTGAGTAAACAAGTGAAATTGATAAAATAATAAATTTAGAAAAGCTACAATCATTATAATTGGATGTGCTTTACAGAATTAATAAATTGAAATTTTAGGAATTAATCGTGGTGGTAGGGTCGGCAATATTAAAAAAATTACCCGAGAGATTAAAAATTTTATGCATTAAAGAAACTGAACTTGAAAATTTTTAAAACAACGAAAATTTTGGGTGACCAGGCTGATGGGACTTAGTTATTGGTAGAGCAACAAATCTCTACCAATTTAGTTTATAATCCGATTTTTATTTAAAAAACGACATTCTCTACATATTTGATTCAAAACTATTAATCTGCGATTGTAATTTCAAAAACAAAGAATTTAATTTACCCTAAAAGTATAGCAATAAAAAAAATTGAGTTCATGCCACTATAGAACAAAAACCTAAGGAAAATCAACAACAAAATTAAATTTATCCTAAAACGTTGGTTTGTTGAAAATATAACAACTTTAAATTCAAATTTATCAGATATTAATCGATAAATTTAATTCATCTTCATCTTGATCGACTTACTGTAATACTATCTAATATAAATAATAAATTTTTTAAATATGCATGAAAACTTTGAATTTGGGTTTACGCATTACTACCCCACGATGAACTTAAAATAATTGCCAATTTGTAAATTGTAACGATTCATCAACGCTTGACGATTCGATGATAAATATTTGATTTCTAGTAAAATTACGTAATGGAAATTGTAGTGTTTTAAATTTTATCCGCGATGGTTATTCATAACAATGTTCAAAACATTCTGCGCAGTTCTGTCTTTGAAACGTATGAAAATAACACCAAAATATTGAATTCGTCCAATAAAACTTCCACACGGTTGCAACTTTCAAAATCCATTCGGAATCGTCCAAATTGAATTCCGTAACATTACTGAAGAAGATCTTTTGCTTACTTTTTGTAAATATTCCGCGAAACTCAAAAACATGAAAAACTACAAAACTAAACGTCTTAACAATATTTGGTTGGATTAAAAGCCTAATTTCTATTCTGCGCGGGTTCAAGTTACAACCGAATCTCTAACCTCCAAAATCAAAGCAATTGCGTTTCTGTTTAAATTTTAGTAATCCCACTTACTAGGTTTTTGATTTGGTTGACTTTATGGTTCTTACGATTTTTGTTATACTTCTTCCCTCTATAGTGCAACAAATGGGTAGCTTACGTTACTTTCTGTGGTAAAATAAAATACGATGTAATGTTTTAACATTTATTTAGATTGCGAAGAGAAGTGATATTTGAAAACTTACCTGCACCACCACTTATTTACTCCAACAAGCGTTAAAGTGTTCTCAAAGATTTATTGGCACGTACATTGCACAGTTTCATAAAAACGGGCTTTCTAACGACACTAATATCATCTGGGGTGTTCTTACCAAAGGAGGTATCAAATTGTTAGGGTGTAAATTGGTTTTAACTAAAAGTGAAGTAGTAAGGCAGTAGCAGCGTTAAATCGGTGGGATCATGGATCGTATAATCGATCAGTTTATTTACGGTTGTGACAGTTAACTGGTAGCTTTATTCTTGTACTGATAAACCGGTCCTAAACAATGTAATAGCTTTAGGAAAAAAATAAAACGTGCGAGAGTTAAAATACATAAAATTGATGCGAACGTATACGTAAAACGTAATGATAGTTTCTTTTACAAGTGGAAAAAGTTACAAACTTAATAAAATGAAAATTTGTTGTAGTTAGATAAGTAAAATCCGTGAAATAATGTTGTGCAAAAAAGGTATTCCACTTATCTCTGCGTTAAACAACCTTCGAAGAAATAAACACATTGAATAAAAGCTCAAAACACGTTGGAAAAGCTGCGGGTGTTAACGCTCAAGTGGCACGGAAGTAACAGTAAATATTCTCAGCTTTAACAACAAAGTTGGCGATAGCGGTACAAGTCTTTGTAGGTTATTCCTGATGCTGGTCTCTTATCGATTGCGATAACAATATTGCAGTAATAAAAGTTGCGGTTGGGCGCAGTTTAACTGAGTCTTTGCCATTAGGGTAATGAAAGCTGAGAGGCACCCGGAGGCGAGCCGATAATTAGCCAACAAACCGCCGGGCCAACCGACCAAATTACTTACTCTACTTAACCGCGTAATCTCGACGCTTAAGGCCGCGAAGCGCTCAATAGCAAGGCATAACAGTTAAGCGAGGATACTCTAGTGATAACTTGACTGGGATTTACAGCCCAGCTTATACGTAAACGACTGAGATTTGGGGTTGGTTATAATAGATCGCTCCTTCAACTTTAACTAATACTACTATACTTATATACAATTATCCGATTTTAATCTCGTCGTAGCAATTTGTTTTTTAATTCCTTTTCAAAGCTTTCTTCTTATAAATCCACCAAATCAAAAGCTTTACATTTTCGTGTAATATTATGCATTCTTTTCCACGAACAAACATTTACTTTGGAAATTACGAATCTACCTTTATTAACTCATCAGAAACAAAATTAAATTACTTTGCTTCACAATTTTCCCTATTTTAAATAGCTACCTTGTTAACGTGCATAAACTTTTGCTCCTCTCCCAGGATCTCACTTACAGTCTAACATTAATTTTAATGAAGATAAGTACAATTTAAAATTGATTTAAACTTCACTTTAATGTTCAACATTTTGTCATAACTCTGAGAAACTGCATCTTTACGTGTAATAGGTTTCTATGGACATTTTCCATTACCTTTAAGTGAATATCGTCTTTTTTTGGTTTGTCCGTTCAGGTTATTTACTATTTCCTATGGGACGATCAAAGCGATCCGTTCATTTTTGAATTTTGTTCGCCCACCTATCCATTGCATATAATATAGCAATTTTCTATCAAAATTCAATATGCACTTCAAAAATATTATTCACAAACTTGTTTTTTGGCATTTTTAATTTATTCTGTTGTAAACTTTATTCCGTGTCCTTACGAGGAATTTTATTTATTGTTAGGCCTCTTTAGCTCAGTGGTAGAGCACTGGTCTCGTAAACCAGGGGTCGTGAGTTCAAACCTCACATGAGGCAAAATTTTAAGTTATTTTTTTGCTTTTCCCTTAATATAAAATATTAAATTGTTTTTGCCTCTTTCATCGGCAGTAAAATCGACGTTAGAAGGTCTAATAAGGTTTTACTTATAAATATTCATTGATTTAATTATTTTGAACATGAAATGTTGCTCAATATATTTTTCACTTCGTATGGTAATTCATTTCTTCAACGTAGATAACTTTCATGCCATATGCAAAGTAATACTTGACGCACTTTCAACAGGTAAATGAAAACTGCAATCAATAACAATTATAATGTCACACAAAAAGATAATACACTTGTAAAATGGAGAATAATGTACAATTCACGCAGGTTTTCTTCATTAAACACGCAATATAACAATGCTAACAATTTATTATCGATTACCTTCCCCATTTCAAAATTAAAAATCATATAATGTGATGAAGCTTCTTGTCAAACCATTGTATCTTTGTACTATGTAATGTACTAATAATATGTTTTTTTTTCTAGGTAAGTGGCTTAAACGTTTTCAAAAATTTAAGTTTTGGTAAGTTTTATACCTATTATATTGGAATATATTTTATTTTTACAATATTTTTTGCGCGGACAACTTAAAATTTGTGTAAGAACCTTAGGAAAACTTAATGTCAACACACAATGGTGAATTCGCATTTATAAAATAAGAATTGACTATGAATATAGAAATAAGGGCATTTTGCATGACCGCCTACTCGCACTAACAAGGAAAAGTCTGCGTTTTTGTTGTGAGAAATATTGCGGTTTCTCTTATCACAAAAATATTTTTATTATATTCTATAAAGAGTATTTCTAACCAAAATAAAAATAATGAGAAAAGTAATGCTGCGATGCAAATTTCTCTTTAATTGCGATCTACTGTAATTGTTCATTTGAAGTTCAACTTTGTTATCGAAACGAAAACACTTAACCGGAGTGTGCTAAAAAGGTAGAAATCATTTCCAAGCATAAATCTTAAAGCAGGTAAGGTTAGAGAATCGATTTAGTTTCCTTCTAATTCTGTTACACCCTAAAACTATAATTCCGATTTCAATTTTATTTTTGTAAATTATTTTGTTCCAATATTGATTTGTTTTCATGCTAGAAATTTTAATTATAACTGTCACGACTCATGAACACAGTGCGACCATTTAATTGGGTATTGGTTTGGTTGTTAATTTCGGCTCTCAAATTGTGTCTATCGAATTTATGGAACCATTAAAAGTTTTTCAAAAGTTATGCCCTTGTTAAATTTTTTAAAACCGCCCAGGTTGTATTTTTTGTTAAGGTAAAGTTTAAGAAAAAATCACGGATATGTTATCCTGTAAATGGTAATGTTAAAAGTGAAAGCCTACATTATTTCTAACAGTTAAGAGTAAATATTATTTTTGGATCCTAATATTATCGTAAAATTTATAATAAAATAATATGAACAATTTGGCTTTAAAATAACAGTTAGGTTCATAATCAAAAATTATACAGCGAAAATTAGAAGAAAATTCAAAAAATCCTATTTTATCATATCAACAAAACTGATGGATTTTAAAATTGTCAAGAGTGGATTAATATAAATGCACCACAGACTATTTAAACCACATCTCAACGTATACGGCGATTAGGCTAATTCAATTTATAAAAAATTTCAAATTTTAATTGATCCTTAAAGCTTTCAACGAACTCAAATTTTAGATCCGGGCCTGGTGAATTATTATTGTATTTGGAAGCAGTAACGGCTAGTTGCTTATTATAACAACTAGGAAAAGTCCTAATTATAATTAGGACGTAATTATACGTAAAATAATTACGTATTTATTAATGAGTTTGTATTTTATTTCGGGAGATCGGACCGGTACCTCAAACACCCTCCATCATTGTTCAGAAGAAAAATTTAGCTACAATATTTATTTAAATATAACCGCAATATAGGATAAATCAGTAAATATTATAATAATTGCAATCTCAACCAAAATTTATGCATTTTGATGAAATCATAATAATTGTATTTCCTACAGTGTTTTAAAATATTTAAAGGATTCCACAGACAAACAGCAGCGGAAGCAAAAGTGTGAATTACTTTAATTATAGCTTTGAGTTTGTGTGACAAAATATTCAGGACCTAACAATTCAACGATACGAAAATGCTATACCCCAAATAGTTCCGCTAATCTGCTCGGCCTACAGCCTCGCTATTTTCTCGATGTAATTATTTACGCAATTAAATATGTTGTATATTTAAACTTTTTAACCTACCGACATTTTTCACGTGAAAAAGGTCATAATAATATAAGACCCAGTTTTTCAATCTCCGGTTATCTCTAACCAAAGGGTAAAATGAGATTCTTAAAAATAAAGCATTATGGAAAATCGGAGATTGAACAACTGCACCTTAATGAGTTAAATAATTTTCTTATCAATTTTAAGTCATTCCTTTTGTTTAGTTTTAAATTAAAATCCTTCGGTAAATTTGGTTTCAAAATAGTTTGAATCCTAAAACTAAATATTTTGAGATCAAGCTAATGCTATGTACACACACTAATATGCAGATCTTCAATAGTTTATAATTTTTGTTTCGTTTTATTCAATTAAAAAAAATAAAATACTAAATTACTTTAATTTATTATTAAAACAATCAGAGATGCATTATAACTAAAAAATTAATATAATAAATTAAATTCTAACGAGATTACTGAACAGCGGCTGGATAGCCGCTCATTTAATGTAAATCAAATTAAATTTTGAAATAAAATAAAAATCTGTATTTTTTATTTATTATTCAACCAAAGGTGGGTTATAACCTAGAAAGTAATATACTACGTCAAATTAAAATCCGACAAGATGACAGGTCAATTGCGTTTTCATTTATGTAAATTAAAAAAAGTACTTACTTATAATAAATAAAATAAAAGTGATTAAAACGCTGAATATGTATAATAATATGAATATATTTTCCGGATTTTTCAGTGAAGTTTTCAAAAACAAGCAAAAATTTGTTATTTTTTCAGATATTGAATTGATTTTCAGTTTATTTGAAAGCTCAACGGTTGCTTTAGCCTTAAGTTGATAAAATTTTAAAAGTATCATTACTTATGTACTGAAAGTGTTACATGCTCAATTTTTGTCAGTATTGGCCACATCTCAGATAATGTTACACTACTCAATAGATCTATCTGATAGTGTAAACATTTAATTGATATAAAAAATCAGTTTGATCGTAGATGGTAGCTAAATTTTTGTATTTTCAAACTACAGTTTGAGAGTACGAGTGATTCAAAAATCTTCGTGCTTTCTTACTTATTTTACTCAAATAAATATGAAAAATGCCGATGTTAAAATGAACAAATAAAGCTATTGGAAAAGATAAAATTCGCTTTAGTGCCTTAACAAAAACGGTAAGAAAAATTAGACGACAACTTTATCAAGAATCAATAAATAAGATCAAGAAAAAAAATTTTTTTTTCTTTCTATTTTCTAGAAGATTTCTATTCTAGAAAGCAAAACTAAAATAAGTTAAATCTTAATAAATTTTAGAAACAATAAACTAAATGTATCCTTGTTTCCAGTAGTTTGTTATCCTGGATGATATTCTAAAACAGTAGAATTTAGAAGTAAGATTAATTGAATGGAATTGCAATATCAGCATCAAATTTTCTGAAATTTTTTTGTACGTGCACACTAAATGATTTTTGTTCAGTATTTTTATTGCTAGATTGCAATAGGGAAGATTATAGTGTAGTTAGATCAAAAATATCTAAAGATACTGATTAATACTCTTTATTTTATTTATTTTCGTTTCGATAATAACTTAAAAAATATTTAAAAATTTACCAATTTAAATAGAAGAAAACGACCGAGCAAGTCGCTATTTTCTAGTGACGTCACACGGCTTAGTAATCTAAGTAACTTAAAACGCGGCTAGTTGTTTTGTGCAGTTTTGTGCTTGAAAGTTGAAGTTTGTTAGTATTAAAACTGTTATTATCATGAAAACCAACAGGAAGACGAGCTATAAGTATTGTATTGTTCCGAAATGTAAGCGCATTATAGAGCCGTATGACGTCAAACCAATGGCGATGCGCTTTATGGTCACATGATTTATTTAAAATTATTGAATTTTAAAATCGATTATTTATAACAAAATACCATAAATAGAAGTTATTTTTACTGATTTGACATTTAATATATTAGATTAATCGAAAAATACTGTTTTAACTACATTTTTTTTATTCATACATGTTCCCTATTGCACTTTACAAGTCATTTTCGGAAAGCTCCAGTTTAAAAATTGGGGTGGTACGCTCAAACTCCACGATTAAAATTTTTGACAAATTCTGTATATACAACAGAACTAGACACCTCCATTTGGTTGCTAAAACCAGGTCAACTGCTAGAGGAAATCGTATACAATTAACTTCACTCTTCACGTACTTTATCATAATTCTCCATACTTCTTCGTACTTCATATAATTCAGCAGTAATTCACGGGATTTTACGTACTTCACAAGAAATTCAACGTACCATCACCTAATTCATCGATACTTCATTGTATTTCACGTACTTAATCGGTATTTCAGAGACTCGCCGAGATTCCAAAATTTGAGCACTGAAAGGTGTTCCGCACCCCCCAGACCCTCCGGATTAAGTAGTTTATTTTTTATTTTGTTGCAAAGATCTGCCCCCCAAGGGGTACGGAATTTATAATTACGCAGTTTATAATTAAATGTCATATTACGAATTAAACACGTTTACTTGGCCATGGCTTATTTTAATAAACTTGAGATATGTTTAAATATTTAATTCACTTTTAATAAAAATAAATTATTTAAACCGAGGGGTCTGGGGGGTGTGGAACACCCTCCAGTGCCTCTGCAACGGGAGATCTTCAGTTTACTTCTGATAAAAAGTAAACTACTCGGTCTGGGAGTTCGCGAAGTTCTGTAATGTTCTTCATTCCAAAATTTGAGCACTGGAGGGTGTTCCACACCCCAGCCCCCCGGATTGAGTAGTTTATTTGTATTAGAAGTAAACTAAAGATCTCCACACCCCTCGGATTAAGTAGTGTGTTTTTACCAGAAGTAAACTGAATATCTCCCGTTGCAGAGACACTGGAGGGTGTTCCACGCCCCCCCTCGACGCCCCGGATCATATACTTTATTTTTTATCAGAGGTAAACTGAAGAACACCCTCCAGTGCCTCTGCAACGGGAGATCTTCAGTTTACTTCTGATAAAAAAGAAACTACTGAATCCGGGGGTCTGGGGTGTGAACACCTCCAGTGCCAAAATATTACAACATATTAAAGAATATGACATATTTTGGGGAAAGGGGGGGGGGTAACAAAAAATGTAAAGCGAAAACAAATTATGTACAATCATGCACAAACGATTGGTAAGATTATTTTTAAAATCAAGAGGGTGGAGGTAGCAGGGCTCCAACCACCCCCTCAACTAATTTTTTAAACAATTCGAAAACAAAAAAGGTCCAACCGAAAATACAATATTCATAATAGATTTAGACTTTTTTGAATTAAAAATTCGCAATTAGAGGGGGTGATGATATGTTTCTTATCCAATCAAACCTCAACGCAATAACTAAGCACACAACAAAACAATAACAAATCAAACACCTCATTGGTAATTTCGTCAATTTAACTTTAATGTATTTTAACTGATAGATAACTATAGTTGAAGAAATCGGGCATAAGAAGATAGTTTAAATTATATTATTACATTCTGGAGCCGTGTATGTAAAACCGGGATTAATTAATTAATCACGACGAAATAATTAATTACTAAAGCTTTTTATTGAGATACCAAACCTCGATGATATTCAAACAAATGAGCTAAAAAAAATTACAAAATTAACTAAATAAATCTAAGTTTAATTTAATTAATTGATTACTATTATTAAACTAGAAACTACCAAAACTTTTAATTAGTAAAATAATGACCACCAAAGGTCTATTCAACGTTTATGATAAAAAAATGTTAAGAAAATCTACTAATGTAAGTTAATTTTATATCAAATAATTTTATTGAATACACGTGTCTCAGCTATGATACACATTGACCGTAGCGCATGTGCATAAGCCAAGTTTAACCTCATGTAATTTTACTAAAAAAATTATTAAAAAATATAACTTCATGATACTTCACTAGTACTTCAATATACTTAACACGTATTTTATCTACTTTACAAGTACTTCATGTACTTCACATGAGATGTCATGTACTTCATGAGATGTGTACAAAAAACTTCACCAGCGGTTAACAACTCGCTAAAACCCACAACCTCCCGATAGTTCCACGGCAATCGAGAATAATTGATCAGTCTGATTGTAAACCTGAAGATATTCATGCTTTGAACATACAGCGTAATTCTGTAATTCTGAAAAAAGAGTTGCCGGCTGAACTAGCAGAAGGTCATGGATTATTAATTATTGCAGGATTTCATCATAAAAATACAGCTGAAAATGCGCTAGAAGCGTGCTCATTTTAGTTTTTACTTGTATATTTTATTATTAACTACTATGTTGTTTTTGGTAATAATTATTCTGCTTATGACAAATATATTTTATTATTTTTAAAGTTATTTATTTGCTTAGGAAAACATCGAAATGTTCCCATTCGCATTCCAAATTTCGTGTTCATGAATGTTATTGTACAACTTTTCTAATTACTTTTGTTTTGTAATGTAAAATTTTGATTTCAATAATGCGACGGAGAACTGTCACATTTTGGAATTAAGAATTAGAAATTTTAATGAAATTCTGTCGAGCAAATTGTATAGTTTTTATGGTAAACTGAATGCAGAAAATGTAGGTATATAAATTGCATTTTTGAGACATCAGTTTCATTTGGCAAACTTTTCTTCACAAAGGCGACGGTTGAACATTGCACAATAAAAGAGATGTAAAATGCTTTAGTTTTAGATGAAAATAATTGTAATAGCTCGGTTATGAATGGAAGTAATATTTTAAGTTTCGAAACGGTTGTACTACGCATTTCTGGAAGAAAAGGTAAAGAGGAATAGATACCGACACGATATTCCTATTTGGAAGGTGAATTGATTAACAAGTAATAAGGATGGAAAGTTTCTTACGGAATTAAATAATTTATAAATCCGTTTAATTATAAATTGAAATAAATCTAATAAGGAAACTTGGAGTTAATTTCAAGTGAATAAAAATGCTTGAGCAGCCTCCGATTTTCTTGTACTTAGTTGTTGTATAAATCATGATGCGATTAAAAGTGTAATAAATTAAAGAAGGAAGAACGAATTTTGGACATATTTTGCACTCGATCTATAGCTTAGTTAAATTAAAAGTTAGAAAATAATAAGACGATGGTGTTGCTACAGTTTTAACATTAGCACCTGTTGTAGTAATGGTAGTGGAATTTAACTGGATTATATTAAACTTCATTTAACTGCTCCCCTTTTACATTACGCTAAAATGGTTCGCGGTTGCTTGAAGCTAAAAGTATTTTATTTTGTGAATAACTTCTCAACTTATTTTTCGACATTGTTTTGCTAATTTTCAGCCGAGACATAAATACAACTCGTATCTCATTTGTTAAGCAGCGCTCGTACTAACGGACGTCCGGACGCTCCGGCACCTTGGGTAACTGCTAATTACGTTTGTATCAGCGTCGTCGAGACCCGACTAATTGTTATTACATTACTGATTAACTAGAGCAAAGAAACGACACAAAATGGTTTCGGTATTATATTACAGGCATCTCGTTAATGATGGGTTCGAAATTGTAAAACTTCCTCGAGGAAATAAGAATAATTTCCAAATTTAATGGCAAAGTAATTTGTTATCGGACCCAGATTGCAATTATAATTAATCCGACTGTACGATCATAAATACGTGGAGTAACATTTTTAGAACTGGAAGTTATAAATTTCAGTTTCCGACACGCACCGCATAGTCAAACAATTACAACTATCAAAAGTGTAATTCATGCTGACCGCACGTTCCGGATTTATAGTGACCAGTAGACGGATCTCTTTCTTTTCGACATAAACCGAGAATTAATACTCTTACTCTTTCATTATCGAGACCAATAACTTTAGCTGACTTTCAATTTCTAAAAACTTATTTCTTCATATAAAATACACGCTTTACTTTATGGAAGAAAAGAATTATCAAGATTAGAGCGATCGTTTGGAAAACTCGGTAACCGGATAATTAACTCTGGTGTTTGCTGTGGCCACGTAGTAAAGAGATAACGCAACGTGAACATCTGAAACCAACTTACTTTCGTGGGTGAAAAGTATGAAAGTCTAGATAGTTTATGGATCGCGAAATTAACGGTCCTAAAAAGATCAAAACGTAAAATCACATTTACTTCAAGACAGAACGATTTTCATTTCTGCCAAAAATGACGTAAATCTTTTACAAGCCTACGGTTGTCATATTTCTACTTGTCAAATATGCGTGTGTCCTACGACAGACGAGGCATAGATTCCATTTGTTCCGCTTGTCGCTTGATGATGAAGTGCAAGCTCTGCTCACGCTGCCATTTTAATATTGCATCGTATGGTATGCTCAACGCCTGATGTAGTAATCTATTACTTTACAGACACAAAGGAAAAGTTCCTGGTGTTATATAATTTAGTTTTACTTTGAAAATAATAATCATGATAATATCAAAGTAAAACTATTGGTTTACTCAAAGTTTCGACTTGACTTCAATTCAAACTCACAGTATAGGTATCCACTTTAATTCGCTTTACTACGTACAAATAATCACATTAAAATTGATAAAACAATATGCTGTTTTCTTCTATGGTTATTAAATGTCAATTTCAATCAGGTTTTCAAAGCGTTAACTGTCATTTCAAAAGACAGTTAACTCCTCTAGTTAACGCGAACAGTGCCAGTAGCGCGAAAAATTAAAGTGTTAACTTGGTGAACGAAGATAGACAGGCACGTAGGCACATTAATGTTTGCACTGCTGTCGCTGATCCTGTTGCTGAAATAGTTAACTTTTCGAAATTGACTTCAAAAGAATTTCACGTAAGGTGCAGCAATTATTGTAACATAAATTTGAACTTAAGCATCCGCGAAAGTATGTATTAACACTTTTCGCGGTTATTTAATCAAAAATAAAATTTAAAAAAAAGAGAAGAAATAAATTGACGATGAAAAAACGTGGTTGTTATGAAAATAAAAATGAGGTCCAATCGCTAGAACTAACTGGTCTTTGAATTCGGTTCTCAAGCTAACCTGCAGATCGCCCAAACGAGATTTTGGTTTTTGGCTTGGAGATTGGCGGTTCGACTTTAAGAACGAGATGATCAGAGTTTTATTCTGACTGTCTTTTCTCGGCAGAGAGAGACTTTTAAAGGACATAAAATTTGGTGTCGAAATTTTGACTTTTAATGAAAAAGAAGCCAATTTACAATTAATAAATATTTTTTGGTGCTACCTAAAGTAAAACTACGGACATGATCAAACTAATCTATAAACTTTTATATTTTATTATAGTTTTCTATGTAAATTTGAAAAACTGATAACGGCTCTCAATTTGCAAAAATCTAAAAATAGTGTCAGTCAATGCTTTGTGTCATTCCAGAACATATTTGGGCTAGGGTATGCTAAGTGCCGCTCGCCGTCTGTAGAGATTTTACAAAAATGTCTCTACAGTTAATTGGAGTTTATTAAGGTAAGGAAGAATGAAGTCGATATTTCCAATAATAACGTTAAAAATCGATTTTAAAAGTTATAAAAAGCGGGAAAATTTGCATTGTATTGACGGTGCGTGTACCCCCATATGCACGAATCAACCATTGGGCGGGACTCACTAGAGCAGCGTTAGGAGGGAGTCAGTCGCTCTCTGAGATCCGTCGGGTCAACATCCACACTTTTCGAATTAGACCGTTTTAGGGGATGTTTTAGAAAATAAAGCGCTTGTAAAAACCTCTTGTAGCTCCCGGGGCGGAGCGGAGGGTACGGAAAGTGGGTTTTGACAAACGCAACTACGTCAAGACACAAATTCACCCACAAAATTATTTTCACAAAAATACTGCTTAAATCGACGCGGTTCAATGTTTTATTCATATAACAGTTCACATCCGTGGCGGTTGAATCATAAAAGTGATAAAATACAGTAAAATTGCAAAAACAGTTCAAAATGGGATGCGCTCGAAGTTCAAATTTAGCCTAGCATAAACCCGTATTTCAATTTTTGATTTTTAATGCCTGAACGTGAAAATTTTCGATTTATCCTCACCGTATAATTCTTCTAATTTAATGGCTTTTCATAATTTCCTTTCATTTCTATAGGAAAACTTGTATCTTCGAGCGGCCCATATTTGCAGGAAAACAAAAGTAGTGAAAAAAATAGCAAAAGAAAAATGTTAAATTCTAGTTAATATTGCTATGTTTTTTTTGTTATTATAGTAAAGCTGGCTGCTTGAAGCATTGTCTTATCACTAAATTTTGTACCTGTTTCTCTTGCCTGTTGATTTTTTCGGCTAAACTCTTTGCATTTCCTTGTTGAGGATTTCTTTTTTCTTAAATTTTTAAAAATGTTTCTACTTGGTTTAAAATTCTGTTATTTAAATTTACTTTAATTAATAAAAATTTTTAATGTAAGTTGCAATTTAAAATGTTGCCATGTTTATTGTGCTGTTTGTTGTATTGTGTTGTTTTCTCTTCTGTCTTCGTTCTTATACTTTCTTTATTTTTTGTGGAGCCCAGTAGTCTCCTTTTACAAAAATTACCGCTTCCAGTGTAAAATATTTTAAATTAAGTCTCGTCGTTCTTCCTCAACGTATTACGTTGCATTTGAAAAACTATTAGTTCCCTGCGCCAATTTTTAATTATTTTTATTTTGCCGGCAATTGCGGCCTCCATTAACCGTTAATATTTTAATTATAAAATTTTTTTTGAACACACTCAAAATTAAAATTTCATGTTTTACCCAATTACATTGGTTCATTTAACCCTTGGTAGAATCTTCTTTCTTCTTCGAGTGCCATACACTTTACAGTGCGTAGGCGATCAACCTAGCCGAAGCTAAGCTGACCTTACTAGGGATTATAATTAATAATCTAATAATATAATAATAATAAGTAGAATCTCAATTTCAAAAACTGTTATTTAAGTTTTAACGCAACTTTGGGTCCTGAGTCAAATTAATAAGACCAATATTTCGGATAATTCGGCAGTAGTCAAATGCTTTTTATTTCAATTTGCCAACCAAACTAATTCCATTTTTGCTTTATAAGTTTAAATTTAAAATTTTTCTGTACACTTCCGATCCGAATATTAACAACTTCACTTTCTTTTTAATTTTTCTGTTTAAATCAGGAGTCATATTTTCTCAAACTTGAAACTTAAATATTTGCATATTTACTTTTAAAATATTTTGCATAATGTTGGGTATGCTTATGTTGTCTTGAATTTTCTAGTTACATATTATGTTGGTCCAGTCGATATGCGAAGATAATAAGCATCCAGGGATAGATGCCGATAATGCCTTTAGTAGGTACACAATTTTACACTAATTGAGCGGACTATACAATCACAATATAAGCAGTGTTTATGGCTGAAGTAATTATCTTTTGTCTAATTGTAAAGTTATTATTAAGTCAGGATTTTCAGAAAAAATTTATTTTTTATTTTATTTTCGTAATGAACATAGTATATTTAAGTTTGCACACACAAAATTTTATGTCAATTCGACAAATATTCTCGAAGTTACACGCATATTTGTAAAGACGTCCCCGAGGGGTTGACCCCTGGTATAGTTGGTGTACATAATTTTGTAAACGATTTGCAATTGTTTGCAAATTTCTGCAAATGTTTGCAAATGTGTGTAAATTTTTACAAATGCCAGTAAATTTTTGTAAATGCCTACAAATGCCTGTAAATCTTTGCAAATGGCTGTAAATGTCAGAAATTGTTTGCAAATATCTGTGTAAATTTTTGCAAATATTGCAATTGTTTGCAAATTTTGAAATTATTTGCAAATTTTTGCAATTTTTTGCAAGTTTTTGCTATTTCTTACAAATTATTGTAAATGCAAATTTGGTGTACACATTTGTGGTCAGTGGTCAACCCCCCGGACGTCCCAGAACGTTTGAAAGAAGGTTGAACAGAGGTCAGAAGGGCAACTCTGAGCAGTTTGCTTTGAGCTCAGTTCACTGAGCAGTGAACAAGATTTCTTAGAAATGGCCCAATTCAATTTCACATTTTTACACAAGCTTTATAAATTTATTTTTTAGTAATTAGTTGAAGGTTTTTTCTCGCCGATAAATATTTACATTTAATAAACAATTTGAGACCAAAATTTGTACCGAAAATCAAAACTTCTTTTTAAGAAGCCGCCATTTCGTTAAAAATTAATATTTTGCTTATTCTTTCGAATAAGATATCTTATATTAACAAAATATTTTTGCTTGTTTTCATTTTAGATGATCCGAATCAGAGATATCTTGCTAACCACAAGACGACTTTTTTTAGAGTAGCTCTCAGAGATCGGTTACAGTTTTAAAAAATCATCTATCAATCGGTCTTTTACTACGTTCTACAAGTTTTTCGATTCCTGTACGCCATTCCTCTCGGTCTTCTCATTGCATGTTTTCAAGTCTCCTCTCTGTTATTTTTCTATCAACCCTCTTTCCAACTTAGTTTGGGTCTTCGACTCGTTTTTCTTCCTGAGGGTTTCCAAAACATGATTTTTCTTGGTATTCCGTTTCGTTGTACATGTCCAACCCATATTAGTTGTTTTATCCTTATGTCCTCCGTTCTACATGCATAATTTGTCGATTATTGATAATTCATTCCAATTTGCTTCAGCCAGCAGTTCTTCTTCAGAAGTCCATCTCTTTAGCTTTCAGTGTATTTACCCATTTTCTTTGCATATAACTTTGCATATAGATTGATTCCACAGTATAGGTTTTATCATGGCGATCTCTTTTCTTCCTAATTATTGATTTATTTTTCGTATTTCGAGTGGTATCTTCTGTGTTGGTTTATTATCTCCCCCAGATAATTATATTTTTCGCATTTCTTTATTCTTTTATCGTTTTCTAGTGGTAGGTCTTGTGGTATTCCACCTATGGATATATATTTTATATGTTATTTATTAACTTCTAGCCTCCACTCTACGTACTCTATCCATTTTCTTGTCATGTACTCCATGTCCTCGTAATCCTACGCAAAAATGACCTGATCATCGGAAAAATGAAGCGAATATAATATTGTGTCTTCTGTTATCGGGATGCTAATTTTTTTCCATTTTTTGAATGCCTGTTTCAGATATATTTCAAATAATGTAGGAGATAGACAGGAAATTCATCGTTGTTTCCTTTCCAATTTTTATTGTAAATGTTGAATCTTTATACTAGAAAATTTTTATAGCTTTGATCGCATTTATATTTATGTTTGTTTTTTTCAGAGTTTCCCATAATTTAGGTATTGGAACGCTATCAAACGCTTTTTTCAATCAATTGCGTAACACAGAATAGATTATCTATTGTTGATTTACCCGCTCTAAACCCAGATTATTCTTCAGCTTTCATATCCTTGCATCCATTTTCCAAGATTTCCTTTAATATGCTTCCATATATTAGTTTGCTAAATGTACTTGGTGTCGATATTCCTTGATAGTTATCACAGTCGTTTCTATATCATTTCTTGTATATTGTGGAAAACAAGCTCTTTTTCACTCTTCTGGTATCTCTCCGCCATTTATGCAGTCTTGGAATAGTTCATTTAAATGTCGATATAGTAGTGTATCTGTTCCATTTTTAACATTTCAGCTGATATTCCTCCCGTGCCTGCTTCCGCCTAATTTTTAGAGTTTTTGCACATATTAAACCATAATTATGCTTATTCGCATTGGAGACGCTGTTATCGATAATTGTGTTGGTAGCTGTTCCATAGGCTTATGTTCTAGCCTTGTTTCCGTCAGCAAATCTTTAAAGTATTCTTGGAGTTTATTGGGAGATATTATGAACATTATCTTCTTTCTCAGTTCTCTTCTAATTGCAGTAAAAATTTTCAACTTTCTGTGCTTCTTCTATCTCCGATGGATGTATCGATCTTGTTACAATTTTTTTCCCAGTTCTCATTTATTCTTTGGGAGATATGTTTTCGTACTTTTGCTTGTGCTGGCTTAAACTTAATTTTATCTTCAACGTCTTCAATTTCCTTTTCTATTTGGTCATTTCACCAGTGAGAGTTTTTCTGGTTTTTTTTTAAATTTCCATAGTTTCTAAAGCTTTTTTAGTAGTTTGGTGTATAGCAATTTTAATGTTTTCGTAATTTTTTCATTGATTTTTTTATATTATTGTTTGAGTTTTTGATCTAGTCGTGTTTTGTATAGAAACGTTGTACTATCTTCTTCAAAACTTGCGAGATTATATCTAATCTCTTTGATCGGTTTTATACAAATTCTTTCTTTTTCTGTGCCTTTTGTGTTTTGCAATTTTTTTGATCTGCAGTGAAATGTTTGTTTTGTTTTGTTCCGCATGTTGACTCTCGACATTCTTTTACATTTTGTATTTTTTTTATTGGTCTCTTGTCTTATTATTGCATAATCAATTATGGACTTTAGTACTCCTGTTTCTTGTCTCCATGTACTTCTTCTTCTTCTTTCGGTGCCTATCCGTATTCGGATGTTGGAGTCAACTTAGCTGAAGCCAAGCTGACTTTACTAGGGAATATAATTAATGGGGTGGTTTCCCGTTGCCTTCCCCATGATCAACAGATTGATATTGGACCTTTGATCACAGCAGTGTATCCGACTCGACTGGGAATCGAACCACGGTCTACCGCTTTCCAGTCGGCCGGTGTATGCTTTACGCTACACTGCTGGTCCATGCTGCTGGTCGCTGCTCCATGTACTAATCGATAGATTTTTTGATGTTTGAAGGGAATTTAAAATGTAAGCGACTAAGAACGATCTTAGATTTGCTATAGTAAACATTATCGAACTTAAAACTACCCCCAAATATTTTAAAATAAATTAAGGTGGCAAATACCAATGTTATTTGGCCATAAGAACAAACCACAATTAAAAACCGAGTATATATAACGTACCGTGCTCAAATTTGCAACATGATATATTTGAACATTTGTCGATAATATATTATAATATTTATAGTTAATGAATAAATAAACAAAACATGCCTGCGGAACGGTTCAGTTCTTTTATTTATTGTAGTGAAAATAGTAAAGTAATCATGCTGTATTTACAGTATGTTATAACAAATTATCTATTTAAGAGTTTGCAGTTTAAAAATCTGTTATTAACCTCATTAGTAACGAAATTAATCGTGGTTCTTCTAATCCCTATCCTGCTTATGCTATTTGCAGTTTGGAAAATGTTTCATAGATGGCACGCGCATAGTACAGTATATTATCTTATTTTATGTCAAAAAGATTTACAATTTAAGTTGTCAATATAAGCATTTTTTGTGCTCAAAACTATTTTCTGAATAGGTAAGCGGAAAAAAAGTACTAATTAATACAGGCGTCGATAAATTTTGCTGCTCGCATTATCTAGTGATCAATCGATATCAGAGTCATCTACCAGTAGTGTTTGAAAATAATTGATACTATTTGCCACCTTAAGTAATTTTTTTACTATGGTTAGCTTTGGAGTAATACTTTTATAATTTGTTAATAAAGTTTCAAATTTAAATTGTTTCGTTTGATAAATTATTTCTACATTATTTTTGAATTTGAAATATTTTTATTGTTTTCCGAAGTTGCCTCCCCCACCCGTACACACATTTTGTACGGTAGTTGGCGGTATCGTATGTAGTACATTTGAAACAAAGTAAAGTGATTGATTTGAATCGTAGATGAAGTGTGTTTGTTTATATAGCAATCAATTACTCTCTCAAGTATCATAATATGGTTACGGATTATGCTGCTCCACCACATCAAAGAGAAAAGCAACGTTTTTATATTATTGAAATTTGAACTTTTCCTGTGATAAAATGAGAGCAAATTTGATTGGATCACTTTGCAGTTAAGCAGCTTTGATAAACACCCCACGCCAGCTTTACAGCTTGATCTGTAGTTAAAAGCTAATTTGCTCTGATTTTAAGCGCAACTGCAAAATCACATTTGAAATTTTTTTGTGAAATTTATTAAAATAACTAAATTAAAAGCATCGGTGCAGAAAGTGATGAAAATAATCAACAAGTGGTTGGAAGTGAACGTAAGAATACTAGATTATAATTTATGGCACGTTCTGTCGTAAGTAAAATTTATGTAAAAACTTAACAGTTAAATTTGCATTAAGTGAACAATTTAAATTAAATAAACTTATTATGTGCATGCCATTAAAAATTTTTTATCGTTTTTCGCTTGAAAACCCCACTATTTTTTCGAAGAAATATTTAAATGCTTTTTGCTTTGCACAAAGAATACGGCGGAAGCGATACCAATTTTGACCATCATTTAGCCGATCTACTTGATCTTTCAAGTTTGGTTCGATATCGAGCAACAAATTTGTACGACCATAGACGGCGCATCTCGAGTTATGCCACGAATAGGTAATAAAGCCACTACACAAAGGTGTACATAATTGGTTTCGTGTGTAATGTTGTAATGTTGAAAGATGAAAGGCTCTGCAAAGGAGCTCTGGTATATAATATGAGACGTGAACGGAAAGTAAAAGGAATTGTTGGAAAAATCGACCTTTTCTGCTATCTATAAAAGCGAATCCTTTTTATTCAATTAGTAAGACGTTATGTATGAACAAAATGGAATTCAAAACTAATCTAAACAAAGTATGCTTTAGTTACATTCACCACAACAGTCACTTCAAAAAAATGATTACAATTTTTTTTATTTAATTAAAAGTCGAAAAGGAAGTTGAAAGAAATTAATTGAACACGTTTTCGGAGGATTTAAGAAAAATGCGATATTCAGGAAGATATTTTGAGTTATAAGTTTTATAAATAATCTGAAATATATTACTCAAAATTTGTAATAAAAATATTTTACATGTATTCCATGTTTGACCTAATTCTACTTCAATTTTCTTCAAGTTTTTAAAATGAATATTTTAACATATCACGCTTAAATTATCTGTCAAAATGTATAACGTAATCGAGTTAACTTGGTTGTATTTTACTCTAAATAGTAGAAAACCAAAATCTGACAAAAATGATACTCGACCAATTTTAATTATTTTGTGTTATTTCCTTCCACGTACAAATTTTTCATTAATTATGCAACTATCTGCATGGATGTAGGTGTTAGGTTAAAAGGAAAACTTTTTGAAAACGGTTTACTTTCTGCATTTTAACATATACAGGAATTTTGAAATGCGAAGGCTTTGAATAATTAGAAATGTAACTTTTAAATTAAATAATTTTTAACTTTAAGTTGAGGTAAAAATTTCTTGTTTAACATGGGAAAATATAAAATGTATATCTCGAGGGAATTGCAATTAAAATTTTAAAACACGACAAGCACAATTTTAATTTTCACGAGATTTAATCGACAATGCATACAATCAATCACATTGCATATCATGTAAAGTAATTATACAGAAATAATATACTAAAAATCCAAAATTAGAAACATATACAAAGAGAAACAAACTAGGGCAACTTTTTTTAAATATGCTGAAAGAAATTTTTTTGCCAGGATTTGCAAACATTGATCTTCATCTTACTGTCTATCACGCCGAAGGAACTTTGTGGACACACTATGTAAACTTCAAATTGATTCTTTTTACCTTTTTTAAACTTGAAAAGTATATTTTGAACTTTATTTAAATTAAATTTGAACATTTAACGCTTTTTATGTTTAGATAGGTGCTAGTTTATATAGCAGGTAAATTTAAGATACGAGTAGTACAGAATTAAGTAATAAAATACAATCCTGTTAACATTTACATACATCATTAAACTTTTAATGGGCGTCACTTTTTTCCACTTTGTAATTTATACCCTTTGCACCTGCATTGCGATTGAGTACCACTGCACGTTTATTTTATTGCATTTTTAGTAATTCAGAAATTGCTCGATTTAATAGTTAGTTTGCTGGTTTATTGTTTCACATTATGCAGGAAATTGTGAAAAATAACAAAAACACAATTAGGAAATAATAAAAGCTTTTTTGAAAATCAATCTCGAATAGGTTTGATTTGTTTCTTTTGATAGTTAGTTTTCAGTTGATTTTAAAATTTATATTTAGATGGAAGGTATGTAGTTTGTTTCAAATATGAAAAATGTAACATAAAGGAAACATAAATATTATACATAGATAGCATAAAACTATAGCAACAAACTTCAGCTTTAAAAACGTGGAAAATAGTTTAAAGCTGCGCTTTTCGACTTACGATTAAAACCGCCAGTAATTAAAACAGATTTAATATAATAAACTGGCTTATCATGGTTAACAAAAAACAAATAACCGAAAAATATTGGAAAATCCAAGGGTTGCGAACCTTGTACCTATGCGAATAGTTTTTAATAAATCAACTAAAAATTACATTAAAAGAGGGGCCTAGTAGAATACGCATGATACTATTGTGCACTCACTTCCACTTGTGGCGTAAGATAGGCGAATTAGCCTTTGACGATGGCGAAGTTTTTCCTAAACTATAACGAATTTTTCAATTTTTTTATTTTTAAAATCTACATAGTTACCCGTTTGCGGTAAAGAAAATTCAAGCTGTTTCGTTGAATAGTTTAAAATATATAGCGAAATAGAAATCACCATTATTATTGCAATGAATTTGTACCTTATGTTATATTTATTTTCACAATCATTTTTCAATAAATGTTTATGAAAATTGTTTACAGTGTACAGTTCATCATTATCTACTAAATCCAAAAGAAAAAAGTATCAAATTTTGTTTAGTTTTAAAAAAATCTTCGCCATCAGTAATAAAATAAAATATCATTTAATTTAATGAAATTTTCAGTTAGCCAAGTCGCAAAATAGTTGGTAAAACTTTGACTGTTGTGACAGAGATGGCCCAATTTGGAATTTGTTTAGATGACATTTCAAATTTTTAATCAAATATACTATATTTTTCACTAAATTGCAATTTTGCATTAACAAAATAATTGCTATTTACCTCAAGCTAGTACTGACATAATAATAATTATATTATTAATAATATATTCTATTACTCTATTATTTCTATTACTCAAGAGAGGGCTACATAAAATATAATTTGTAATGCCTGAGAATATGCAACTGTCTAAACAAAGTGAAAGGCAAATAGATTTCGATTTGCTGTCTCTACTAGGGTCACCTTAAATAAAAAATATAATTAAAGTAAAACATATTTTACAATGAAATGGAATAAATAAAATTGGGGAATTGGTACAGATTCTGGTCAAATCAAATTTTCCAGAATAAAGTGCTACCACACAAATTTTCTTTGACCACGCTGACTAATCAAGACTTATGACCGTTTGAACAGTTGTTGACCACGCCCATGCCCAAATCTGCGTCATCGTCCTCTATATTTCCGGGTAAAATTTAGGCGCGTTCCTATATTTTGTATGTGGAATATAACTATTGCATTCTGATTTGCATTGAAATTTTGATTCTGAATGCTAAATGTGAAAAATTCTTCAGCCACTCACCGAAAAAAATTTAAAAACCGACTAATTTGCCAATTTCTTTTTTGAAAATTAATTTCAAAACGGCAGTACTTTTTTTATTAAAATTTCATTTTTATCTTAATGAAATAATACTTAATTTACCTTAACTTTTATACTGAATTAATTATGCCAAAAATAATTGATTAAACTGTGGTTTTTCAATAATTAAGGATACTGCATTAGGTTTCCAAAACCAAATTTAAAAAAAATTCTAAAGATTCTCAAAATTATGGTGTGCTATTAAAAACAATATTAAACAACGTTTCTGTCTTACGACGTCATTAGTAGAGCAAAACACACATGGAAAATACAAAAACTTAGAAATTACTTGCACTTACACCCAGTTTTAGTGGTTTTCAATTTTTCGGTGTTTTCATGTTTTTTTGCTATACTGATGACGTAGTAAGACAAAAACAATTTTAATATTGTTTATTGCTCACCGCAATTTTGAGAATCTTTTTGAATTCTACTTAAAGTTACTTTTAGAACTTAAAACTCATTTTTAATTTGCAATGAACGGTGTTACAGTTGGAAAGAGCCAATGAGAAAATTGCATTACAAATTAATTTTAAAACCGTTTTTTTCCAAAATTTTTGGACCAACCGCAAATTTTATACTATTTATGTGTGTTTTACATTATTATCTCTTAGAATTGCTTATAAAAATGATCAAAATTGGAGTTTAGGTATCTTAACTCTCCCCATTTTACTTTATAAGTGGAATCTTGTTTGTACTTGTGGTATTTTCGGTGTTTTGATTTCGGCGTTTTTGTTTTCGGTGGTTTTGTTTTCCGGTGTTTTTGGTTTTTGGTGCTTTTGTATTCGGAGTTTTGATATGAAATCATTTTAAGTTCAGGTAGCAAAAATTATGAACGCAAAATAATTGGTGGTTAATTTAATATTCATTAAACCGCGCTCTATGTGATGTTCTACGCATTTTTCCATGTTCCACAATAAAGTGAATTTTGATTAGGTTACAATAATGAAAACATTAAAGATGGTCACAAGCAAATCTAAAAAGATTACAAGTGACAGTTTTATTCTGATCCCTAGGCAGACACAGGCAACCTCTGAGGTGAGCTTTTTTCTTTAAAAAAATGGTCACGAATTGGAATCGAGATAGTTATGCGGTTTGGCAATCGCTGTGCACCCCACCATGACACGCTTCAGATTGGTGTTCACGGCTGTATGCAGCCTGTCCTCTTCCAATTTCTTTCAATTCAATTCGAGTTGCACGGCCCTCTTCCTTTTGGTATGAAGCGAGGTATGAACTTGCTAAAGCTCTACCAGATTCAGCAAACTAGTGCCCAAGTTGTAATGCAACTCACATAACGCAGGTCTACGTGCAACAGATCGACACAAATTCTGGCCTGTCACTTTCCAGCGCTCAAACTGCTACTAAACACCTCGAATCCTACATCTTGACGAGCAGGATATCATGTATCTCTTGGGCTCTCGTACCCGAGGCACTTGTATTATTCCCCTTCCTTGCTTGTGTACTTTGATCCATCTTGTTTGCACCTATTTCCTCCAGTTTTCTCGTCCTGGTCTAATGTTTTTCCTTCTCTTTTCCTTCATCACCATCGTTAACTCCTTGTAACGTCTAGCTAAATCCTCTTTTCTCTCTTTATTGTTTGGTTCTTCCTCCTTCTATCTTCTCTGCTTACTGCATCCATGTTTCTTGTCTCCCTCTTTTTAATTTGCTTAAGATTTTGTTTTTCCTACAACCAATAAAGAGAAAAAAAAAATGAGAACACCTTAATATTTTATAGACACATTTTCAAGAGCCTAAAGTAGTTGAAAGTAACACATAACACTTAAACGTCGCCACGTCGAACGTGTGATGTTTTGGTATAAAAATTGTAAATTTTGCTAAAGTACTGAGTAGGTTTTCAAATGCACAAAACATAAAATAAATTGTATTTAATTGAGGCAATATAGCAACTCGACCAACTTCTCGAGTTATCTTGAATGCAGTTAATTCTTTAACCCAATCAATAAAGCAGGTTAATTTTTTTAGATTTTTTAAAGTCAATTTTTGATTTTAGAATCGAACATGAGCATTCAAAATTTTCTTGAGCAGCTAATTTAAATTTCTGCATTATCCTCTGTATGTGTAGGACTAGAATGCACTTGACTGACCCATTAATGTTTTTTATTTTGTTGATCTTCGATTTACAAACTTGCTGATTGTTGGTTAAAAATGAATAAATTTTGTATTAATTTATTTATGTTCAATTTTTTGATTTTAGAATCGAACATGGGCATTCGAAATTTTCTTGAGCAGCTAATTTAAATTTCTGCATTATCCTCTGTATGTGTAGGACTAGAATGCACTTGACTGACCCATTAATGTTTTTATTTTGTTGATCTTCGATTTACAAACTTGCTGATTGTTGGTTAAAAACGAATAAATTTTGTTTTAATTTATTTATGTTCAATTTTTGATTTTAGAATCGAACATGAGCATTCGAAATTTTCTTGAGCAGCTAATTTAAATTTCGGCATTATCCTCTGTATGTGTAGAACTAGAATGCACTTGACTGACCCATTAATGTTTTATATTTTGTTGATCTTCGATTTACAAACTTGCTGATTGTTGGTTAAAAACGAATAAATTTTGTTTTAATTTATTTATGTTCAATTTTTTGATTTTAGAATCGAACATGAGCATTCGAAATTTTCTTGAGCAGCTAATTTAAATTTCTGCATTATCCTCTGTATGTGTAGGACTAGAATGCACTTGATTGACCCATTAATGTTTTATATTTTGTTGATCTTCGATTTACAAACTTGCTGATTGTTGGTTAAAAACGAATAAATTTTGTTTTAATTTACTTATGTTCAATTTTTGATTTTAGAATCGAACATGGGCATTCGAAATTTTATTGAGCAGCTAATTTAAATTTCTGCATTATCCTCTATATGTGTAGGACTAGAATGCACTTGACTGACCCATTAATGTTTTTATTTTGTTGATCTTCGATTTACAAACTTGCTGATTGTTGGTTAAAAACGAATAAATTTTGTTTTAATTTATTTATGTTCAATTTTTTGATTTTAGAATCGAACATGGGCATTCGAAATTTTCTTGAGCAGCTAATTTAAATTTCTGCATTATCCTCTGTATGTGTAGGACTAGAATGCACTTGACTGACCCATTAATGTTTTTATTTTGTTGATCTTCGATTTACAAACTTGCTGATTGTTGGTTAAAAACGAATAAATTTTGTTTTAATTTATTTATGTTCAATTTTTTGATTTTAGAATCGAACATGGGCATTCGAAATTTTCTTGAGCAGCTAATTTAAATTTCTGCATTATCCTCTGTATGTGTAGGACTAGAATGCACTTGACTGACCCATTAATGATTTTTATTTTGTTGATCTGCGATTTCTAAATTTGCTGATTGTTGGTTAAAAAAGAATAAATTTTGTTTTAATTTATTTATGTTTGCTTAAAAATTTATAAAACGAGCTTAGCAAAGTATATAGTAATCAGAACCGAGTTTCATTTTATGCCTTTCATCAGAATATTTTAGCATGGTTTTCCTTTAGTTAAGTACGTATTGTGAAAGAAATAAATTTTGTGGGACAAGCCTTTATTGAATTATAAATAAGGTTAACATTAAACTTTTAAATTAGCTTTGCAAGGAATTAATATTAATCATATATTAAAATTAGTCGTTAATGTTGCATGCAAAATTGTAATTAAAGTGTAACATATCACCGTAGCAATATTGTACTATGTCATACATGATTAGTACAATTCATAATCCCACATTTAATTTATAGAATCTTTATTATACCATTTATGTAAATAAACCACGTATATCACTTTGTTTTTCATAAATTATTTCCAACACTTCGAAATTTATGTTTTTTGTAAGAGTGATAATTTCTGCTAAACTAGAGCAGATTGGTGCTCAAATCCATTACCAATAATGCGAAAGCGTCTTGTACCTTTTGTGGGTTTGAATAATAATTAATAGAGCACATTGATTAAGGTTCGATATCGATATGTTACAGATTATTGCGAAGAATGGTATGGTGTTTCATTACCAGGTTACTGCACAACTTCAATTTCGGTTAAATTTAAAACCTTTACATTTTTTATTACCATAATACTAAATTTTTTTGACTGTTTTCAAAATTAACTAATTATACCAACACGCAAAATATTCATTTTATAAAATTTAATAAGAGGTTAAATTACTTCCAATTAATATTTTTTTGTCAAATCTTTTTTTAAATCTAATTTTACAAAAAGAACTGATGCGATTATTTTCAAAACTAAGATTAATTTGTTTATCTATTTTGTATATTATAATTTCAATTTAATTGCTAAATATGCAAACCTGTACCTCGGGTCAAACTCTCAAGTCCTTCTGTTTTGAATAAATAATATGTAATTATATAATAAATCAGTTTATTGTGCTTTTGCGCAAGTTGTATTTACGTTCTATTTTTGTAGGTAAAATTTAATCATTTTTAATTAAATTTTACAAGCGCTATGAAGTATCAAACAATGTAATCTAATTACTCGGTTAAACTAAAAATAAACTTTTAAATGTAATTTCTATCGAGTTAAAAATGCTATAGAAATGCAACACTTTTTAACCAAATAGTAATTTTTTTAATTGCATCAAGAATTTAATTACCGCGTTACTGTAGATGCGCAGTAGATGAAATTATTATTCTTTTATTAAAATCAAATAATTAAGAAAGTTAAAATAAAAGTTGCAATCAATAAATTAAAAAAAAAATGGATAAAATGCATGGGGTACATGAATTTAGGCGGAAAATTTAAAAATTAGATGTAATATTATATGCGTAATACAACAAGAATATGTTATAGAAAGAATAATTATTTTTTTTGTAAACTATAATATACGTACATAGTTCTCAAATTGGCCTCCAATACAATACAATCGCATCAGTTGGATCTGACAATGTATGGTAGGCTTAATATACTAAACCCGCATGCAATTTATATCAGATTACTAAACTTATTCGTTGGTTAAGAAGCAATGCCTTTTTGACGTTAAATATTGACTTATTCTTACACTTTCACTGCTGGGAAAATAGTACGACGGAAAAACAACTGATTCTCATCGGGAATATACAACTATGCTAAATTTCAGAGAAACGATTGGAAAATAAATTACAAAACAAACAAACATAATCAAGTTTGAAAACTGTTACTAATTTAAATCCAAAATAAATCGATCGACCACTTCAACTCCTAATTTTAATATTATAAAATTATTAACAAAATATTAATAGAACTTCGTATTACATACCCGTCATAGTCGGATTAAGCCATTTTGTTACATTAACGGTGAACATTCTCGACACATTGCTAAAGTCAAAAATAATACCATAATTCAACCAACATCAAATATTTAATCCTCTTTGTAGCATTTGAAGTTAAAACTTTATTTATAAATTTAATAAGCACACAAATTCACATAATTGATTTTGCTTCTATTTACTTGTTATAGAAAATAATAATACCTAAATTAATTAACAAAGTTTTCAAATCAACTTATTTTACGATTGACATTTTACTTCTCCGTGTTTACTTAAATGCTAAGACAAGCAAACGATATAAATTACACATCGTCTTCTTAACGTTTCTTTGGTATTTATTTTTCTTCTTTAATAACACAAGTTTTTACTAAACATTAACGTTATAACTTTTTATTAAAAATTTTTTATAGTTGGAAATTAAATCAATATCATAATATAGAGTGACTTGTAAATGGTGGACTGAATCTTGATTCTAAATAACGTCTGTAAATTTTCTCCTAGCTAATCCTACAAAAATATAATTCGCCCTTGAAGTTGAAAGTTGAAAATCGATTTTTCACCATAACCTTTCATTATATAATCGATTTTAATAATTTTTGGGTCAATGTCATATGATTTGAAGTTGTTTAGGACGACGGTGCATTAAAATTGTTGATTTAAACCAATTTGTTTGTTATTGTCATGTAATCCGCCTCAAATTGGTAAATTTATAATTTTACAACTTCAAAATAATATGATGATAGTCGATTATTGCATTAAATATAAAAGATCCGAAGGAGGCAATAATTACCAGGTCATCGTATACTCTAGGAGATCAGGGCGACCAAAACTCCGCCTAATCTACAAGTGGTACATATGTATAATATGTATATATGTACATATCAGTGCGAGGGTAGCGCAATTAATACATTTACAATAAATTCCAATAAAATCAATATAAAATACGATTCAATCGCGTTTACAATCACAATTAATCTTTAATACTTCCAAGTGTAATGATCACTTGATACTTAAAATCATGAGTTTGGAAATTTATCTTTAACAATTTGAGTGTGCCCAGGAGATGTGGACTCCCCGGTCTCTGAAACTAGATCTATAAAACTTAAAACTTAAAAGTTAGATCGTCCCCGACCCCATCTCAATCTTTTATTTTATATTGTTGAAAAATCCACTGTAATACTTCTTTCAATGCTTCTTCAATAGTTCTATCTAACATTTTCTATAATTTTTCTATTTATAATATTCTGTTTTAATACTCATATTGACTTGTCGGTTATGGGTAATTCTTAACTGATGTAACTGTCAACTTAATACTACCAAAATTAAGCAGGTTGTTCTGCCTGGAAAAGTCAGGTAATTTGTTTTGAAAAGTGTTATATTCAATTCTAGAACGTAAATAATGTAGAAGCTTTTTTATATGCGGGATTATGGATTAATCTAATCTAATGATTTAATGATCAGTGATGGAATTGAAAGGACTACTAAAAGCACTGGGGATGAATCGATTCTGCTGTTAATCGAACCACACTTTGATGCTTGCAGATTTTTAAAGTTTCAGGTAGTTTAAAAATGGGTAAACATTTTGTTTTTTTTTGCTTTTCTTGAAGTCGAATTTTGCTGTAAATCGAGACTCCATTCTTTTTTATTTGATTTTCTTTAAGTCAAACTTTCCGCTGTCGAGTGGTAAGCCTCTTTAATTATTTCTGCTTTATTTTATACTCGTACATTATTATTGTCATTATTTATTTAATCAAAATAGTACTTAAATTATAATACTAACAACAAAAGATTTTCACAAAGCAAAAAGAAAATATAAGTAAAAGATTGATGTATGTGACCCCCCCCTTCCTTTTATTAAATAAAAAAAATTGTTTGTATTGTCTTGTTTTCAATTGTTTTAGGTGTATTCTTAGAATATATAAGAGAGAAAGGAGCATATGAGTATCTATTGAAAGTCAAAGAGGTAGACTATGGCGACTGCTTATTACAATTGCCAGTGGCGTAGCATCCAAATATACTAGAAAAGGTGATAATGTACACGTTTTGACTTCGGCGTTTCTGCTTTCGCCTTTTCTTTCGGTTTTGACGTGGCAATCAAATTAATAGAATTTTTGAATTACTTCGTGATTATCCACAGAAAATAAAATTAAAATATGTGCGCCTTTGAATTAGGCAGATTATGGGGATTATGGTTATAACCTCACAAATTTATATTTTTTTAAATAAATTTAAGTACTTAGTATTACATTGTTACACCACATTTAACACTTTTCGCTCGAGGTAACAAGTTTTCCTATAGAAATGAAAGCTAATTATTAGCTTAATTAGAGCATTAAATTAAAAAAATTACAAGGTGAGAATGAATCGAAAATTTTTACGTTTAGGCATTAAAAAATCAAAAATTAAAATACGTTTTTTGAATTCTTTTTACAATTTTACTTAAAATCGTGTATTTTATCACTTTTTTGATGCATCCGCCATGTATGTGACCTGTTATTTAAATAAAACATTGAAAAGCCTCAATTTAAGAAGTATTTTAGCGAAAATAATTAATTTTTTGGGTAAATTCGATTCTTGACGTAGTTGACTTTATCAAAACCCACTTTTCGCACCCTCGACATCCCCCAAGTACCACCAACTCGAAAAATTTGGGTGTTGACCCGACGGATCTCAGAGAGCGACCGACTCCCTCCTAACGCTGCTCTAGTTAGTTATGGTTGATTCGTGTATATTAAACCACAAGTACTGACAATACAATGGAAATTTTCCGCAGTTGATGACTTTTAAAATCGATTTGTGGCGTTATTATTGGAAATATCGCCTTCATCCTCACCTTAATAAACTCAATTTTATACCGACTGCCTACCTGTAAAGAAATTTTTGTTAAATCTCCACAGACGGCGAGCGGCAGTTAGCGAACTCTACTTCCTTCCCTATATATTTTAAGGGTGTATTGCAATATTTTTTAATTAATTTGCTCAGTATTAGATCAAAGATGAAGCGACTGAATTATTTTTGTATTATGTTGTTTTCAACTTTTTGGGTGTATTGTTACAAATTTCAGTTTTAAACATAATAATAACCGCGGAAATCGCAAAAGAAAATTTCGCGCCAGTCTCCCCCCCCTCTCCTTTTCAAAAATTTTGAATTTTTTTTTGTATTATGTTATTCAATTGGTATTGTGCGTATTGTTAACAATTTCAGTAAAAATATAGATATTCCTTTTGTTGTACGCGATAATTCGGAAAATTTCTCATATCTCATATTTTAGTTACCATAAATCTATTCTTTCATTCTTAGAGTAATTTTTGAAGGAGGGGGGCTGGCACTAAATTTTGATTCGCAATTTGCGCGGTTATTATTAAGTTTAGAACTAAAATTTTTAATAATATACAGAAAACAAATTGAAAACAACATAATATAAACAAACAAATTTTTAATTTTTGAAAAATGGGGGCTGGCGGGAAATTTTGTTTTGCGATTTCTTCCGCGGTTAATATTAAGTTTAAAACTGAAAGTTTTAACAATACACATACAAAAAAATTAAAAACATATTAATGCAAAAAAATACGAATTTTTGAAAAAGGGGAGCCGGACACAGAACTGTTTTTAGCAATTTTCGATGAAATACTTTGCAAAAAAAAAAGAATTGAAATACACCCAAAACAAACTGAAAACAACACAATACTAACAATTTTTTTTTAAAGGGGGGCTAATTTCACGGACATAAAAGATTCAAGAATTCTGAATAATAATAGATTAGAACCCGATTTGGCCATTTAAATAAATTCAAAATCATTAAAAATTTGTATACAAAAGATTATAAATAAATTAATTGAAAAATACTGTACAAAGAAAAATATAAATGGGGTGTCGAATTGTTAAAGAGACTAACGTCTCTTAATTGAATAAAGTAAAATAATACAACAAAAGTAAATTAAAATAAAGAAAATCAAAAAATCAAAGAAAGCATGCAGAATAAATACAGATAGAAGCAATATCTGAAGAACATTAATTACTCACGAGTTGGATTTGAAGATAAGAATTTCAAATTGTTGGATATGGAAAAATCACTTTGGAAAGAATTTTGTGTAGATGAGATAAGACATTCATTTGATTCCCTACATTAGCAGCTTGGAAAATAAAATTTATTACCCGAAGGTTTGAAATTAAGAAGAAATTAAATTTAAATTTTATAACCCACGCTACAAAATTTGAAGAAAATTGAAGTCAAAATTACCAAAAAATGTGTCAAATTAACTGAGTTAATTACTATAAAAATGAATTCATACTTACCGAATACACACAATTAAAAATGATTCACAACAATTTATCAAATTTCGTCATATTCGTCAAATAATCGGCTGGCTACTGCATTAAAAACGAGTACGTCATGATTAACAGTGACGTAACAATATTTAAAATTAACTTTTCAATATAATTTATTAAACAATAACGTAACAAAAAAAATTTAACTTTTAAAACCAAGTAATATAATTAATTTTAATATTTTATGTACGTCCATGTTTGATATAGTTATCCATAATTCACAAACAATTCAATTTTGAGAACAAAGCAATCGTTTTCATTGCTCTGTACTGAGATATCGACTCTAGTAATTTATCAATGATCAAAAATTGAAGTAGAATTGAACATTAACAATTCAAATTATACATCTAAAATTATAACATTTGGAATCACACATTTAATAATAAAATTATAAAAATCCGTTTCATTGTCTCCTTATTTATGTAATGATGACCTTCCATGTTAAAAAGAACTTTTAGAAGTTCTTGTTCGTTCATTAAAAATATAATAAAACAAAATAATTGATGTTCGATTATTTTATTGACGTGTTTCGATAATAACCAAACTGGTTGTTATAACAACCATCTTCAAAATAACTAAAAAACAAAACGCAAAATATATTATATCAATTCCAACAAACCAAAAAATTGCAACAAACCAAAAAACTAAAAAACCTTCGAAACTATCGCAATATTGCATTATTGCTCTCTCTTAGCACGATGTTAATTATAACAGTATTTACTAAGCCGTCTAATTCATTCACGCATATTTTTTTTCATTTTTGCATGCTTTTTTAATTTTAAAAGCTTTCGAATATGATGTGCGCTCCTTTATCCTCTCTTCCAACCTCCTTCCCGTTTGTTCAACGTACACCGCCTCACATGTTTCACATGCAGTCACTGTTTTTGGGGTGCGAAAATAAGTTTTTAAAAGTGGTGTCACCTTGAACGAAACCCCAATCTCTTCTCTTCTTATGGAATTCGCCAACCGTTCTGGGAGTCCCCTCAGATATGGCAGCACAACCTCCCCTCTATTTAGCTTCAGACCCTCATCTCTTAATTAATATTTTAATTGTACACAATGTTGTAATAAAGAATGACTACCCTAATTAAATTTATATTATTTATTATAAAACAGTCTCACTAATAAATCTACCGACTTGGAGCAATATAGCTGGAAAGTGTAGGTAAAACAGAGAAGATCAAGGTAAAAAAATTTTTTTTTATTTTATGCTTATTTGAAAATTTAAGTTATTTCTGTCTTGTTTATTTAACCATTTTATTATTTTTCAGTATAATATTTTGCTTTAACTGTTTTATATTTTATTTCGGGGTTAATATGTATTTGTATTATGTAAAGCCTAATCGGGTATAGTACGGCAAGACAAAGTCCAAAATTCTCTATAAAAGTGGTATAAAATTAAGAAAAAAAACATAATTAAGAAGATTATAAACTAAAATGTGATGATTCAAAAATTTTCACAAACTTTGAGAAAAAAATCAAAAATTACAATACGTTTCTGTGAGAGACTAAATTCTAACCTCAAGCTTCGCCCACTTTAAGTTTTTTTGCAATTTTACTTAAAATCATGTATTTTATCCGAGGGGTTAACCGCTGGTGAAGTTTTTTGTACACATCTCATGAAGTACATGAAGTACTTCACGTGGAACATCCTCCAGTGCCTCTGCAACGGAAGATCTTCAATTTACTTCTGATAAAAATAAACTACGCGATCCGGAGGGTCTGGGAAGCGTGGAACACCCTCCAGTGCCTCTGCAACGGGAGATCTTCAGTTTACTTCTGATAAAAATAAACTATCCAATCCGGGGTGTGGGGTGTGGAACACCCTCCAGTGCACAAATTTTAGAATGAAAAACATTGCAGAACATGCAGAACCCCCAGACCAAGTAGTTTACTTTCTATCAGAAGTAAACCGAAGATCTCCCGTTGCAGAGGCACTGGAGGGTGTTCCACACCCCCCAGACTCCCCGGTTTAGATAATTTATTATTATTAAAAGTGAATTAAATATTTAAACATATCTCAAGTTTATTAAAATTAGCTATGGTCAAGTAAATGTGTTTAATTCTTAATTTGACAATTAATTATAAATTCCGTACCCTTTGGGAGGCAGATCTCTGCAACAAAATAAAAAATAAACTACTTAATTCGGGGGAGGGGGAGGTCTAGAAGGTGTGGAACACCTTCCAGTACCTATGCAACGGGAAATTTTCAGTTTACTAATGATAAAAAATAAACTACTTGATCCGGGGGGTGTGGACCCTCCATTGCTCAAATTTTGGAATCCCGTGAATTACTGCTGAATTATATGAAGTACGAAGAAGTATGCAGAATTATCATGAATTACGTTAAGTGTGAAGTTAATTGTACACGATTTCCTCTAGCGGTTGACCCCTCGATTTTATCACTTTTTTGATGCAGCCATCACGTCGGTGTACTACTATTTGAATAAAATATTAAATCCCGTCGCTTCAAGAAGTATTTTTACAAAATTAATTTTTAGGTAGAATCCGAGTCTTGCGATGGTTGCGTTTGTAGTGGTTATAGCGGAGCGAAGGCTGCGGAAAGTAGAGTATATACACAATGGCTTTTTTAAACTGTAACTCCTTCATCGAAAATTAAAATAAATTTTTAGCGCTAAAACTAATTGTAAATATGCTTTTTTATATATTAAAAGACAAAAAAATTGTAAACTCCGCTCTGAACTAAAATATATTGTAGCATATATTTTTAGGGTGAATCCGAGTATTGAGCTGGTTGCGTTTGTTAAAACCAACTAACCGCAGCTTCCGCTTCGCTTTTTGACAAACTCTTTATTCATTAAAAATATCCCCCTAAATCGGTCCAACCCAGAAAATTGTGGATGTTGCTTCAAAAGATAGCAGGAGCGACTGACTCCCTTCTCTTGGTGATCTAGTCCCGCCTAACGTTGATTCGTGTTTATAGGACGCACGTCCCACCAACAAAATGCGGAGACGGGTAAACAAACGGAATTCCGATTTTGACTATTTTTAAAGTGGAGTACGAAAGACGAGGGTCTAATTAACGTATAAAAAAATAAAATTTGCGAATTACTCACATATTTTTGAAAAAAACGGTTTTAAAAATTTATTATAAATGCGATTTACTCATTGGATCCTGAAGTGTTTTCCAAATTTCGGAAAAAATTAACTTTTTGTGTGAATCCGACTCTTAACGTAGTTGCGTTTATCAAAACCCACTTTCCGCATCCTGCGCTCTGCTCCGCGTTGCTCCGAATGTTACAGGCGGTTTTGATAAGCGCTTTACTTACTACAACCATCCCTCAAGTAGCTCTAACTCGAAAAAGTATGTACGTTGAAGCGACGGATCTCAGGGAGCGACTGGTATCTCCCCTCCACTTGTCACTGTCAACCCAGGCACAGCACACGTACTGTCAACACAATGTTTCCATATTTGACGTTTTGTCATGTATTTCTTATGGGAAAATTGAAATTTTCAAAATTAAATTGTGATCTTATTACAAGTCCGACAGCATTGATCCTTACCTTAAAGAGCTTGTATTTTTGTGCTTTTTCGTTTGGTGTAGCCATTTTTATAGAAAAAGCGTACTTTTGAGTTCAGGTTTATTACCTCAACCCCAAAATGCAAAAATCTCCCGTTTTGATGATATTTACATTCGATTTTTAGCGTTATTATTGGAAATATCGACTTCATCGACAATATTTTTTTTATAATATTTTATCTATTAATCTAAATATTCGACTTCAAATAAAACCGTATTTATTAAAAGAGGTGACAAACTGTCATATTTGAATGCAAATGCATTTGTCAGGATACCCTAATGTGACTGGAGAAAAAATGAACAGTAAACTGAAATTCTTTTATTTTCACCTTCTACATTTAGTAAATAAGTTAAACCGAACGAGGAAACATTAATTTGCTAGTTTCATATTTCTTTATTCATTTTAATGAAATTATATGTTATTTTCAGTGCTCCCTTTCTATTTTCCAAGTACTTAGGTGCTTATAAGAATTTTTATATAACAAAACTTTAAATTTTAACACGGAAAACACTCGTTAATCATCATCACTAATTATTATATATTGAAAAACTTAGGAACTAAAGCAAAAAAAAGAAGAACTTAAAATACTAAAGTTTCAAGTGTTGTCGACACACAGCTTTAAATAATTTAAGCTGCCGGTAAAGAATTTTTTTCATTTAGTTTAAAAGAAGAACCCATTCCTGATTAGTTTGGTTGCATGCTCTTTCATATTAAGTCGCTTTATAAATATTATGACGTGCACGCAAAAATTACTTAAAGTTTATGATACAATTCATCTTACGAGCAAGTAAACATTTATATTTATGGTATCTGTGTTTAAATCAAAGACATTAAAGTAAGCAAGAAATTAAAGTAAACGAGCAATTAATACGTTTGGAAAACTTAAATCGCTTTGAATTTTATTAACATAAATTTTATTTTTTTCTGTTTCTTGCAATGAGGAATAAGATTTAAATAATAATTTCTTTTATTTTCCATTTAAATTTATTTCATTTTGTTTATTTCTTGATCTCTGCATTATCCTTTATATCAGATACAATAAAATCAGAAGCACCTGTCGACTCACAGTTAAAATTAGTTAGTTTAAATGTTGTAACCGAATTTAATAAATTTATATGCTCTATAAAAGTATTATGCTTGTGTAGTATATTTATGAGCTTTTGAAGGGCATTAAAAATGAAGCGTTGGCCATAATAATACAATGCAGAGAACATATAAAAGTGAAAATTCGAAAGAAGAAAACTGAGAAAACTCATTTGGCAAAATGTATCGTATTTTATTTATTTTAAAAGTTAAATTAAAATTACTACCAAATTTAGAATTCCACAATAGCAGCCACCTACAAACAAGAAATTTAACTGCACAAATGTAATTATCTCAACAGTGAAAATTATATTCACAACATCCAATTTCACATTCAAACCACTAGGGAGTCCTATCAAAATCTTCCCTTCCAAATTTACGTGTACATTTTAACGAATATGCGATAGAGTTAGAACAAATGCACGGTCAGTTTCCCGCTGTTTTGTTAACCCCATCAAACGAACTTTTGTCGGATTCACGTCTACTTGATTAACTCAACAAACCCTTCATAACTATATTTGAAAGCAAAGTCTTACTTAACTTTTTACAAACAAATGTTTTTCCTTTTTTCTTCCCAAAAGTTTATCTTTAATTTATTTACTGAAGAATTTTCTAGCCACAAAACAACTCTCCATTTAATATAAATTATTAATGCCCTCCGTTTATGCGATCTTATCGAACTTTTTAGCATAATTATAGTTTAGTTGTAATTTATGTAAGTTTGACCCTTGCGTTTCTCATAAACTCTATCTATTACTTACAACGATTACATATTGGCTTTCCAAGTAATTTAGTTAAGCCAGGTGTTGGTATGATTTATTGTCTGATAAACAACCTGCGCTATTATAAAAATTAAAGTATAATACACGCTTCACTATCCAATAAAAATTAATAATTATTCCGCTAAAATTCTATTAATTTAACGGCGCTGCTTGCCGCTGGTAAGGTAGGTAAGCACAATTTTAATCTCAAATCAATTCTTAGCACGTAGTCTGCATCACATCTGATAAAACTTAAGTTGTTACAACTTATACAACTTGTTTGTTAACTCTTTCGAAGACGTTGACTTTGTTGAGAACATGTAGTGTTTCATGTAAGTCGGGCGATAGAACTTTCAAACTACATCCAAAAAATACAAAATTGTAAAATGAGAAACATTTTCCAAACCTTTGATAATATTAAACTAATGCAAAGATCCTAAAGAGATATTTTAGCCTTATCAGTAATTACTTCCAACTTTTGTAAACGTAAATATCGAGCAAAGAATTTTCCATTTATATGATAATTGAAACGGATGCAGAATTTTTAGTGATGTAAAATAAAAGTTTGCATTTGCAGCTTCAGCATGTTTACTGATGGAACCTGTACCTACTATTAGTTTACAAGCTGTTACGTTACTATTGCAATCACTCAGATATAAAAGATTTGACGTTAAATACGACGTGGTCAAAAGTTCAATAATAAAAGTTTGCATGATGCATTTGGTCTGTTTCTATGATGGCGATGAAAACTACAGGAAACTAAAAAGCGAACAACCAGCTTGAGCTATCAAAAGGTTTAGCCGAGCCAAAAATTTTACCTACTGGTGTTACATGGCCATTGGCAATCGTCAGTTAAATGTAGCCATCTTAAAATTATGATTAAAAATACAAAGCATTTCAAGAATATCATGTTTTTTGTGTGATTGAGATGCTATTGGTTAAAAATTCCATTATGTAATTGTATATCTACACAACATTTACTTTAGCGTCGAGTATCACCATAAACATAATAATATAATAAATCCAATTTAGAATAAATTCTAATTTTGCATTATTTAAAATAATACAAAATGATTTGGTAATTCAAAACTTTTGAGGTTGTACAATTAATGTATAAATATTTTAACAAAGCTAAAACAATATTCCCAGGCAGTCATTAAATTATTAGTTATAGCATTAGAAATCAGATTAACTAGCCATCAATTTTCGCTGGCAATTTAATATGGTTAATTGAAAATTTACATCGTTACAAATATGTAAACAGCCAACAAATAGCATTTATGAAGCAATGAATATTTAAACGAAAAGCCTTACTCCTTTTTGCTTATACGCTTCAATATTACCAAAGTAAAAAAGAATAACAAATATTCGGCTTTTATTTAATAAAAGCTTTGGTAAGTTCAAAAATATTTCCATTAACTGTAATTTAATTCAATTAAAAATTGGAGTTATATTTTTTGCTTTGAACGGATTAATTATTGTCTGCTAATTTTCCCAGGAATACATATTATGTACGTACAAATATTTACTATTTGCGGAAATAAAAGAAAAGGTGACATGGTTTCTTGCTGATATGGATAGAGTGCTGCAGACTGGATACGATATAAAAGTAAATAAAAGAAAAACCCGAGTGATGGAATGCGGAAAGATCAACCGGAGTATGGGCGATGTATTTGTGGAAGGTGAAGTGAATGAATTCTCTTACCTGGGTAGCTTAATAACCAAAGACCGAAGGAGCAGCAGAGAAATAATAACACAATAGCTCAAGGAAAGAAAGCCTTTTATAACAAAAAACGGCTAATAATCGCCAAAAACGGTTTATATAGGTATACATATGGCGTGTACTACATGGGTGTGAGACGTGGAACATTGGAAAGGTAAACAGGAAAAAGTTGGAAGAAAAGATTACAAAAGCGTCTTAAAGATCAGCTGGGTGATATGACAATGAACGATGAGGTTCTGAGACAGATGGGAGAAGGGCAAAATCAAATAGTCAGTAAGAATGATCAATTAGTTGGGCACTAACTAAGAAGAGAAAGATTGCTAAAAACTATCATGCAGCGTAACGTCGAAGGCAGAAACCCCAGAAGAAAGCCCTGCCTAAAATATATACCACAGATAATGAAAGACACTCAAACTGATAGTTATGAAAGTATGAAAAGATTGATTTTTAACTGGGAAGAATGGAGAGCTGCTTCAAACCAATCACGTGACTGAAGACTTCGATGATGAATCGTCAATTGCAGTTTGAAATATTAAACATATCCCATACTAATGTCAGTTACCGAGTTACGATAGGGTTAAATATAAAAAGTGTAGATAATAATTTGTTACATTTAAAACTTTTTATTTATAATTTTATTGTGTGGAGCCTGCTTGGTCAATCGGATCGGCTTATCGTTTTTCCGAAGTCCAGGCAGTTTATTAAGGCATGCTGCTCTAAATGACATTATTAGACGATCTCTTGCCACTGCAACCATTCCCTGAAAAATTTTATTTTTTAAAATACAATTTTTTTATTTACGCCACAAAGCAGCACAAATCGAGCACAACTCGGCACAACTTTAATTTTTTTAGTTTTCAAAAATGGTAAGGCTAACTTCCATCGATAAAATACATTTTTGCCCATAAAAATTTTATTTTTCAAAATACAATTTTTTTATTTACGGCACAAGGCAGCACAAATCAAGCACAACTTTTACTTTTAATTTTTTAAAAATGGCACAGCTAACTTCACGCACATGACATCCTGCTATTGAACGTTGTTGGTATCGTAAACCGGGAGGGTCTGGGGGATGTAGAACACCCTCCAGTGCACCAGTGTCAGAATTCACAATTTATGATGTTCTGTCTTCCGATACTGGTGCACTGGAGGGTGTTCCACACCCCCCAGACCCCCGGTTTGCCCAAATTCCAAATCCCAAATGAACAACAGATAAAAATTATTATAAAAATTAAATTCGAAATCACATCGGTGTCTGCTGTGCTGAAATCAAGACATCCTGCTATTGAACGTTGATGGTATCGGTGACCGGGGTCTGGGGTGTGAACATCCTCCCGGCAATACACAATTTATGATGTTCTGTCTTCGATACTGGTACACTGGAGGTGTATACACCCCCAATTTGACCAAATTCCAAATCCCAAATGAACAACAGATAAAATATTATTATAAAATTAAATTCGGAATCACATCGATCTCTGCTGTGCTAAAATCAAGACATCTTGCTATTGAACGTTGATAGTATCGGACTGGGGGGTCTGGGGGTGTGGAACACCCTCCAGTGCACCAGTGTCGTAATTCACAATTTATGATGTTTTGTATTCTGATCTGGTGCACTGGAGGGTGTTCCACACCCCAGACCCCCGGTTTGCCCAAACTCTAAATCCCAAATCAACAACAGATAAAAAATATTATAAAAATTAATTTCGAAATTACATCGGTTTCTGCTGTACTGAAATTAACCATCCTGCTATTGAACGTTGATGGTATCGGAACCGGAGGATCTGGGGGGTGTGGAACACCTTCCAGTGCACCAGTGTCGGAATTCACGATTTATGATGTTCTGTCTTCCGATACTCGTGCACTGGAGAGTGATCCACACCCCCCAAACTCTTAAGTTTGCCCAAATTCCAAATCCCAAATGAACAACAGATAAAAAATTATTTTAAAATTAAATTCGAAATCACATCGGTCTCTGCTTTGCTGAAATCAAGACATCCTGACTATTCAACGTTGATGGGGGTCTGGGGGTGTGGAACACCCTCCAGTGCACCAGTGTCGGAATTCACAATTTATGATGTTCTGTCTTCCGATACTGGTGCACTGGAGGGTGTTCCACACCCCCAGACCCCCCGGTTTGCCCAAATTCCAAATCCCAAATGAACAACAGATAAAAGAATTATTTTATAAATAAAATTCGAAATCACGTCGATCTCTGCTGTGCTAAAATCAAGTGTAAAGGAATAGTACCCCTTCCTCTCTTACAAAACTAGGATACGGCTCTAGGCTGAAGAGTACTTCACTGTTTACTTTTGAGTACTTGAGTACTACTTACATTGAGTACTACATATTGTTGTTTGAAGAAAATTTAATTTTAGATACTGTTTTTGCGCTTCGGAGGGCACGTAAAGTCGTCATCTTCCCTGTGTTAATTATTGTACCATTAACAATGAAAATCAAAGTTACAACATTCTCAAACCGGTATAAGCAGCCTCAGGGTCTCCATGTAATTCTTCCTCTAGAAGAAGAGGCTTATTTCCGGCAATGAATGAAAACAGGCTAATAACAAACGCGCTGAAATTTTAAAGAAAAATTTGTGATCAATGTAAGAACTTTTTAAAGCAATTATCTAAGAACGGAAGATCATAGTATAAATCTGCAAATCTAAGATAAATCTAACTCAAAAGCTTAAAATGGAGATTATATCTGGGAGGTATCCTCTCCAGTGCTCCAGTATCGGAAACGAAAACATTAAACGGCTAGAAATTATATAGAAGTTTTACTTTTCTAGGGAACGATGACATAATATACTAAAGAAAATACATCTATTGCCTAGATCCCCGACCCGGGATATGGCATGAAATACCTCCCAATGCTGCAATATCGGAAGTAGAATAAAACGCCTATTATGGAATAATTCTATCGAAATAGTGATTAAAATTTTTAGTTTACCGTAGCAACGGCCTAGTAGATATACTAAAATTTTGAATTCACTTTGATAAAAATAAACTTCATAAACCGGGGGGTCTGGGGGGTTGTGGAACACCCTCCAGTGCACTAGTATCGGAAGACAGAACATCAAAATTCAGAAAGAATATTACAGATCTATTTACAATAAAATTGTGATTTTTGCTAACTGGTGCAGAGACAACAAGAGACGAGGCGACCTACTTTGTACAAAATTGCCAGTTCGGGAGCGAGGTAATTCCGCTTAGTGTTAGGGTCGATGCCTACGCAAGCTGTTATTTCGGTTAGTGTTATTAATGTTGTATTTTATTTTTTGAGAAAAACTTAATCATAATCACGATTGTCCATTTCGATTAAGCGCTCATTATCTGAGTCTGTTATCCAAAACACTCCAGCCCTTTGTCCGAATGTTAATCGTTCATCTTGTATTTGGTCCTACTCATACATCTCCAATTAGATCTTGGTCTCCCGACATCATCATTGATTGCTAAAACATCGTAATAAAAGCGCTCACCATGGTCATCGGAAAGAAGTCGATAGAGAATCTTCCGAAGAAACAATGTATAATAGAAAATAAAGTTAATATTAAATTTTTATTGCTCTAATCGTTATCAGCATCAAAAAATTAATGAAATTTTACTATTTTTATCAAAGATACAAAAATTCTGTTGAGTGGTAATAATTTTGGAGATTGGAATAAGTTTGGATTCGATTGAATTCTTACGGCATTCCGCTGCGCTTGATAATGTAAATTTATACTGAGATACATTTAAAAGGATTAAGTAAAACTTGAGAGAATGTATTTATCCTATATTGTTTTTGTATTCCTTAACGTACAAATATTTACCAGAATATCTGGTTTCTATTGGATATTACATATTATTAAATTTATTGTCAAATATTTATTTATAAGAAGTTCCGTCAGGATTAATATCCAATAACACGAAAAGGTCACCAACTATCACCACTATTTTATTTTAAGTATAAAATCGAGATCAACATTATTTATAATTAGCTATTTTTAACTGTAAATTAGCTACCAGCTATTTAACAACTAAAAATAATTCTTATATTGGAAGGTTATATAAGAATATGAAGGCAGTTAAAATCTAGCAACATTTTTAAGAAAATTTTATAATATTAGCTGATTTTTGTTTTAATTTAACTATTCGAAGAGAATTTCACGTTTCAACTTTTCCTACTGCTATTTGCTTCTATTGGAGAAAAGAAATGTTAAAATGTAGTCTGTGTGTACTAAAAAACTAATCCAGAATGAAATAAATTTAACCTACTTTCCATAATATCGACCTACAAACTTCAGTCATTTTGACAAAAAAATAATATTGCTGTATTATTTTTTTGCAAAATTGTGTAATCCAATATTTACAATAATGGAATATTAACTTAAATTCCAATCACATGAAATTGGTCAAGATTAGAAATGAATAATGTAAAATATTTCAGTAATTTAACGCTGAAAAGGTATCAGGAGATTATAAGTGGAGCGAGTAGCGTCGCGACGCTTCGAAACTAGTCGGAGGCTATTATTAGATTAGCTTGTTAGTCCACAATACCTACGGCGGTTCTTCTACATTATGTCAAACAGTTTTAAAAAGCCTTAATTATGTTTAGCCTCAGATTATAAAATTAAGTAAGCAGAAATTTTGACATTTTTTAAGGAATATAATTTTCGGGATTACTTCGTTAAATTTGCTTCTCTAGAGAAATTTAATTATTTTTTTATGGGTATGCGGTTTATAAAAAACTCTCGCAACAATAAGCTGATATATATTTTTTAAAAACTCGCTACTTAACACGGATTTTATAGATGTTTGGATTATAAGTTTTGTTGTTCCACTCGAGATTCTTTAAACAACGTGCAGTTCATTGCAAAGTGGAAAATGCAACAAAAGAAAAGAAACACTTGAACCTACTCCATCAAGTAAATGGATTGGTTACTGTCGTTTCGTGATAAGATAAGCAAGATTTTCTTGAATCTGCATTATGTAAACATAATAAACCGCTTGCTTAATACATAATAGTAAACATAACCTGCAACCATAAATTTTAATTACAACATCCTATGCTTTATTACCTACTAGCTAACAAGGCTTTATAAAATATTTTTGGGAGTACAAGAGAATATTAAAAATATATTTGAAGAGGTTTATAAAGTTAAAAATCCAAGAGCGGTATATTTATATTGAAAAACTTTTATAAGAATTTCCACTAAGTAAAGATTCAAAACTTATCCTCACAAAGTGACTGACTAAAAGGACTAATCGTCAATTCTGATCCTAACTTCAGTTTCAACTAAACCAAAATTTGATAATATAAAAAGCGATATACATACAGACAATTTTATAACTTTTTAATTTTGTAAAAGTAACAATGTTTATCTTACTAATTTGAAGTAGTATATTAGCATATAAAGTAAAATATAATCTTAAGTGTGCATAAAAGAAAGGTTTATGAAGCATATCTTAGTTTATGAGAATTTAAAGTTTGTTGTAAACGCACAACTTCTTATAAAAACATATTCTTCGAGAGATTAAATAAATAGTGGTATTTCTAGGGTAGCATTGATGTTAATTTATAAAAAAAGCAATAGTTTCTAAATTATTAGGTTATTTACATTGCCTTGTATTTTATAATGTTGCAAAGTAAATTTATAAAAGGTTAGTTGATTGTGGAAGGCTAACAAGTTTAGAGCTTTAGTTGCCTGTTTCATAATAGATTTTACAGTTGAAAGCTTCGTCTCTCCAACAATGAAGGAACTCGGGTAGTGATTATGTGATTAATCTAAGTTGTAAGTGCACAACTTCATTCAATTTTGAACTTGAAAATAGTTACTTACATCAATGTCGACTTTTTTCTAAATAATACCGACACAAATTTATTGTTGTGCTATGTCAAATGTACAGTGTCAATATTATACTTTTTCGAAATTTTCTTCGTGAAACTTTCGATATGTCAAATTCGTGAAACGTCGAACAGGTCATTAATTAAAGAATAAAACCAATAAAATTTCAATAATTATTATTTTCCAATGAATGGTTTTTATCTACTCTAATTGCCACTTAGCGATATTAATTAACTTTTCAATCAAGTTAAATAATATTTAATTTTATCGAAGGGGTTATCCCATTGAGTACGTTTATTAATTTCGTATCTACAAATTTTTTTTCCTATAATTAGCAGCAAATCAAATATTTACAAATAGATCTACTTTTTAAGTTTCAGCTAACCATCTGTTTCAGCTAAGTTTCCAAATGGAATCGCGAAATATTGTTCATGACAATTTTTAAGCACAATGAAAAGTTTACAATAGAATACAATGCTGTTTCATAACTGCAAAGCTAATTATTTTTAATTTGAAGAAAGTTTCATAGAAAATGAATAAAGATTTATTGTTTAGCTAGGGAGTGGTAATTAAACTAAACTTCAGTCATCCGAGATTGAAAAATAAACATAATGTAGAATAAGTGAATATTTACAGACCAAAAGATAAATTTGTTTATGTCTTACTAACTTTTTTAACTAGCGGTTTAGTGATCGACCGTGATTTAAAGTAATATTAAAAATCGGATGTGGCCATGCCCATGACTTTATCATACTTTTATTAAATATTAGAAAATTTTTAATAATAAAAGAAAAAATATTTTCCATTAACCAATGTGACTCAAAATCTAATCAGCTCTAAGTCTAAATATAAAGATACAAAATACCAACTTTAGTTTTGAAATTCTCATTAGTTTTGAAATATTTAATAAAAAATAATAATAAATAAAAGATTTAAAAAATTGCTTCCATGAACCAATTTTATCCAAAATTTAATCAGCTGTAATTCCTGCCATAAACATAACAAATTTCAACTTTAGTTTTGAAAATCCTTTTAGCTTTTAAAATATTAAATAAAGGCTAATATTAAATAATAAAATTTAAAATAATAAAAACAATTGTTTTATAAACAAATTTTAACTAAAATTTAATGAGTTCTAAATATCGATTAAAATATGCGAAAACCTAAATTTAGTTTAGAAATTGTATTACTTTTCGAAATATTAATTAAAACTAATATTAAATAATAAAACTTAAAAAATAAAAACAATAGTTTTCATAAAACAATTTTAACTAAAATTTAATCAGTTCTAAATCTCGACATAAGTATGCTAAATCCTAAATTTCGTTTTGAAATTGTATTAGTTTTGAAATATTAATTAAAACTAATATTAAATAATAAAATTTAAAAAATAAAAAAATAGTTCCCGTGAATCAATTTTAGCCAAAATCTAATCAGCTCTAAGTCTCAACATAAGGATACAAAATCCAAAATTTTGTTTGAAAATTCCTATTAGTTTTGCTGTAGGTCGCACACAAAATTTGACCACAACACACACACAACACACACACACACACACACACACACAGACATTTTTGGAAATGGTCTTATTTTACTCAGGGACCTCAAAAGTGTAAATCCATCAAAATCTCAAATTTTTTTTCTGCACGAAAACAATACTTTCATATTACATATGATAAAGTAAAAATAACTACTAATTAAATATAAAAGAATTAAACCTTTCCTTATCTTGTTTATGTTACCAATAATCTGTGTTAGCGACGTGGGTGAATGGTTAACTGCTTGGCTTACAATCCAAAGGTCCAAGTATCGAATCCATCATAAACTTTTTTTCTGTGGATGGAATTTTTTAATTTAATTTAATTAATTTAAGCTTAATTTGAAGTTTAATTTAAGCTTAATTTAAAGTTTAAATTAATTTAATTTAAGTTTTAATTTAAAATTAAAACTCTTTTATTTTTATTTATAGGAATTCGATTGCTTTTTAACTTTTGAAAGAATAAACAACGATATTTTCTTGAAATAAACTAATTTGTAGTTTCCATCCCCAGAAAAAAGAGAAAATTTGGTTTTAAACTCTTGTTAGTTTTAAAATACTAAATAAAGGCTAATATTAAATATTAAAATTTAAAAAATAGAAAACAATAGTTTCTATAAACTAATTTTAACTAAAATTTAATCAGTACTAAATCTCGGTATAGATATGCGAAATCCTAAATTTGGTTTTGAAATTCTTATTAGTTTTGAAATATTAATTAAAACTAATATTAAATAATAAGATTTAAAAAAATAGTTCCCATGAACCAATTTTAATCAAAATTTAATAATTTCTAACTCCTACCATAAGCATACGAAATATCAAATTTGGTATTGAAACTCTTGTTAGTTTATAAAATAATAAATAAAGACTAATATTAAATAATAAAAGTTAAAAAATAGAAAACAATAGTTTTAATAAACTAATTTTAACTAAGATCTAAGCAGTACTAAATCTTGGTATAACTATGTTAAATCCTAAATTTGGTTTTAAAATTCCAATTAGTTTTGAAATATTAATTAAAACTAATATTAAATAATAAAATTTAAAAAATAAAAAATAGTTCCATGAACCAATTTTTACCAAAATCTAATCAGCTCTAAGTCTCAATTATAAGGATACAAAATCCAAAATTTTGTTTGAATATTCCTATTAGTTTTGCTGTAGGTCGCACACAAAATTTGACCACACACACACACACACACACACACATACACACACACACTACACAACACACACAGACATTTTTGAAATGGTCTTATTTTACTCAGGGACCTCAAATGTAAATCCATCAAAATCTCAAATTTTTTTCTGCACGAAAACAATACTTTCTCATATTACATATGATAAAGTAAAATTTAAACCAGAAAATGACTTTTAAAATATTAAATACGACATGATAACTATTAGATTTATTATAAAATACGATGATATTACTTGAAATGGTAAAATAATTGAACGAATATCGTTTAAAAAATTACAATTCCTATTGTTTACAAAAATATGCTTTACAGGAACAAAATATGTTCTGATAGCTCTTCCAATATTCACTGTTCCATAGCACTGTCGTTTGTAACAAATTCCTGTCGCGGAAAAATAATTATGAAATCAAACTCAAATTGTTTAATACTACGTCACGTACGTCAAGCACGTGTACCCGATTTTGTTGCTTTCCCCTGTGATGTTATTAAACTTAAGCACACGACGTTAAAGCCTGCAGTCGATAGGCAAGTTGAACATCTACTTCTTATATCAATCAGTATCATAAATGTTTAACCAATATTATGCAGTCAATATTAATCAGCTAAAATAATTATCAACCTTTCCAATCTACCTATCAAATACCTGATAGAAGATGATCATATCAAAAAATTTGAAAGGACTGCGAAATCAGAAAATGAAAATTTTAGAAATATAGCGATTAAACTAAGTAAGAAGTTTCAATAATAATTCAAACATGGAATTGACCTGCAATGCACATCTGTTAGAAATCAAGTTGGCTACTAAATTTTTTGGTAATAAAATAAAGGTTTTCCAAAAACTGGGATTTAAAACTCAACTCAATAATAAAAAGGGCTTTATATTTAATGTACCTACTACCTACAAAGCACAAGGAGAATAAATATACAACATACAAACATTCATATACAATATTCTTCAAAAAGCCATTACTTTGTCAACTGTAGAAAATTGTTAAATTTTAGAAAAATATTATCTACCCGTTGACGTTAATTTGTTACAAATTAAAACCGATAATTATTCAGTAAAAGTTGTGCGAATGAAATAATTAAAATTTAATTTATATTGCTATGGTTCTATTTATTTGCTACTGTATTTGATGTTTAATTTAAGCTCCAGAGCCAATTTCGCTACTTTTGCTTTTGTTCTAAATTTCCTTCAACTTAGCTTTAAGTGAATTACAATTTATAATTTGTGCACAATTTTAATTTTAAATTTAAATTTTACAATTTTTTTAATAACAATTTCACTTTCATTTCATTTGTACTGTTTGTTTCATCAGTGGACACTTTCTTTCAATACTTCAATATTTAAATTAAAATTTACAGTTTCCTTCCTGGCAAACAATCTTTAACAGTTAATTTACAATTACAGAATTGATGCCGTAATATTAGATTTCCTCACACCAAAATCACAAACATTTCAAACATTAAACTTTCTTGTTGTCGATGTTTTTACAAATTATCTTATGTTTAACAAATAAATAATTTTTAAATAAATAAATTTTAGCTTTTATACTAGGGTATTTTAGTATTTAGTACAATCAGGGTCCAGGACAAAAATCTAGCTTAACCTACATATTGTACTAATATTGGGATTACATAGTGTAACAGAAATTTGTTAAAAACAGTTTCTGTTACTAATTTTTATATCATCCTCTTTTTGGGAAAGTATAAATGTTATCGTTTTTTCCCGTCAGGGAATTTAAACTGTAATTTTGGTTTGATCGCTTTTCCATTCTCAATGGAAAGCGGCATTGATTTGTTTGATTTTGTGAACGTCATTCCTTCAGTCTGGGTTCACTTTAACTTGCTATGTTTGTGTTTGTATGTCTCATATCCTGATAAGTACACACGCCTTCCATGTTTATGGTGAGAATGAATTAAAATTTTTTGTTCTTTGTTTTATTTGTTTGTTCCTATAGGTTACCTGAATGGATTCGCGGCTCTCGCATACCGTCGGAGCTTACCCAATGCAAGGGAAGGAGTTTAATCTATTTTTGCAAACAAGAGAACTCCCCTCTTGGTTAAACATTTTTCTACTTGACTACCTTGTGGTTAGGAAAGGGGAAAACTGTTTTAATAGTAAAACAATATTGAAACTATATTGCACCAATATTTCATTTAAATATTGTCTGAATATAGATAACCAGTATTGTACCAATATTGTATTTAAATATTGTCTGAATGTGGATAACCAATATTGTAACAATATTGGCATTACATAGTAAACCAATATTGCGCCCCAATATTGAAACTATATTGCACCAATATTGTATTTAAATATTGTTTGAATATAGATAATCGATATTGTACCAATATTGGGATTACATAGTAAAGCAATATTGCACTACAATATTGAGACTAGATTGTACCAATATTGCATTTAAATATTGTCTAAAAGTGGATAACTAATGTTGTAGCAATATTGGCATTACATAGTAAACCAATATTGAGCCCTAATATTGAGACCATATTGCACCAATATTGCATTTAAATATTGTCTGAATGTGGATAACCAATACTGTAACAATATTGCACTTCAATATTGACACTTTGTTGCACCAATATTGCATTTAAATATTGTCAAAATATATATAATCGATATTGTACCAATATTGGCATTCCATAGTAAATCAATATATCACAAAAATACTGTGACTACATTGTACTAATAGTGCATTAAAATATTGGGATTACATATGGTTTGTTCGTTGAACGTGTTCTGAACTGTTCTGAACAGTTTTCAATTACGTCACAGTGACAGCTTTTCAGAGCCAATATCCAATGAACACCTTTGAAACAACTTATCGTTGATGTAAATAACCTAATCTCAAAATATTTTATAAATAAGTTGCCATTGCATTGTCAAATATGAATAATTTAAGTTATAAGATATTGAAATCTTGTAGCTTAAATTATTCATATTAGACACCACAGTTACAACTTATTTATAAAATATTTTGAGGTTATTTTATTTATAACAACGATAAGTTGTTCCAAAAGTGTTAATCGAATGTTGCCTCTAAAAAGCTCTCACAAGGGGAGACCGACAACTTACTCTCACTGAATTAATTCATTTTCATTGTGCGTGCAGGTTTTGTATTGGAATTCAACAGTTGCTAGTATAATTATAATATTTTTTTTATTTATTTGATTATTAATTCCCCCCAGTATAATTTATGTCATCGTTCTCAAGAAAACCAAAGCGCTATAATAAACCCTACTCATAATCTGTAAACATTGAATGTTTTACCTTTCAGCAGTGAGGCACTGGAGGGTGTTCCACACCCCCCAGACCCCCCGGTTTGTGCAGTTTATTTTTATTAGTAATAACCAGCAGTATAGCACGAAGCATACACGGGTTGACTACGACGCGGTAAGTCGTGGTTCAAACTCTGCTCGCGTTAGATACACTGCTGTGATCAAAAGTCCAATATCGATCTGTGGACTATGGGGAAGGCAACGGAAACCACCCCATGAATTATACTCCTGGTAAATTCATCTTGGCTTCGGCCAAGTTGAATCGCCAAGGTCCGGTGACCGGATATGGCACATGAAGAAGAAGAAGTAATAAATTGAAGATATCAGCATAATCGATCTAGAAAAAATCTCTAGAAAAACTAATTAATTCTAACTTTAACAAGTCACAACCAAGTAACTAATATTTCAATTGGCCTAAAATATAAACCAAAGGTGTAGAGACCGGGGGTCTGGGGCTGTGGAGCACCCCAGGAACACTCAAACTATGAAAATAAATTTACAAACTAATGGTTGTCAGTATTAAGCACAAAAATATAAAGCAGTGACCAAGAATTCGGGGAGGGAAAGAATTATGAACTTTCCCCAGTATAATATGTCATCGTTCTTAAGAAAACCAAAGCGCTATAATAAACCTTACTCATAATCTGTAAACATTGAATGTTTTACCTTTCAGCAGTGAGGCACTGGGGGGTGTTCCACACCCCAGACCCCCCGGTTTGTACACTTTATTTTTATTAGTAATAAATTAAAGATATCAGCATAACCGATCTAGAAAAATCTCTAGAAATGATAATTAATCCTAACTTTAACAAGTCACACTCAAGTAACTAATATCCCAATAAGCCAAAGTTGTAGAGACCGGGGGGTCTGGGGTGTGGAACACCCTCCAGTGCCTCACTGCTAAAAGGTAAAACATTCAATATTTACAGATTATGAGTAGGGTTTATTATAGCGCTTTGGTTTTCTTGAGAACGATGACATAAATTATACTGAGGGAATTAATAATCAAATAAATAAAAAGAGCTGGATGCGATCCCAGTACCCTGCGCATATGTTTTTTGCAATCTTACGCAATTCCATTAACAACTTACCAAATTTATGTTAATTTTATGCAGTTCATCAGTAATATATAATTATTCAAATTCAATTTTCTCAAAATTGGCAAAGAAGCGTGCCCTTATACTTGCACCTGTTGAATTCCAATACAAAACCTACACGCACAATGAAAATAAATCAGTTCAGTGAGGGGAAGTTGCCGGTCTCCCCTTGTCAGTGTGACTTAATCAAAAACTGTTCAGAACAGTTCAAAACACGTCCAACGAACAAGCCTATAGTAAACCAATATTGTGGCTACAATATTGAGGCTACATTGCAACAATATTGCATTTAAATATTGTTTGAATATAGATAATTAATTTTGCACCAATATTGAGATTACATAATAAACCAATATTGCACTCTAATGTTAAAACTATATTGCACCAATATTGGCTGTAGATAAGTAATATTGAACCAATGTACAATATTGTCCCTATATTGGTCCAATATTGCTACATGGTTACCCTACGTGTGCTACATAGTTACGCTATATATATATATATATTTACCTTATATGTACTGGACACCCATTTATGCAAAGGTTTTGTGCTTAAAAGCGTCGATTTAATCGAAATCCAAACAATTGTAAATGTTTATTAACTTGTAAAAAATATTTTAAAAATTACAAGTTTAATAAATTTGAAAATTTTTCCAACTTACATTTTAGTCTTGTACCCCGTTGCGCATAAGTATTTCGTCTTTTCAAGATATCATCACTTATGCACAACTGGATACTAGACTATGTAAAATGTAAGTTGAAAAATTTTTTAAATTTGATCAAACTTGTAGTTTTTAAAATATTATATTCAACTTAATATTTATTGTATTATTTTTGTATTTTTCCATTTTTCAAACAAAAATTGTATTATATTCCAAAATTCGTTTGACATAAAAGAAGATTTAAAGAAAGAAGAAGACATAAAATTAATTGATACAAATTTGTTAAAATATTCACTAGGTACATACATAAATAGTTATTAAGGAAATAATATAAAATTGGACAATATAGATCGTAATATTAGAGCACAAAATTTTGGCAAAAGTAACATAAGATACCTGATCTTCGATTTTGACGATTCTTAAAGCTAATTATGAAAGATAATAATGCAATACACGCATAAAAAAGATCAAATTTGCTGCGGTTCACAAATTTTTGAGAAAAATGGCTTTAAAAATTATTACAATTTTTTATTAGCTCTTTTGCAACTATAACCCTACCCATCAAAAATTAAAAGTAGTTTTTAGAGGTAAAAGTAATTTTAAATTAGTATTTTACATTTATAATATAATTTCAAATGGTAATAAATTACAAAAACATCCCTGAGCCCGGCAGAACTCGAAACTGTCCTAATTGAATCGGCAGATCCGAGGGTCAACTAGTAAATCTCAGTAAAATATCTTGGAGTCAAAATTAATCTATAAAATAATAAATCATTGATCAACAGTGTCCTAGACAAGGTTAAACTTAACAAAAACATCCCTGAGTACGGCAAAGCACGAAATTACAGTTAATTGAGACGACGGATGCTGGCGCTGACTGGTAGTTCGTGAAGCATAAGTTTTAACATCCAGGCTGAACGCACAGACAGTCGCCAAAATAAATTTAATTATGACACTATATTGCGTAATAATTCGTTTCCTTGTTTTCATTGGCAATTTCGTAAACTTCAAAATTAAATTATAGGCTTAATATAGGGTTTGGTGAACCTCTTTCTATAGGAAAAATTGTACTTTCAAGTACGGGAATATTAACTCTAGTGCAAATTTTTAATAATAGGTAGAAGAAAAGACTAACTTTGTTATGACTGTCTCTATAGCGTGTAAAACTGTCGGTCTCCCTGAATTGATAATTGCTAGTAATATCAAAAAAAAACGACATTACAGGCACATTCTCCAATCAAATTTTAGCAGCCGTGGCGTCTAAAGCTAAGTCTTAAAACCTTTCTCATCTGCTCTTATATAAATCACAGAATAGAAAAGAATTATTCCTTCAGATATTACTTAACGATATTTCAATCTTGACGCGCGCTAGTGGACGACCTCCTTTAAAAAAAACAAAAATTAGGAATTTATATCTAAAGAAAGTAGGTACGTGCGATGGTTAATAAATATTATAGGACCTGCAAAAACCAAACTGTTATGTTATTTCGTGGAAATGAAAACTACGCTTTTATTGTTGTAAAAACTGGGGCACATAGAAGAACAAGAAGTTTTAATGGTATTTAAAAATATTATATTTTTATGTTCAACATTTTTGTTTGTAAGTCATTAATTAAAGAGAAATTCTTGTTTTATTCATCCGCTAGTAACCTGCCGGGAGCAGTCACTTTCAAGATTTAAATTTTTTTTATTTCAATCATTACTGGAGGTCCTTAGCAAATATTTGCACATACATCAAGTGCGTGCACATGCTTTTATACACCAGCAAATACATTTACAATTATTTGTTTGGGTAGTTAATTCTCTCTTTTGTCAACTGGTCGACAATTACCGCAAGGGTCCAGCTAAAATATTCTTCAAACTCTTCGATGTAATTGGCTCAATTTATTACTATAATTCAACAAGATTGAGGTTAGGGCTCGGTCGAAAAGCTGTTTTATTATATATACACCCACCACATAATTGAAAAATTGCAAAATTTAAATTGACAATTATTTAAAAGATTTACGTACGAAATTCAAAAGGTATAAATTTTAATATAACTAAAATTGGAATTTTTTAAGCGAATAATAGATATAAACTCGTGGCCTATCTATCATCAAACGATGGTTTTCAAGCCGCTATAATTCAGATTTATGCCGACAGATCAAAATGGTCTTATTAGTTTAGTGATGTAATATTACTACGCTTACATGTAGAAATTTGTTCGTTTAAGTTTTTCATTGTATAGAAAACTTTTATATAACACTAATTAACTTAGCATTAATTTAGTCTTAACTGACACGTAACAAATGAAATTTTAAATCGGTTCGGTACTATGTGTCTACTTGAATTTTGTTTACCACTTGTTTAATGAAAATATTACATTTACCATCAAATTAGTTTACATGATGTGCAAACATGTAATAACCAAGGTGTATAAGCAAAATTTTTAACCTTAAAGTTTGTAAATGGTAAAATGTCAGGCTAAGTTTGAACATTTTTTAATATTATTTTGTTTTGTTGTCATAACATTATGACATTACGAAAGAATATCCTTCTTTGAAATTGTAAAAATATAAACTTTCCTTATTCAATTGAACAAGTTTTATTTATGCAACTGCAGATTATTTTTTTAATATGTCTACTTCGACTGTCAAAGTCTTAACAAGTGTCGTTTAACATAAATACAGTTGCAATTCAAATATTTTAATCGCCAATTAAGTTTATTAAGCTTATTTAACTGCAATTGGGTTAGCTTTCAATACTTCATCATTTACAAAGTTGCTCTTAACCTCTCCTTAACTAGACCAGCCACCGCACAAAATTTTCATATTGTAAAATAAATTTTAATATTAAAAACTTATGTAAAGCGAACTGTCACAATACAATTTCAATTTAATTTTGTAAAGTTGTAGCTAATCATGATAATGCACAATAAGCGTGGTAAACGTTTGTTAGGGAGCGATTTGATTTAATTTAAATTTCAAAAGTTTATTTTTGAATTTGCAAGGAATTTAAGTAAAAAAACTTATTTTAAACATTATAAAAACTTTTACTTATGTTACATTTCATTGGTTCATAGTTATAAGTTGTAGATTAACATTAGTTTGGTGTATTTTAGTTAAACTTGAAACTTATATTTGTTAGCTCGAAAGAAAATTTATTATTAAAAATTATAAATTAAATAGATTTGCCATGTAAATTTACAATAAGAAATCACATCTTGTGAGCGCGAAAAATGAGGTTGCGACGCTGGAAGCGACTCCGCGGCGGTAGCCCAATTAGAAACTTTTATCGTGACAGAAAATAGGAACCGATTTAGGTGCACAGAGTGTTGATCGACGGGAGAAGATTCGCCATCATGTACAGATGAGTCCGTTTGTCGATTCAATTTGGAAAATTTTAAAGAATTTTTTTAGCAATACGTTATAATACATTGGCATCCGCAAACAACGCTTGCGAATACTTGTGTGATGACAGATAACTTTATATGTTCATTAAGCACTCTTTTGCAAGGGTGACGCTCTCCTTAGGAAACGTATAGTGCTAATTGCACTATACGTGCAACCACAGATGAGGTTATGTTCAAGCATTGGATGAAAAAATCGAAAAAATCAATTAAAAGTTTTTACTTTAACGTATTAACTGATTGACAGTTCCTCAAGCAACCAAAAATATTTGATTAATCACTTGAGGCAAAAACATCTTCTTCTTTTGGTGCCGATTCGTTGTCGAATGTTGGCGATCATCATGGCAATTCTTATTTTGTTGGCTGCTGCTACAATATTGCACTACAATATTGAGACTTCATTGCACCAATATTGCATTTAAATATTGTCTGAATATAGATAATCAATATTGTAAAATATGACATATATATATTTCGGGCTTCCTTATGTAAGGATACAACCAAGGTCGTTTACCCGTCCCCTCAAGAGGGTACTCAGCAATTAATATCTCAAAGATGTTGCAAGCATCTTGTGAGAGGACCACCTTCTTTACGTGCCTTCCGAAGCACGGAGACGGCATTACAAAGCAAAATCCACCCGGATGCGAACCGGGAGTTCTACCTTAGTAGTTCATCGCGCTAACAACCATGCCAATGACCGTCTCAAAATATGAAAATAAATAATGTCAAAAATATGACATACATATGACATACAGACACATACATGACATAGTAAACCAATATTGCACTACTATATTGAGACTACTACTACTGCATTTAAATATTGCCTAAATATAATATTGGAATTACATGGTAAATCAATATTGCGCTAAAATATTGACACTATATTGCACCAATATTGCACTTAAATATTGTCTGAATATAATGCATATTTGCAGAAATTGATATTGCACTAATGTTGGCATTACATAGTAAACCAATATTGCACTACAACATTGAGACTACGTTACACTTATATTGCATTTAAATATTGTCTGAATATAGATAATCGATATTGTAACAATATTGGCATTACATGGTAAACCAATATTACGCTCCAATATTGACACTATATTGCACCAATATTGCACTTAAATATTGTGTGAATATAATAATCGATATTGCAGCAATATTGGCATTACATAGTAAACCAATATTACACTATAATATTGAGAGTACATTGCACTTATATTGCATTTAATTATTGTCTGAATATAGATAATCGATATTGTACCAATATTTTGGCATGACATAGTAAACCAATATTGCACTACAATATTGAAACTACTAATATTGCATTTAAATATTGTCTGAATATAGATAATCGATATTGTAACAATATTGGCATTACATGGTAAACTCATATTACACTCCAATATTGAGACTATATTGCACCAATATTGGATTTAATTATTGTCTGAATATAGATAGTCGATATTGTAAAAATATTGGCATTACATGGTAAACCAATATTTCAATCCAATGTTAAAACTATATTGCACCAATATTGGCTGTAGATTGGCAATATTGCACCAATGTACAATATTGCTTCAATATTTGTCCAATATATAATACAGTGCAATATTGGCTTACTATGTAAACCAATATATAAGATATTGGTTTACATATATATATGTATATAATATTGAGACTATATTGCACCAATATTGCACTTGAATATTGTCTGAATATAGATAATAATCGATACTGTATCAATATTGGGATTACATAGTAAACCAATATTGTGCTCCAATATTTTTTGTAACCAATATTTATTGGTTACAATATTGTACTCCAATGTTATCTATATTGCACCAATATTGACTGTAGATTGGCAATATTGCGCTAATGTACAATATTGCCCTAATATTAGTCCAATATTGCGCTAAGATTGTGTGCTAAATTGTAAAAGTCACAAATCATCGCTCGTGGATTGCAGAGATGGTTGCGTTTACTCTCTCCGAGAGGTCTTACTTCATCTGGGATTCTGTCACTATGGTAATATCACCCACAAACCCAATGATATGGAAACCTGGTGGCATGAATATTCCAGGAACTCCATCATGCATATAATATTCAACATAAGGTAGCTTAGGAGAGAACCTTGCGGGACTCCTTAGTTATACTTCACCAGGCTTCCTAAAAATTCTTGTTTATCAGTAACATTAGCAGTATAGCAGCAGTAACACTGATACAAAAAAAACATAAAAATCGTGCAAACAAATTAAATGAAGTCATAAAATCACAAATGGATGAAATTGAAATGATTATTTTCAAAATTTTCAAAACCAACGTCATGGTATTGCTGAATTTTGTTTTTTTAGTTATTTTTGTGATATTACCTGTCAATTTTTTTAAATCTGTAGTTTAAGCTGTGTTTTTTTAATTCAAAATTTTTTTATAAATATATATAGAGTGAATTTGTATGAAAGGCAAAATGAAAGAAAGGACGATATAACAGACACGTGATCCTACATTGCAGAATCATAATTAAGATAAATTAATTAGTTGTTAATAAAACAAAAATCGGATGTGACCCTGTCCATGACTTGATCATACTTTTACTAAACATTAAAAAAATTCCAACTAATTTTCTTAATTTAGAGTTTTTAGAAATGTTTTTCATCCTAAAAGATTGAACTTGATTTTCTATTTTAATCTATGAGGTTATGTTTCACTTTAAAGTTGCTTTTAACCTTTATAAGGACGACAATTGGAACTTTAGCTTAAAGTTCCCTTTAAATAAGTTTTTAAATTAAAGTAATATTTAAAAGTCGACTTTAAAATTAAAACTTCCTTTAAATTTATTATGAAATTGGCTGCTGGTTTGGTAAAATGTGCGGGAAATTTAAAACTCATATTGCAACATATTCTTATCTTGTTGTATTTCGAGTTACATAATAATATAATTTAAATATTTGTCACTTATACAAATACTTTTGTCGATGATAAAAATTCACTTAGATTGTACATGTGTACTTATATAAATTTTATTTATATTAACTGTCAGAGCATTCAAAATATAACCTTTTTGTTTATAGCTAATATACCTCTGGTTAACATAAATTAAATTGGAGTTGCATAGTTAACGATATTTAAATTAACCATTTCATTACATATTATGTGATCATTTGCCGTAAAATTAGATGATGTAAATAAAATTAAATTGACGATTGAAATGTAGATACGTTTATATAATTTAAACATAATATACGAATCAAAATAAAAATTTTACATTAAAAAGCTTTTGGTTTGTAAGTTTGGCTTTTTACTAGCGAAATAAACCACCCTGATGCTTTAACACTCAACGTGACGAGACAGCCACAAGCAGTAATCACGAAACAGTCCCCGTCCAAGTACAAACCACAACATACGTTACTGGACTTCCGTTATCTGACAAAAACGGATATTTGCATTGTTTTCTCTTGCTACGTTTTTAATGTTATAAAAATAAATTTATTTTTTGTTTATAAAATAATCAATTGAAACAGTTTTATAATAGAAAACGAATATTTCCCAATAGAGTACTCATTAAGATTGGTTGTGCCCTTTCGTTTGTGTTTGCTTCGTTCACAAAAGTTGGAAATCTAAAAGTGTCACTTCTATAAATTAGTTGGTTGTTAATTGAATTGTATTAATAATTTGTTTGTTTTAATTAAATATTAGGGTTAGTTTCATCTAAGATATATCGTTCAACTTAGCTATAAGGCTCTTTTACCCCAAAAGTTAAACTTATTTTGTAATCTACCTACCTAACTTATGTCTGTTAATTTTTGTTCGTGTTTAGAAAATTGGTTGAATAAAACTTTTAGCAAGTTTATATAAAATTAGTATTTCAGTCGACATCACGCACGTAATATACTTAAAGCAATCTCTAGAGGCACACGGGATTAAGGCAAACAATTTTCTCATCCATCTTGAGAACAAAATAGCATATAATAGGTTGCTTATTTTATTATTACATACAAAAGACCATGCTAAGAACATGAAAATGATATGTGCTATTTTGCTAAGTAACTGCTACATAAATTATTCTTAAATGTTCATCGAAAATCCACTTAATTCCACCACAATAATAAATCAACTGGTTTGAAAGTAATGCATGTTCAAAACATAATTTCACGCCATATTACTAATATAACATTAATCTAATAATATCACAATCGAGATGGGGAACCACATTAGATGTAGAACTGTCACATTATTCTAACGGAATTCCCTGCCAGAGTTCTCCCAAAGGTTATACTTCATGCATATTCCATAATCTCATTTGACTGCATAACTCCAGTCATATACGTCGTTGTTTACCGTGACACTTAATTTAACGCTTGTTTTATGTACAACATATGAATTTTTCTTCAAAAAATCCTAAATCATGTTATAAAATTCTAACTAGAAAAAATGGATGCTGTATATGTGCATATATAAATATACCAAGTATACCTCAATTATTCATTTCGCTTCTTCGATTGAGGTTTCAGTTTATTTTGTTAGCCAATATTGGTTTGTCAAGTCAATACCACATAGCGTTTATGTGTCTCTCCATGTAAATTAAATTACATTTGAAATAAAAATGCAAGCTTAACGACGTAGAGCTTTCGAATCGTTTAAAGGAGGAAAAATGTCGTCGACCTCAGAATAACGAGGAAAAATCCAACTAACGTGTTATAATATTATGAAAGAGAAACACGAAATCGAATTATCATCAATGAAAGTCAATTTCACTAAAACAATAATTTTGTTACGAAATATTTCTTTATTACTTAATTTTTAAAACATTTGTCGATAATTTTTTTAACACCCAGATCTTCGTTAAATCCAATCATGGTAAGGGAATAACGGGCATGTGCAATTAATGCGACTAAAATACATTAAATCCTATAAATTATCCCTGTAGGAGTAATTTGCAAAAACAATATGGGATTTAATTTCAGGAAATATTTTCGATGGAATTTAAATTTGCTTTCCTGAATTTTCTTTAAAAGTATTTTAAATGAATGCAATTATTTTAAACCATCTTAAATATATTTTATTAAATCTTATTGCACGTTTCGTTATCGGGAAAATTTCTTAACCCACATGTAGAACGTAAATGGTTTTCTACCAGTATGAGTTACCGGAATGACTTTTTAAGTGTCGTTGTATACAAACTTCACACACGTACGCTTTTTTTAGCTCTCTAAACTGGTAAACTTAATCTTGAAAAACACTTATAATCACAAACTTCGTATTCAATAGGTTTTTAGATTGGTTTTCTATATAATTTTTTATTTTTATTTCACTTTAATTCAATCAATTTTTTTTTGCATTTTTGGTTGGTGTAATCCAGTTTGTTTTATAAGATTTTGGAAAATAATTATTGTAATTTATAATCAGTCATATTTTAAAAAACGATTGATTTAATGTTAAAAATGATTGGGTGATCGGTTATTGGGTTAGGATGGATTAAATTGGGTTAGGTTCCAGTGTAATTAAAAATTATACTAGATGGCGCTACTAAAATTGAAAAACTAATAAACTGCATTTTTATTGTATATTTAATTTTTATTTTGTACTCATAGTACTAATGGTAACTGAGTACCAATTTCAGTTTCAAAATTGAGCTTTCAGAATTGTGTCAAATAGAAGAACAACCGCATATTATTCAATAAGATTTATGAATCTAGTAAAATCGAAACAAATCTGTTGTTGAATTCTTCAAAATTTAAATTTAATTCTATAAAAAGTGGAATAAATGGTTTGTACATATATAATAGTTGACGTTATACAGTGGTTTTCAACGACTTTAATTTTAATGTCAACACACTTGTAGCTATTGAGATTTACCTTCACGATAGTATATTATAACCGAAGATTCGTTTATACTAATATAATCGAGGGTCAGTCGCTAGAGGAAATTGTGTACAATTAACTTCACACTTCACGTACTTCATCATAATTCTTAGACTTCTTTGTACTTCATATAATTCAGCAGTAATTCACAGGACTTCACGTACTTCACCAGTAACTACCCGTATTTTATCAATAATTCACTGTACTTCACCTAATTTATCGATACTTTATTGTATTTCACGTACTTCATTGGTATTTCAGAGACTTACCGAGATTACAAAATTTGAGCATTGGAGGGTGTTCCATACCACCACACCCCCCGAATCTAGCAGTTTATTTTTTATCAGAAGTAAACTGAAGATATCCCGTTGCAGAGGCACTGGAAGGTTTTCCACACCCCCCAGACCCTTTGAACTAAGTAGTTTATTTTTTATTTTGTTGTAGAGATCTGCCTCCCAGAGGGTACGGAATTTATAATTACGCAGTTTATAATTAATTGTCATATTACGAATTAAACACATTGGGGGGGTGTGGAACACCCTTCAGTGCCTCTTCAACAAGAGATCTTTAGTTTACTTCTGATAAAAAGTAATCTACTCGGTCTGGGGATTCTGTATGTTTTGCAATATTCTTCATTCCAAAATTGGCACTGGAGGGTGTTCCACACCCCAGACCCCCGGATTGAGTAGTTTATTTTTATCAGAAGTAAACTGAAGATTCTCATTGCAGAGGCACTTAGGTGTTCCACTCCCCCCCCCCCTCCACCGACCCCCAGATCGAGCAGTTTATTTTTATCCGAAGTAAACTAAATAACTCCCGTTCCAGAGGCACTGCAGGGCGTTCCACACCCCCAGATCTCCCAGATCGAGCGGTTTATTTTTTATCAGAAATAAACTGAAGATCTCTTCTTGCAGAGATTTATTTCTCAGGGGTACGGAATTATAATTGTGCAATTTAAAATTAATTGTCAGATTATGAATTAAACACATTTACTTGGCTATAGCTAATTTTAATAAACTTGAGATATGCTTAAATATTAATTCACTTTAATAAAAATAAATTATTTAAACCGGGGGTCTGGGGGTGGAACACCCTCAGTGCCTCTGCAACAGAGATCTTTAGTTTACTTCTGATAAAAAGTAATCTACTCGGTCTGGAGATTCTGTTTGTTCTGCAATATTCTTCATTCCAAAATTTGTGCACTGGAGGTGTTCCACACCCCAGACTCCCGGATTGAGTAGTTTATTTTATCAGAAGTAAACTGAAGATTCCCGTTGCAGAGGCACTTGAGGGTGTTTCACTCCCCCCCCCCACACCCCGGATCGAGCAGTTTATTTTTATCCGAAGTAAACTAAATATCTCCCGTTCCAGAGGCACTGGAGGGCGTTCCACACCCCCCAGACCTCCCGGATCGAGCGGTTTATTTTTTATCAAAATAAACTGAAGATCTCCTGTTGCAGAGATCTACCTCCCAAGGGGTACGGAATTATAATTATGCAGTTTATGATTAATTGTCAGATTATGAATTAAACACATTTACTTGGCCATAGCTAATTTTAATAAACTTGAGATATGCTTAAATATTTAATTCACTTTTAATAAAAATAAATTATTTAAACCGGGGTCTGGGTGTGAACACCCTCAGTCCTCTGCAACGAGATCTACAGTCTACTCTGAAAAAATAAACCTAATTTATCCTAGAGATTGGGCTGTGAACCACTCTTCACTACCCAAATATTACAATGCAGGCAAAAATATTAAAGTTTGAAAATTTAGTAGAAACTTTCGCTACAGTTTTAGTTTTCTAAAAATTATGACATATTTGGGAGGCAACAAAAGAGTAACAAAATATATTATGTACAATTATGCAAAAGATTATTAAGATTATTTTCAAAATCGGAGGGCTGGAGCTAGCAGGTCTCTAGCCCTCCTCAACTAATTTTCAAAATAATTCAAAACAAAAAGGTCCAACCAAAATAAAGAATGCACAATAGACTTTTTGAATTAAAATTGGCAATGGAAGGGGCTGATGATATGCACCTTATCCAATCCCATCCAATCATACCACAACGAAATAACAAACACACAACAAAACAAAACAAATCAAACACCTCATTGGTAATTTCGTTAATTTAACTTTAATGTATTTTAACTGATAGATAACTATAGTTGAGAAATTGGGATAAGAAGATAGTTTAAATTGTATTATTACATTCTGGAGCGTCTCTGTAAAACCAGGACAAGCGCGTTATTTTGCTTAAAGGTAATTAATTTATCACACGAAATAATAATTACCAAAGCTTTTATTGAGCTACTAAACCTCCATGATATTCAAACAAATGAGCAAAAAATTACAAAATTAACTAAAAAATCTAAGTTTAATTTAATTAATTGAGATAAAAAATGTTAAGAAAATCTACTGATGTAAGTTAATTTGCTACCAAGTAAATATTATTGAATACACGTGTTTTAGCTATTACACATTGACCGCAGCGCATGCGCATAAGCTAGATTCAACTTCATGTAATTCACCAAAATTTACTAACTTCATGATACTTTACTTGTACTTCAATATACTTAACACGTGTTTTACCTGCTTACCGTACTTCATGTATTTTACCAGTACTTCATGTACTTCACAAGTCCTTTATGTATTTCACAAGTACTTCATGTACTTCACATGAGATGTCATGTACTTCATGAGATGTGTACAAAACTTCACCAGCGGTTAACCCCTCGAATTTAATGTATTTTGTATGAAAAGGATCTATTAATACTAATTACTCCTGACAGAAATACAAAAAGAAGTGTTAAATACAAAATATTTAGTTGTCTCGTAAATACTAGAACAAGTTACTAACCACCCTAGAGCTATATGTATGTAAATGTTAAAAGCATTTTGCATACAAAATAATTTTCCTGTCCTTACTTAATTTAATTTCTTAAGAAATAAGCACAAAACAAACTTCCATTCACATCATTTACTTGGGAAATGTTCAACTAACCCTAATTCAGTGGTAATTGTTATTAGTAAATTTAAACCAGGTTACCAGGTTTATCAGCCATGACAGGCATAAATCATGGCGGGCTCCGAAGCACCACCAAACATAATCCCAATTTTTTTAATTAGTACTTCATTAGAAAATATTCTGAAGCTAAGTTGGAAATATAACCCAGTTTTTAGAGAATAAGTTAATAAATTGAATAAAGCCCAAGTTAAAATTAGATTCTCGAGATAAATCTGTATTGTTGAAACTGTGCCTTCTTACATATTAATAAGTGACCAAGCTTGTCTCCTTCTAAAATTCGCAAACTTGGTTGTTAATTAACGATCAGCGATTCTCGTCAAGTTTTATATTTTCTATTGTGCGAATAAATGAAATTTTTACCTATTTTGCAGCCGTTACATGCTCTCATGTGTCTTGTTTAGAGATATTGCAGTACATGGTGAAACACCTCAGCAATAATAATAACACCACACACTTAAATATTACCTCGGTGGCTTTAAAAAAATTATGAAAATGTTAATATTTAATACTTGATTTGATTATGTCTCGGTGGAGTACTTGGTCTGCAAACTCCAAGTTTTAATCTCACGTTTTACGAATTTGGCGCGTTTGCTAACTTTGGGAGTCTTGATCCTCACAAGCTTAAGTACTTGGCGTAATTGTTTAATTTTGCATTACTTTGAAAAAGTTAACATTTCAGCTGTTAATTTTTTTTAATAACTTATAAATATTTGTTATTATCCTCGTAATCGGTTAGAAAATTAATTAATATTACATTTATATTATATTACCTAGCATTTGATTTCTAAAATATTAATAACCAGTCCATCAAAAGGAAATTTTAATGTAAGTGCAGGTTTAACTTGGTTAAGGAAAGTTTGGTATACTAAGGACACATTTAGTTCTAAATTAGTTAGCTTTATTATATGAATTAGTAATCGTAGCATAATGTTGTAGAGGGCGAATGTTTAATGAAATGAGGTTAAAGTTTGCACCACCGTTACTTTATGCACGTGGTTAGAGTTAGTGGCGCACAACTCACCCAAAACTAAACTAAACAAGGTAGCCACTAAAAGTTAGTTTCCATAGTTATTACTTATTTAATACTTTTTAATGAAATTAACTTTATATCCTTTCATTAACATCGCTCCAACCCTATATCACAATTGACAGGATAACTCATGAAAGTTATTGTCTGATCGATACTGAGCGAAATAAAACGAGTAAATTTTTTTTCGAGATTATAAATAATGATCCATTTTTGAATAGTAAATTGATGAGTGATGTATTTATGCCCCATAACAGCATTAATTGGTGATCGCTGAAGTGTGCCAAATGTACATAATATTAATTAAAAATAAAGTGGCCAAAGTGAAATTTTATGAAATTTCTATAGTGGATTTAAGTACCTATTCAATTTTATTTATCTGCTCCAATCAAAATTTATTTTAAATATTAAATAAATAGAAGTAAATAATTAACCTTTTATAACGAATTTATATTGACAACAAATTTAATTAGGTACAATTTTTTTAAGCCTTATTTTTTATATTATATCATTATAATAGGTAAACCATCTATTTTCAATTGCAGAAATTTTTTATTTCAACCTCAAAGGATAATAGGAATACAAGTTAATTCAGTAAAAATTTTGTTCGAGAACTAAGAATTTAAGTACAGGCAGATTTCGTAGTTGTTTTTTTTTAACAAAATTTTAATTATCCTGTTACGTCAGTTTTTCAGGTAAAAAGTTTTCGTTTTTTTGTTTTGTAAACAGAATTGTGATGGCAAACAGCAATAATAGTGCTGCAAAACTTGATTGAATTGAACGTTTTTCCAACGTTTTTGTTATAATAGACGATGATTTATGCTATTGCTTAATCTGAGAGTTAACCTTGCTAGAATTAACTAGATAAAGAGAGTTAGCGAATTTCTCTATTACAGTTTGAATATGGCTGGGGGTCTGTCACACCGAGCATACATAGAAAGCCATCAATGACTTTTATTTCTATTTAATTTCCACGCAAAGACGTGGTTGAGAAGGCGAAAAATATAGAGCAATATTAAAACGTGATTTGTTGGATGAAATAGTCTGTTCCAAAACATATTTCAAAATTTTAATTCCCTGAGTTTGAGCGGGATAGTCATTAAGGTAATCAAAATCGATAAATCAATTTCTATCGCTTTTCGTTGACTAAATAACGCGAAAGCTGTAAAAAAAATTTGTAATTTTTGTTTTATGGTTTTAAATATCAAATCTTGACTGATAATGTTGTTGTTAATATTAATATTAATGTAATATTGAAATATATTTTAAACTCGATGCTCAAATATAGGCGGTACATTTTCATTAAACGCCACATACCACATTCTGAATGGTAGAAAACCGCTTGGTTTTCGATCTTCCGGTCCTAACGTTCTAACTTCGACAATTAATAAATAATCCAATGGTGGAGCTCGATACTATAATGAATGCAGTGTAAGTATGTACATGATGCGTAAAATGTATATCTCATTCAAAGCGCTACATACTGTGTTTGACAGAATATTTTTGTCTTTGTTTATGTGTACCTACTTAATATTAATAAGTTTGTTGCTTATCTTAATTACTGTATAAATTCCAAGCAAGACTTTAAAAAAATTTAAATTTAAAAATTTTGTTATAATTAATTACAGGTATGTACTTACTTAACAGTTAATTTAAAGCACAGGTTACAGGCACAATCCCCAACCCGGACTAAGCAACCGTGGAGTCTTAATGCTTGCCCAGAAGTGGGCGGAAAAGGCTAATTAAGACGTGTGTTTACCGAGGGGACAACCGCTTGGGGAAATCGTGTACAATTAACTTCACACTTCACGTACTCCCATCATAATTCTCCATACTTCTTCGTACTTTATATAATTCAGCAGTAATTCACGGGACTTCACGTACTTCACCAGTAATTCACCGCACTTCATCAATAATTCACGGTACTTCACCTACTTCATCGATACTTTACTGTATTTCACGTACTTCATTGGTATTTCAGAGACTTACCGAGATTCCAAAATTTGTGCACTGGAGGGTGTTCCACACCCCCCAGACCCCCCGGATTGAGTAGTTTATTTTTATCAGAGGTAAACTAAAGATCGCACGATGCAGAGATCTACCCCCCAGGGGGTATGGAATATATAATTACGCAGTTTATGATTAATTGCCAGATTATGAATTAAATACATTTACTTCGCCATAGCTAATTATAAAAAACTTGGAATATGTTTAAGTATTTAATTCATTTTAATAAAAACAAATTAGTTAAACTGGGGGTCTGGGGTGTGGAACACCCTCCAGTACCTCTGTTACGGGAGATCTTCAGTTTACTTCTGATATAAAATTAACTATTCAATCCAAGGATGTGGGGGGGGGGGTCACCTTCCAGTGCCTCTGCAACGGGAGATCTACAGTTTACTTCTGATAAAAAATAAACTCGATCCGGATGGTCTGGGGGGGGTAAAACACTCTTCAGTACCCAAATATTACAATGCAGGCAAACATATTAAAGGTTTGAAAATTTAATAGAAACTCTCCGCTACCGTTTCAGTTTTCTAAAAAAAATATGACATATTCTTGGGGGGGGCAACAAAAACGGGTAAAGCGAAAATTAATTACGTGCAATCATGCACAAACAATTATTAAAATTATTTTCGAAATTGGGAGGGGGTAGCTAGCAGGTTTCCAGCTCCCTCTCTCCCCAACTGATTTTCTAAATAATTTAAAAACCAAAAAGGTTTAACCGAAAATAAAGAAAGCACAACAGATTTAAACTTTTTTATATTAAAAATTCGCTATGGAAGGGGACTGAGATGCATCTTATTTAAACTCGTCCAATCAAACCACAACAACACAAAAACAAATCAAACACTTGATTGGTTATTTTGTCAATTTAACTATAATGTATTTTAACTGATAAATAACTATAGTTGAAGACAGATAGAAGATAGAAGCATAAAAAAATATTTTAAATTGTATTATCACATTCTGGAGCCGTCTCTGTAAAACCGGGACAAGCGCGTTATTTTTGCTTCAATGTAATTAATTAATCATGACGAAACAATGAATTACAAAAGCTTTTTATTGATTACTATTAAACTAGCAACGACCAAAACTTTTAATTAGTAAAATAATGACCACCAAAGGTCTACTCAACGTTTAAAATAAAATTTTTAAGAAAATCCACTGATGTAAGTTAATTTGCTATCGAATAATTATTATTGAATACACGTGTCTTATCTATGATTAAGGTGACCAACCGTACTGGTTTTACCAGAACAGTACTGGTTTTGGATCCTGTTTTTGGTTTTGTCCTGGTTATGGAAATGTCCTGGTTAATGTACTGGTAAATTAATTTTGATAAATTTTTCAATATTTTAAGTTCTCTGATTTCTTTTTAATCTTTAACCGGTTTTAAATTTTAATCTCCTTTAAAATTAATTTTAAATTTTAATTTTAAGTGGCCAATCAGACACAAGCAAAACTAAAAATCGGAAATATGATTGGTTCTTTCGTAATTTATCTAATGAATGATTTATTTGTAGTTGGTTGTTATTAAATTGTTGATTTTAATAAATTTATTTTACTTATGAGACTATTTCGGTCATTCGGGTGGGAGGTAAAAAGGTCACATGTCCTGGTTTTACATTTTATATATATCCTTTGAAGCACAGATGTGTTTGGGAGGGGGTGTGCCTGGAATACTTTCCTTTCGGTTAGTACCTACAACAGCTGCAACTGCATATACACGGAACGCTGTTACTTTTGTAGCATAAACAAAATGTTTGTTTGAAAGCGGTTTCAAACAGTAAACAAACGAAAAATTGTGTGTTATATTCAAATTTTAATAGAAATTAATTAATAATATTGTAATTTGGTAATATTGTAACAGTGTAAACATGTTTGTATATTATAGCGATCCTATACGGTATGCAATCTGCAATATACTGTCAAAAGGACAACAAACTTTATTGGTTGTTACCTTTACGGTATGCAAGCTGTGATACACCGTCAAAAGGAAAACAAACTTTGTTTATGTTGTTGTTTGCTTCACAACAAATGGGTGTATGTCGTATCTATTTAATAAAAGATCGATGGCTCGATAATTTCCTGATGAATGGCATTCTTTAAGTCGGTCAAATTACGGGGCTTGTGAGCATAAACACGATTCTTCAACTCAAATTAATTGCATGTTTTCGGCCGGACCGTGAAGGACTTATGATGAGCATCTCTTTCACTCTCTATGTTTTCAGCGATTTTTCCGCTGTGGTTGCGACTTTTTTCTTCATTATACTGTCAGTTGTTTTTAAATTATTGACCCATCTTATGATGAGTTGAAATAGCTCCCCATTGACCAATATTAAAGTGAATGCAAAAAAGCCGCTGAGTAGTTATTATCGACTCGCTATTTTGGATAAACGTGTCGTATGTAAACATTTGATGCTGTTCATTTGTTACTGAAGTGGCACAACATTACATGAGAACAAAATGCTTGACTACTGGGTAGTCCAAGCATATGTTGTCACAAATTTTTTTGTGACTTACCGCTTGATCTTAATTCAGCTAGTCCTGCTCTGTAGTCTCGAGCTAGAGTGAAGCTTCCTGAAAAAGTAAGATGATGTTATCTTGGGAGTTTAAATGAAAATACTAAATTCAACAAAACTTATCTTTATTAAAATTATTAAAGTTTTTCTTATTAAGGTAAAGTTGCAAATGAGCGCCAGTAAAAAAATTGCCTTTAACACAATACTGATGATGCAATCATTAAAAATATTAAAATCTCTTACCTTTATGATTAGAAAGAAAGTTATAAGTTTTACCGTATACAGTGGGTTTTCATTAGCTGGACCAGTAGCAATTTGCACCTTACACGAAACTTTCACTACACTTATTGTTGTGGACCAAGACAGCTTTGGTTGTAGACGAAGCGGATGGCGCAGAATGCGGAGGCGAAACCCGACAATCAGAAAAACTTTGTGTTCCTTAATTATCAGAACGATGGTCGTTGTTAAAAATTTGTTACTTATTCGGCGACTTATTTAAAAGAGATCACAAAATAAACTTATATTATTAATATTTGCAAAAGACCAAAAACTGAAAGTATACAATTCCTAGTAACTTTTGATATTCACTAGATTGCTTAAGAAACGTAGACAATTTACTTTCAATTCACAAAAGATCTACTTTTACTAGTGAGAGTCTACTTTTCCTATAGAGGGTCAAGAAAAGTATATTAACAATAGGTAGTTACTCATTTTCGCACAAAAATATGTGAAAGATGGGGGTCTAATTAACAGTTAAAAAATATAAAATTAGTGGTCGGTCAACAAATTTTGGAAACAATACTCTTTTAGGGTAAATCCGAGATTTGCTGATGGAATCAAAACCGACTTTCCGCAGCCTCTGACCGCTCCAAGCCGTTTTGACAAGCGCTTTACTCATTAAAAATATTTCTTTGGTACTGCCATATTCGGAAAAGTGTGAATTTTGACCCGACAGGTTGCGACTGGTGACGACCCATTCACAACGCATGTACTGGTTTTGTACTGTTTTCCATATTTTGCATAATATTACGCAATAATACACTTACGAGTACATGTTGTGTTTTTATGGGAAAATTGTAATTTTAAAATTGAATTGTGGCCTTATTAGAAGTACGACTAAATTAAACCTAAAAAGCTTGTATTTTTCTGCTCTTTCGTTTGGTGAAGCAATTTTATAGGAAAAGTGTATTTTTGAGTCAAGGTTACCCATTTTAAATTAAAATTTCTAATTTTAATACAAAATAAACAAAATATCGCAGTATGGGGTTAGGTTAAATTTTATTTCACATTTCCTAAACGGCAACAGTTACTGTATACATTCACTAGTAAAAGTATATTTATCAACAAGTTATTGTAAACTTTCACTGTCCATATTAGTGAAAGTATACCTTCACTAGAAATTGTATACATTTCCTAACAATACACCTTCACGGAAACCAGAGCCGGTACCAAAAAATGAAAATTTTTATCAAAGAATAAAATTAATAATAATTAATAAAATTAAAAGTAGTAATACAACACGAAATTTTTATAGTAAAATTAATATTATTTTAAATATTACGAATCTAATTTCTTTATTTATTTTGAAAGTCATAGTTTAATAAAGTTAATAGTTGTTAAATTATGCACAAAAGTAACAGTTTTATAACCAAAAGGTACGTTGATTTGATGTAAGGGTACATTTTCTATTTAAAATGTCAAATGAAAGTACTTTTTTAGATTCAAAACAAAATTATTAAATATTTTAAAATTTATTTAAAACCATTAATAATGAATGTATAAACACCACTGACAAGCAAAATAGACATGTTTAAAACATTCGTTAATACTACAACTTTTTCAGTAAAATAAATCAAAAATATTTAATTTTTGTCTACTTGTGATGTATTTTCAGTAAAACTTTATTTTGATTCTCAATTCGACTTTAATTCGATTATTTAATTTGATAGCTTTAGATAATTTGGTAATTTTAGCATTCGATAATTGGACGAAGTGGAGTTTACATCTCCCATTCCATATTGCTAACTATAATTACTGCTGGGCAAGAATAAATTTGGTTTAATTAATTACGTTATTTTAATTAATTCATATTGCGTTTTTTTTTAATTCAAACTTTTTACATATTTTTCAAACCTCAGGTAATGGAACAAAATTTATACGTTTTTATTCCGTATTAAAAATATTGAAACTTGAAAATATAAAATATTTCTGAATATATAAATATTTCCGTATTGAAATAATTATAGCAGCTTTGGTTTTTCATTGCTCAAGTACATTAAATAATTTGTTTCATTTCTTAGCTGTGGAGGTAGGGGAGCTTTTGTGATGTAGTGACTTTCAACAAGTCATCAATCGACGTCACAGATTATGTTGTTTAACGGTTGCCGTATTGAAACCGGGTCTACTCTGACCCAGAAGTTACAATTTTGTAAAAATAATTATTTTCTAATTAATTTTTATTGCTGTTTAAATTACAATATTTTTATTTTTTGTGTGTTTAAAACCAATTATCGAAGTAAAGCCAAAAATTGTTAAAATAAACATAAATTAGTCATTTAAACTGTGGGTCAATAATGACCCAGTATTAGTAAACGAAGGTTGAAAATTATTACAGTAATCAACGTGTTCTCCGTTAAATAAAAATGTTTTTTGTATTTATTTATATTATGCAAAGTTTATCATTTAAAATTTAATTTATTATTACTGAACTTTAATGTTTAATTTAATGTTTTTGCTTTGGCAACAAGAGCAGTTTTTAAAAAAAATATTTAGTGCACTGCGCTTTTAAAGTAATGTGCTCTTAATTATCACTAATTTAATGCTATTAATTGGTACATTAAAGTGAATTTTTAAAGTTAATTAAAAATGTATGTTGTAAAATTTACAAACATATAAACTACATCTGTATAAAAGCACAGTTCTAATAATTAAACATACCATGTATTAGACATTTTTTTTGTGAATAATGAATCCACTTAGAACCTTGATTAAATTTGATTAAACATTTTGCATTACAGCAAAAAAAATTTTCTTATTTTTAAGGAAAATTTCTGTAACTTTCAGTATTTTGAAAATATTTTTGATTCATTTTGAATCAAAAATATCTTCCTTTTGTTGCCTATGCGATGTTTCTGAACAAAGTTATAGCAATTAGTTAATTAAAAGTTGCTCAAGTAGTTCTTTATACCTAAAATATATTTTCTAATCCAGAATTCAAAGAAAATTAATTTTTTAAGTTAATTTAATAATATTAATAAAAAGCAACAAACACATTCCAGTTAACTAAGCAATTAGTATTTATTTTCATAATAACCTGATGACGTAAAAGTCATCTCTGGTGATTTCAATTGTATGTATACATCAAAAGTTATTTTTTCTAAATATAATGAAGTTTTACAGAATAAAAAACTGAATTGATTTCTCATCAAGCAATTCAGATTCTTGTTTGACAATCGTGAATACACAAAAAGCCGAATGATTGATTTGCATGCAAAATGTCAAAAACGTTTATCTGAATCATAGTTGAATTATTTTTTGCACAATTTGATGTAATTAACTAGAACTTAAATCACATTTTTTATTTAACCGATTTTATAACGACCCGTGGGTTATCTAAAGCATTTTAAGTCGATGGTTATTTAAACGAACATTGCGATTTGCATTTTAAATGCAGTTGTCGGTTATTTTAAATATTCGACGCTATTGTAAATAATAGTAAAAAGATAATTTGATAATGTACTGTAGATATACAAAATATACAAAAACTGATTTTAAAATAGTAGCTTAAGGCAAACCAATACGTATTACCGAAAAAAATCAATTTTCGATTCTGGCTTGCAGATTATCCGATTTCTTTTACTTCAATACAAATTGAAATTCTTCTAACACCTTTTCGTTGAAAAATATACTTAACTAAATTTTTAAAATTGAATACAAAATACGTAATGCGTAAGTTTGTATACTTATGGCTCGTAATACCTAGGTTGTTAATGAAACCTATCAAACTTTTCTGATGGTTTTCCTAAAAATCCCTCTATCATTTCTAAGCATATTTTATAAAGGTGATTTCAGATACCACATGCAATTTGGAATGCCAATAATTTATTACAGTTTTAAAGTATCCACAATGGGATTTTTAAAAGTTGTTATAATGGAGCTGATTTGTATTATCGCTTTTAAGGGAGAATGCAAAACCGCTCCATTTAATTTGGCGGTTTAAAATATTCACGCTAATGTGAACTCTGCTAAAAATCATTAAAATATTAAAAATTAATGTGTTAAACCTTGTGTAGATACAAACCCTGCTTTAATTTTATAAATATATTGTTTTTTTAATGAAAACATTTACAACATTGTGTAAGATAAACGAACATAACGCACAAAACGGTTTTATAAATGCGTATGTACACCTATTATTATATACTGTTTTGTTAATTTAGATTATAACACTTGGATGAAATTGCAAAAAATGCCAAACCGTGATTACAATTCACTGTTAATATCTTTTAATGACCAATGACGTATGTTTGATATTCATTGTCATTCTATATTTTTAAATTTTTAATTAAAAATTCAAACGTTGGTTAATTTCTTATAGCTCTGTTTTGAAAACACTGTAAAGTTTGATCACCTATATTTTTGATTGTGCATAATGACCTTAATGATGATGAGAAAGCATTCTCAAACAAATAAGACAATTTTATTTGGCACTTTTTGAATAAATTAGTTAATATTCAAAAAGTTTTAAAATTTCAGGTTCAGAAACTTAATTTAAAATTGGCGTTTGTTAGGAAAGAACGAAATTTAATTTACGCCAGCACCATTACGTAAAGAGCTGCTGTGTTTAACTCACACACATTCTTAAGGCCTGGTAAATATGTACGAATTCGGTCCAGTCAAAAATATAAAATTTTAATTGTAAGATACAATTTATTATTTGTGCTCTGCCTGCGGTCTCATAATTAACAGTTTTGTGGCTACTCGTTCTGCGACACTATATTTAATGAACGAAAAAAGTCTACAACTTCACCTTAACAATAATGTGATAATTTTTTTCTGCATAGCTACCTTATCTACCTTCAGAAATATCGTCTCTGATAATCTCCCAAATTTAATTACACTGCATGATGTCATCATAATATATTAACCAAACATCAAATTGATAAATGGCTGATGCTAATAACCAACTTAATACGTACTACATACATGTATATGTACAGGGATTTTCATTAAGAGCAAAGCATTTTGAAATCAAGAATATTTATATATACGTATATACTGTTTTATGGCTACTCACTCAGGTCACCCAATAGGGTTCATTGTACTTTATTATTTTCCCCCTAAACCTAAATGACCTAAAGCTGCTTCATCGTCCCGCTTGTACTCCTTACAACAGGCATTACGAATGAATTCTTTCGTGGACTCCTTTTGGGCTTGAACCGGGTACTTCAGCATCAGTAGATGATTATTTTAACTACTAGGGCAATAACCGCCTAAATTAATCCCACCGCTGCCACCAATTTAATAACACAAATTTATCTATTTATCTGTGTGTCAGGCATAGTACATCATAAGCTGTCAATTTAATATTTAAAAAGGGAATTTTTAAATTTTGAAAAGCTTTAAAATTAAGTGAGTTATGTAATCAATGTTTTATTCTAAATGTTTCAATAAGTTTCCAAATATTAAATATTGCCGTTTGTGCAACTTTAAATACAGATCTACACTAACAAGGGGAGACCAGCAACTTCCCCTCACTGAATTGATTCATTTTCATTAAGCGTGTAGGTCTTGTATTGGACTTCAACAGATGCACGCTTCTTGGCCAATTTCGAGAAAATTGTATTTGAATAATTATATATTACTGATGAACTGCATAAAAGTTAACATAAATTTGGTAAGTTGTTAATGGAATTGCGTAAGATTGCAAAAAACAAAATCATATGCGAAGGGTACTTGGATCGCATCCAGCTTTTGCCAATTTTTTTTATTTATTTGATTATTAATTACCCCAGTATAATATGTCATCGTTCTCAAGAAAACCAAAGCGCTATAATAAACCATACTCATAATCTGTAAACATTGAATGCTTTACCTTTCAGTGGTGAGGCACTTGTTCCACACCCCCCAGACCCCCCGGTTTGTGCAGTTTATCTTTTATCAGAAATAAATGGAAGATATCAGCGTAACGGATGTAGAAAAATTTCTAGAAAAACTTTAAATTTAAACTTACTTTAACTAGTCACACTCAAGTAACTAATATCCCAATTAGCCCAAAATATAAAGCAAAGTTTTAGAGACCGGGGACGGGGTGTGGAACACCCTCCAGTGCTTTACTGCTGAAAAGCAAAACATTCAATGTTTACAGAATATGAGTAGGGTTTATTATAGCGCTTTGGTTTTCTTAAAAACGATGACATATTATACTGGGGAATTCATAATCCCCCCCTCTTGATTCTTGGTAACTGCTTTATATAGTTTTTGTGCTAAAACTTTCACCATTATCGCTTAATACTGATAACCATAAATTTGCAAATTTATCTATCACAGTTTGAGTGTTCCTGGGGGGTGCTCCACACCCCAGACCCCCGGTCTCTACAACTTTGGTTTATATTTTGGGATAATTGGGATATTAGTTACTTGAGTGTGACTTGTTAAAGTTAGGATTAATTAGTTTTTCTAGAGATTTTTTCTAGATCGGTTATGCTGATATCTTCAATTTATTACTAATAAAAATAAACTGCACAAACCGTGGGGTCTGGGGTGTGGAACACCCTCCAGTGCCTACTGCTAAAAGGAAAACATTCAATGTTTACAGATTATGAGTATTTTATATACTGTTTTTGAGAAACTATCACATTATTTACTGGGGAATTCTAACCTCTAGACCCCGATTCTCTACAAATTTGTTTATATTTTTTTGGGAATTAAAATTAACTTTACTTGTTAAATAGTTAATTAGCTGAAAATTCTAATCTAGTATATTTTCAATTTATTACTAATAAAATAAACTGCACAAAGGGTGTCTGGGGTGTGAACACCCTCCAGGGCTACTGCTAAAGGAAATTCAATCTTACAATTATGGTATCTTAATACTGATAACCATAATTTGCAAATTTATTATACAGTTATTTCCTGGGGTGCTCACACAGACTTTCTAACTTTAATTATATTTTGGGATAAGAGATATTAACTTTAGTTGACTTGTTAAAGTTAGGGTTAAATTTTTAATTTTTCTAGATCGGTTATGCTGATATCTTCAATTTATTACTAATAAAAATAAACTGCACAAAACGGGGGTCGATTGGATCAGTATCCTTCGCATAAGTTTATTTTGCAATCTTACTCAATTCCATTAACAACTTACCAAATTTATGTTAATTTTATGCAGTTCATCAGTAATATATAATTATTCAAATACAATTTTCTCAATTGGCAAAGAAGTGGGTCCTTATACTTGCATCTGTTGAACTCTATTACAAGACCTACACGCACAACGAAAATGGTTCAATTCAGTGAGCGGAAGTTGCCGGTCCCTTGTAAGTTTATTTTACATCTTTGTAAATAATTTCACGGCTTTGCTATTTTAAAATTTTTATGGGACTCGATCAAATCATCTATTTTCAGACTTTCGTGTAAGGAAATTATAACCTCACATTTACTCTGAAAATAGCAAAACAAACAATTTATTTAAAATTATAATCAAATATTAATTAAATATAATACCTTTTCGAAAATATAAGTATTCATGTAACGACGTAATCTAAAAATTAGATATAAAAGAAAAACCTAAGATTTCCTCTTATTAATTGTTATCATTCTAAAATTTATATATTTATTAATTTTTAAAAAATTTTTTTTCCAGTTATCCCATGGTATAATATATTAAATTTATTTATAAAACATTCAATGATAACTTTTTCATCATATTCAGTATCCAATTATTTCCCCTCTAATCCCTTAGACTTTAACAATTTTATTTATTAATTTTTAAATTTACCATCTACTGGGCCCATATTTTAAAAAATGAATATTATTTATATTTAAGACAATAATTCTTTATAAAGATAATACGTTTATTATACGATACTAATTAATATTTTGATTATTAAAGTTTAGCTACCAAATTTATATTATTTTGTTTAAAATTGATATTATACCTATAAATTGAAAAAAACAATTTTTGAAAGATATCATATTGCTATTTAATTTTAACTTCCTGTAATTAATTTACGAACGAAAATATAACAATAATATATTATTTTTACGATATTAATTCAAACTTCAAAAGCTTAGAAAAAGACGGTAATTCTACAGAATTATTTGAATTAATTTGAAACAATTATATCATTTAAAAATAAAAGGTACAATTTTTAAATATATTATACCAAATTTGAAAAAGATTTTTGAAAAATATGTATTTTCTAATGACAAAATTATCGTATAAATAAAAATTTTTGTGTGTTATTTACGTAAACTTCCTATCAAACTTAAACTAGAAAGAGTAATCTAAGAATTTTCTGAAAATTAATAATTAAATTTGTTGAGTAAAAACAAATTATACGATTTAAATATTATAAACATTTGAATTTTTACATATCATTAGATGACAACAATTTCTTATAAAAAAAATTATTTTTCCTAAGGTTAATAGAATTCGTAGAATTTGTATAACCATTGAAAATCAATCGTTGAATTGTCGCAAATGTGTATATTTTTGAGTAACGAACACCGTATATAATAAAAATCGAAAATTGAATTTTAAATATATTAATGAAAAATTTTTGTTTAATAACAAATTTTTTCCGGTTAATAGAGGAGAATTCAATCCATTAAAATCAATGTAAATCTGTTTGAGTTTAAATGAGCATCCGGTATGAAAATATTTGAAGATTTTGTAAATTTTTACGCTAAGGTTAATAAGAAGTTCGTGATTGTATAATTCCAATGAGTTCTGGAAAACTATCGATTCGAATTGTGCGTCACGATGGGTGGTCTATTTTTCGGGTGTACGAAAACTTCCCTATAAATAAAAAATTAAACATAGATTAAACTTATAATCAGATTAATGAATTTTCCAAAACTTGTACAGGCAACTTTTGGTTTATGAAATTTCAGTTGTATTCATAATGAAGTTGTCCCAAGTTTGTATGGGTATTGAATATATTTAAATATATTACTTATGAAATTATTACTGGAGATTTTAATGGACACTAACACGATAAATGAAAACCCATCAGGTTGCAACTGGAATTCCAGACAGGAGAGTTCCGGGACAGTCGATATCTCTGCGGACCGCAACGAAGGATCCCTCGGGGCAGGTCGCATTTGCTTTTACAACAATTCTGCTGTCCCCTAACCGATATTTACTGCGAATAAGAGAACAAGTTTTATGAATATCTCTACAGACATTTTGAATATTACACTTAATGTGGTCGGCTTATCGGATAGAGTGTGCGATTTGTGGACCATTTATGGTTAAGTGTTAGCGTGCAACTACCCCTATATTTGAAAGATTGCATCGGTCACGAAACTGACGCCATCTTATCATACAAACTTCTGTTCAACACAAAAATAATATGCATATACAGATTTTTATTACAAAAATTCACCATAAAATTTTCTTTGACAAAGAAATTACTATAATTTTCTATTCGAAATGTGTTTTTAAAAGTTTTTCTACCTTTATATTGCACGTTTTTAGTATTAATTTCTTGCCGAAATTCGCATTTTACATTTAAGCTTACATCGACATTATAAATTTTATGCTTTAGTGTAAAATAAAATATTAATTGAGTTTATGTTATAGCCATTTCGCATTTCAAGATTACTTGAATTTATTTTGATAAAATTGGATCTGAAAAAACTTATTAAACTTGTAAACCGATCAAAACCTTCCAACTATTTAACCGGTGATAAGTAGTTGTATTGCATAAATGCATATCTGAATGTGGAGAATTCACGACGTCGTAATTACCTCGAGGAATATGCACACCGATAATCTACATACAATTTGATATTTAATGAAGTAAAAGTCGCATTCGAAAGAAAGTCGTCAAAAAGGTTATTTATTTTACACAAAAACAAAATTCAATCCAAACTAAATCTTTTTGAACCCTCAACTTACTTTAATGATAAGCTCTCTATAAACTGTAAACGCCTTTCTGAAACTTGAACTTCACTCGATCTTTCCGAATTCATGCAGCTGATGGAGGAAGACACTTTATTATAAAAGTGGTAGTTTTAAAAATGTATTTGCAAACTTTTCTCAACTGTCGTTATTGTGGTTACTCTAGGTGAAACATGATTCTTGTATAAAACTTCAGTCTCGGTACAATAGGACGAAAATGTAGAAATATCCTTAATGGGGGGACTTTTAGCCCTTTTTAAAAATTAAATTTTCTTGAAACCATTTTAAATTTAATAATTATGTTAAAATGTACAACAGATGTGTGTGTACAGCTTTACGAAATAATTTAAAAACGAAGGCAAAGGCTAACCCTTGTTTGCAGTTGTAGCAAACATTAGTATTGTAGGAGGGACAATTTGCTTATCGCAACATGTACATGTAAACAAACATTGTGTGCAAACCCAATTTTGAACTTTGTTATCAAATATGAACGATGCAACATTTGTAAGCGGATAAAATTTCCAGATTGCGATCACTATCTTTGTTCTTTTCCTGTTTCAATTCTCATTGTACGAACTCAAATTTTAATATCAGTTTTAAAAGTTTTTCAGACTTCATTATTTTAAAACTTTCTAACTTCAAACCTCGCATCTATGCATCCATCCGCAAGTGTTTGGGCAAACATATTTCAGTAGATCAATTTTCGTTTTATTGTATCAGATTACTTTTCAAAATTTTTTATTTTTAGTCTCATTTCGGAATGATTTTGCCTACTTTTTATATCGATATCCTTTATGATAATGTGAGTGTAAAAATAGCACTGTAGCTTCTATAAAATCTCTCGCTTAAACTCGTAGAAAGTAATCGAATCTTTTACAAACAGATCGAATAACAGAAGTAAACAATTTAGCAAAGGAAGTAAAAAATACCTTTATAAGCCGAAAAGATTGTTTTATAAAATTTTGTAACATTTTCTTGAGCTTTGAAAAGTGTGCTTTTAAATTGCAAATTTTATACTGTAGAATTATAATTTCTTAGCTATCTTGTTTTTTTGCTTTCAAGATGAAGCGCTAATGCAATCACACTAACCATTTGGTTACACGTATATATTATTTCACGGTGCAACTAACTTTATCTTGCTCGGACCCAGTTCTGAGAGCTTGAGTTGATCTAAAGTCTCACCTCTTAAAAAATTTTCGACTCGAAGGAGGAAGTAAAGAATAAAGAGGTAGAGCGGTAAAGAATGAAAAAAGGGAGTACAAAAAAATATACAAGTTTTAAAATTCAGAAGATAAGAAGATGTGAGAAAAGGAAGAAAACCGAGAAGAGTAAACAAATGTTGCAAGCTAAAGTCGAAAGCCTACTATCTTGTAGCGCTGAATTTGTTATTATTATTGAAATCAAACGCCTGGAAGTTTAATTTGTTTAATAATATTATTTAAACTAGAAAAAGTGTTGAAGTGAAAAGTTTTTCAAGTCGGCAACTTAACCTTAAAATTTCTATTCAACGAATTCTACCGATTTTTGTACATAACTTTTGCTTGTTTCGTAGGCATAGCGCACAGTTTGAAATAATTTTTAACATTAAAACATTATGATATAGTAGTTCTTAAAGAAAGCATAAAAAGTTACAATCTTTGTCTTGAAAGTATTATGAGGAGATCTAGAAGTATCAACTACATACATAATCGAATAACTTGATTTTACCAGAAAGTGCAAGATTCGGTTTATTTTATGCCTGCAACCCCGACTATAAAACTTAACAGCTTTTCCAAGATTTCTATTTTCAGTCAAATTAAACCACATCACATTTATCGAAAATAGGAAAATTATTATAATAACAAAATAGACACAGACTGAATTGTTGGTTTTGCGCAATAATATAAATAATGGGAAATATGTACGTAAACGTAATATTTTAAAAGAATAAAAAAGATAATAGCAAACTTTAAAAATAAGAAATCGTTTCTATTTCTGATAATTTTCTAATGGCCCTGTAGTTGTCTTAACGTTTAGCAATTAGGATATTATAATATATTGGCAATCATATATTTTATTTCATTTTTTCAACTTAACACTCCTGCAGACAGAGGGGGCACTAAGGGCTTGTGGGAGCTCTTTTATAAAAATTATCTGTTTTCCCCTCTCTGTCATCATTCTCAAGAAAACTAAAGCGGTTTCATTAACTTCTGCATAATTTGTAAACATTGTGAACAACAGAGAATCTATTGTCAACGCAAATTATTTTTATGAATAGTGAATAGAAGATTTTTGACAAACGTACAATAGGGGAAAGACCAATAAAATTGTATTTTTTTGCTAAACTGAGATCTCTGATTCAAGTTCAGGTGAGATAACAACTTAATTCTGGTTGTCTTTGCAGGCAATGATAAATCACTGACGTAAACTGTTGTGAAAGCCATCTTAAAAACGTGGTTTATTATCTTTGTACCAGTGGTTTAAAGACTTATGGTTGTTAAAAACGTACTAAACGCACATGACTTATGTACATATGTATGTGCATAGGAATAAATGGATCATGGCGCTTTTCTCAAAGCCCAACGATGAACAAAATGATAACTAGTAGAATAAATATGTATACATTTCCAGTTTACAATTAATTATGTGAAATGGTAAAACAAAAGAGAGTAATAAAACAAAACCTTAGTTTATTTAATTTTCAATAATGTGTAAATAAAAAAAAATTTTTACTAAAATATTAAACCGGTACATACATAGGTTACATTATTTTTTTCTTTAACTTAAGAGTTTATGTTGGTTTTTCGTCTGTATTTTAGCTTTTGATAGTTTTAATTTTCTATCTCCGTAATGAGCGTGTTATAATATCTACAGATAGAAGTTTTATTACTTCTATTACCTGTCATTCTACAGCACTACCAACATCTTGACAATATGAATTTAGCAAAAATACATAATAAAAACCTTATAATCTATTTTTTTTAAATGAACTTATTTATTGGTATCTTCGTGAATTTGTAATTATTTTCGAAAAAAATTAAAAAGTTTGAAGAGGTTCAAGAGATTATAATTATATAAAATAGGCATACACACTACCTGCCGGTTGCAAAAGCTATTCAGCATTTAACAAAACTGTTTAACAGCTAAAGAGCTATAAATCAGCCACAACAGCTATAATACAAAAACATACTAGTATAAATTAGTTATAAAAGGAATAAAAAAGCACAAATATTATAAATCAGCAAGTTATTTTAAAATCCGCAGCTACAGAAACTATAATTTAGCTACAAATACTAAAAATAAACAACAAATGCTATAAACCAGCTGCAAATGCTGTAATCTAGCATTATATGCTATAAATCGGCAATAAATGTTATAATCCAATGCAGCTGTAAAAGCTGTAATCCTACTGCAAAAGCTGTGATTTAATAATGCTGTATGCTATAAAACAGTAAAAAACGCTAAAACCAGCTCCAAAAGCTATAATTTGAGCATCAACTGCAATAAATCATCAACAAATACAGCTACAACACATTCTACAAACCAGCTGCAAAAGTTATAATCCAGCCGAAAAAGATGTAATCCAACAGCAAATGCTAAAATTAGCAACATATTTTAAATCTACAGCTACAAAAACTGTAGTTTTGCTACAAATAGTTAAAATAAACAATAAATACTATTAACCAGCTGCAAATGATGTAATCTAGCATTATATGCTGTAAATCGGCAATAAATGTTATTATCCAATGCAGCTGTAAAACCTGTAATCCTACTGCAAAAGCTGTGATTCAATAACAAATGTTTTAAACTACCTAAAAAACTATAAACCAGCCATATGTGCTATAAAACAGTAAAAAAAATGCTGTAAACCAGCTGCAAAAGCTATAATTTTAGGATCAATTGCAATAAATCGTCAACAAATAAAACTACAACAAATTCTACACAAACCAACTACAAAAGCTGTAATCCAACAGTAAATGCTCTAAATCAGCAACATTCTTTATAACCCACAGCCGCAAAATCTATAATTTAGCAACAAATACTTTAAATAAACAACAAATACCTACAAAGCAGCTGTAAATGCTGTAATCTAGCATTATATGCTATAAATCGGCAACAAATGTTGTAATCTAATGTAGCTCCAAATGCTGTAATCCTACTGCAAAAGCTATGATTTAATATAAAATGGTCTAAACTAGCTCAAATATATAAGTTAGCTTCATATGCTATAAAATACTCAAAAAAACGCTATAAACGCTACTAAAATAAACAACAAATGCTATAAACCAGCTGCAAAAGCAGTAATCTAGCATTATGTGTTATAAATCATCATTAAATGTTATACTCCAATGCTGCTGTAAAAGCTGTTATTCTACTACAAAAGCTATTTAATAGCAAACGCTATAAATTAGCTAAAAAAAACTATAAACCAGCTTCATATGCTATAAAACAATCAAAAAAGCTATAAACCAGCTCCAAAAGCTATAATTTTAACATCAACTGCAATAAATCATTAACAAATACAGCTACAGCAAATTCTACAAACCAGCTGCAAAAGCTATAATCCAGCTGAAAAAGCTGTAATCTAACAGCAAGTGCTAAAAATCAGCAATATATTTTAAAATCTACAGCTACAAAAACTGGAATCAAGCTACAAATACTTAAAATAAACAACAAATACTATAAACCAGCTGCAAATGCTGTAATTAAGCATTATATGCTATAAATCGTCAATAAATGTTATAATTCAATGCAGCTGTAAAAGCTGTAATGCTACTGCAAAAGCTGTGATTTAATAATGCTGTATGCTATAAAACAGTAAAAAAACGCTAAAAACCAGCTCCAAAAGCTATAATTTGAGCATCAACTGCAATAAATTATAAACAAATACAGCTACAACACATTCTACAAATCAGCTGCAAAAGC